>CAMAPE010000019.1:19380000-19832500 GCA_945859875.1 Cuscuta europaea
TTACTCTGCGGCCTGATAACATAGATGTTCGTCACATCAAGGTGAGAAAAGGCTGGCCCTCTCTTCGGCCTCCTCACCCTCCTCGGCGGCGCAACGCCCTTCACAGCAGACACAGGTTTCGGGCAGGGGATGGCAGCCGACGTGGACGCCCCATCAGCAGTTCGGGAGACCCCTGCTTCCTCACCCCCAGACGATGACGCGGACCCCTCGTCCGCACGGTCCTCCTCGGCCGGCTCCCCGGTCCGGAACGAACTCAGATTCTCAAGCTCCTCACAGAACTCCTCGACCAGCTCATAATCAAGGGACTGGACAGAGGGCTCGTCGTCATAGGGATAGTACTCTTCGTTGAAGTTTTTCATCTTAAACACTATCTCGGATATACTGCAGCCTACTTCAAGATCTAAGGATATTCAAGGGCCTAACACTAGATCACTAGCCTAGGAAGCAAAACATGCAAAGTACAGAGAGGATTTCGATGAACACTAACCTTGAACACGAAGAACACGAAGAACCAGCTTGAGAGTTTATCCCTCTAGAAATCCGGCCAGCACTTCGACAAACTCAGAATGCAAATGAGTTCTCTCGTCGGAGGGGGAGGGGTATTTATAGAACCCCCACCCAACGGTCACTACACGTGGCACCCTCCCAATGGCCACATCAACGGCCACCAATGAGAGGCTACCACGTCACCAACGGGCCAAGCTACACATCAAGAGCCCACCGGCAAAACAGACTCTACGGCCTATACGCTTGCCGACTTCACAAACGCCAGCAAGCGCCCACAACGGCCTACTTATTTACCAAATTCACAAATGCCAACAATAGTGAGATGACAACGGCCAGGCACGTAATGAACGGCCACAGGACCAAAGGAACAATGAACCCACAGCCATCGGCTCCTCGTAACGACCCTTGATGATAACTCTTTACAAGCGATCTGCGCACAAGGGTTCTCCCACAGGGTTACCTTGGCCAGAAAATCGCCATAAGGGTTGGATTCAGGGGCACTACGGAGAGGCCGCTTTGGCCTGGGACTCAAGCAACTCCTTCACCCCTCACACTCTTCGGCCTGAAGCAGTGGGGGACTGGGGGACTACACCGGCCTCAACAAAACAAAAAGGACAAATGCAAACACAAATGTAACCACAAAGCATGGCCACATCGGCCAGGTACCACAAAGCATGGCCTCGTCGGCCAAAGGCACATAACGTCATCAGCAACGGCCAACTGGACACCTAAGTTAAGGACACTCATCGTCCTCCGCCAACAGTTAAATCATGATGGGCTCTTTGGCCAAGAACACGAAAGCCAATCAGCGACGGCCAAAAGGAGCGCAAACACCCTCATCGGCCACCCAAAGGAAAGGACGCCATCGTCCTCAAAGCAAGGTTCAACCTCAGTGACCTCATCGGCCTAACCGTAAAACCTCAACCATCGACGTCCAAGAAAGGGAAAGCATGCCTTCAACGGCCACCATTGAAGCAGGACACTTATCGTCCCCAAATGAACACATCAAGGAAACAACGACCTCCCCGCCCACAGTGAGGAGCAGGTAACGGCCAAGGCACAGAACAGGATCACCAAGATGGAAACAGCACCAACGCCGCAACAGCAGACGGCCTGGGAATGCCCACGACGGCCAAAAGCACTAAAGCACAGGAATCTACTCTCCTTCACTTCGTCTACGTCTCAGCTTAGAGAGTGGGGACTCCTGATGGAGTATATGGGTCTGAGCCCCCGGACCCACATACTCGGAAGAACAGAAAGCACAAGACACAGAGTGGCATCCTCGTCGGCCAAGACGCCCCCGTCGGCCGAAAAGGTGCCAACTCAGATTATGGTCCTGAAGCCAAGGAACCCGGGTGCCCTCGTCGGCCGCGCCCTCGTCGGTCGTGCCCTCGTCGGCCACGCCCTCGTCAGCCACGAAGACTCCACAGAACCGGATTCTACACTTACCCATTTGTACAGCCCATTAGTGGCTTTGTATTCGGCCCAGTAGCGGTCCAGTTGTAAATGGGCCTCCCAAGCCCAAGGCTTGGGAGCCCAGCCCGTATTTTCTCTATAAATACTCTCCTTGGGAGTAGTTGTAGGGGTTCAGAATTCATTAATACCAAGCAAATATACTACTTCTCTCTCTAGCTCTCACTTCTCTCTAGATATACTCTATCACAGGTATTTAAAAACAATTTTACAGACTTTTATTCGAAAAGAACCGTAGCGTTCGAAACATGTATGAAACTGAAAAGTAATAATAATACATTTGAGTTTGAGAACTGAAAAGTACTAGACCTGACCGTTCAAAAATAATACATTTGATTTTTTTATTTTTCCTAATTTTAATAAATCTCTTGTTTTGACCTATAAGTTTATAGCCGAAGTATGCATTCATTCATCCCAAAATAGATAAATGTTTGTGTTTATATAAATTTTATTATTACTTCCTTTTGGATAATTTATGTTGTATTTGGCATCGATCACAAGGCTAAAGTTTTAAAACTCATTAATGACCACTAACTTCTAGTATTGTAGTATGTATGACTATTTGTAGTCATATTTGTGTAGGTTTGCAACTTAATTAGTACGATTTAAATTTTAGCTCCTAGGATGAAAGTATGAGTTATAACTAGATAATATTCAACCTAAAACAAAGATGAAAAATGATGAATTTTTCTATCATATTCAATATGTAATGATATTCCTTTTATATCTTCGCGTAAATTTAATGAAGATGATGTATATCTGATTTATCATAATTTTGTTATGTTTTCCCTTGTGTAGAACTATTTGTGTATTTGGAAAATTTGAATACAAATATGTAAATCTCTTGAATTTTTCCTAGCATTTAGTATGTTCTTTTTTTTCTTTTTTCTATCAATATTTCATGTAAACTTGACCGTATGATGATATTTGCAATAGTTTCCCATTGTAAATTCAAAGCGGTATGCTACTACTAAATGGTTCCAACTTCCAATTAGGGATGGACTGGCCCGAGATCCGGCCCGGTGGAAGAGGATGGCGGGCTACGAGATCTTGTTTTAGTGGACCAGCCCGTCCGGGCCAGGCCTCAACGGCCATATATTCAAAAAAAATGTTTTTTCATTAAATCATATGGGCCCGACCCGACCCAGTACCAATACAAACCCGGGCCGGTACCGGGACTGAAATCCTTAAGCCCGAAGCCCAACCCGGTCCCATCCCTAGTTCCAATCTTAGAACCAGACCGTACCAAACCATTTGAAATCTCACGGATACATTACGGATTTTGCTAATTACCTTACCGTTCCAAACCGCATCCATAGAAATATAGAATTTAGAACAGAACCATACCGAAATAACCGAACCCAACTACATCATCGCTAACTTTTCAACATGCAAAAATGTGACATGACGTATTAAATGTATAACATCTTTCGAGGCGTGCGTCTATGAAGGGGAAGAAGACAAGGATCCGAAGTTAATGGATGCGGGATCTTTCATTTAAAAAAATGCACATGAAATGATTATCACTGTTTTTCTGGATCATGGAAAATAACTACAATAAATATCACCGAAGTATGATGAACAAACCATGAAGTAATAATTACAGAGAGAAATGGCTAAAAAAAGAAGAAGAAACCTGCACTCCACACTTTAGTCCATATAGAATAAGATAGCCTTTACACTATGAGAGGCCCTAGCAGACATCGAAATTGTATAGTTTTGAAGTTGCATGCATCTACTTGAAGGCAAGGTGTGATGAAGTTCCATAGAATGCTTTAAATTCTCAATTATAGAGAATTTTAACAGCACTGATTAGTACTCTCTCTCCACTCTCTCCCTCCCTAGCACCGAATCTCATAGGAGCCAGCTTTGGTAATGTAACGGACCCATTCAACAGTATTATACCCACTCTTCTCCCACACCTGCAGATGGTATAGGGAGAGGTAATGTAACAGATCCATTGGTTTATATGATAGCAATCATCGTTCAAGATTATTATCTTTCACTAAAAAGGGGATTGACTATCCATGAAAGTGAATATATTAGGTAAAACCAACCTTTAGAAAACGAACACGTAGCCCAGATGCTGTAAACATGGGAACCTGTAAATACACAGGCTAAGTCATATTGTACCCAACGAAGTGCGAAGGTGTAAGCTGTGTTTAGACAAATAAAGAAAACCAAAGTAGCGAGCAGGGAAAAGGGTGACCCACACTTGAGTTCACAAGGGAAGTAGCTTATATGGCTTCTGAGTTTTATCATTTAGATTTTCTATCGCAGACCAACTTATTTTACTTCATGAGCTGAATGTGTTAAATAATAATTAAGTGCCATATTAAGCCACAATATCAGCATAACCAGTTCTTTTATCCAATTAACCATTATTTATATCTAGGTAGTATGAAAACAGGAAGCACAAAGCGGGGCTAGGTGAAATGACATCTTAAAATGTGATATAAACACACACACTCTTATATATATATATTCATAGATACAGCATAAAAATCAAATAACCATAAGTTTCATGATTACTAATGGTATTGCTAAAATATAAAGTTCATACACAAGTAAAAATGTATTCTTATGTTTGAAATTTCTTGTTAATTGAAAACAATATTTGAGGAAATGTATTTTACATAAGAAAATGAAATACTGATCGGCTACTTTATTTGAGGAAATTTTCCCAAATCATTTCTTTATTGACAGAAATGACCTGAAATCATTACATGCGAGTTTCAGAGCATTTCAGTTTCAAAACATTTACGAATCTAGAGACGTTATCGACTGAGTTTTCATACACCATAGAGTATAATCTACTATACTGACATACTCATGTTAGCTCAAGACCATCACAGCAGAGAATTGTTTACAAGGTACACTGGGACACATTATCCAAAAGAGATCACTGCTTAAGATAAATCATTGGATTGCATATCTTGACTTTTTAAGACCCAAGCTCGTATAGCAAGTATGTTTTATATTGATATTTCACACAAAAATAAAAATAAATAAGTAGTTGAAATTCATCTAATTTCAATGCACCCCACAAAAAATGCCACGATCGATTAAATATATTGATGATATAAAATTAATTACTCCCTCCGTCCCAATTTGTAAGATACTTTACAGTTTACGATGTTTGACCGACGATAAAACAAATTGATCTCTGTCAACACTAAAATTAGTTTTAGAAAATAAAATTTACATATTCAGAAACTACATTAAAACCGCTACAAAACCTGCAAAAAATAATTCAAATTTCATAAACTTTTGATATATAAAGTAAAAGATTAAGAGTGATTTATGTTGACCAAGTGAATAGTAAATGTATCTTACAATTTGGGATTGAGGGAGTTTCTATTAAAGAAAGGACAAAACCTAGTACCTGAAATTCCATTTGAATTGGTGGCCGAGTCAATGATTTCTTTTCCGCTATAGTAGAAATCAACTCTACTTCAGCACTCAATGTTGACTCAGTCTGTCCAGGGAATTTTCGTATCCTGCAGCAAATATATGCAAGGTTACATACTTACAACCACTGCCATAGCTAGGACATGACGTGTCCGAGCCCACCCCAAGTTTGGTAAAAACGCTTTATTTCATGATTAAAAAAATAGTAAAAACATTTATATGAATGACGTCTCGTATATGGCCCACCCTAAAACTTCCACCTGGCTATGCCACTGCTTACGACTATACATGCTTCAACAATATATGCTAGTTTCATGAGAGTCAACCTCTCACCACCACCACCATCACTGCCTTAGTCTCAACTATGTTGAGATGGATTGGTAGCATAAAACTTAGCGTTACTATTGTGTAAGGTTAGTTAAATAGATAACTTTATGCACAAAAGTAGTGACAAATTTAGATAAGTTTCAGATGACGCTCCTAGACAAACTCTCATATCCAACCATCAATAGTCTAAGGAAGGAAAATGAGATGAAATTTCAAAACCATCACTATAGGTTTTTCTGGTTTGCATGGAAAATATCATTTGACATTGGCTGGACGAGATAATAACTACTAACTATAGTCATGTTGCATGGCCAAACTTATGTATTAAAACCAATATGCACATCATTGGGCATGTCTGTGACGGTCTCTGATAAAAATTTAAGAATAATGCAGTCACCACTACAGTGAGCAGAACGGGTTAAAGACAAGCCATAACTGCAAGAAAATGGAATTTCAGATAGTATAGGATTGCTGGTTTACAACATACTAAGTGGATGGACTAACAAAAACATTATCATCAAAGATGGTGTATAGCATCAATAAACTACTCCCTTTGTCCCATTGAACTTTGCCAACTTTCCTTTTTTGTTTGTCTCAAAAACTTTGTCACTTTCCTTTTTACTTTTTTTATTTCACGCCCAACTCAAAGTTGGCAATGTCTAATGGAACAGAGGTAATACTACACACATGTATAATTATATATATCATCAACTAAATAAAGGTACTCACTTCCAGACTAAACAGTCAATAGAGGGATTATACTTTGCTCTCCCTGATGTCACCTGAAAATTTGCTTTTGCCGTTTGCTTTGGTACTGGAATTTTAATCACAACTCCAAGTGCAAACATTTTAGCTCCAAAGACACTCTTAACCTGAAAGAAAATATCCACATGGAATTATATACTTCAACTAAACAGGAAAGCTATAATTGATTGCTATCACATTCAACAGGCCTATTATAATATATTGCTTTTATACAGAAAAGGTAATCATCAAACCTTTACGTTCACTTCCATGCGTGTCCGTCCTAATTCATTGATAGTTGGCAAGACACGGAAAGGAAGATTTACACCTTCAGTAATACGATACCTGCAAAGAAAAGTGATTAAACTAGAGATCCAGGCGGTCAAGCCCAGCCAACATAAGCCACATTGAGGGTTTTTCCTTCCATTTTGCTAATTATAGAGAAGGATATTTTTAACCATAATTCATTTGCAACAAATGCAAAGCACATATAAGTCATTCAATTTAAATAAGAATTGTATACTCTTATGCTATATCAATGAATTGTAATCTGTAGAGTACTAAGGAATTCTCTTTTTCTTAAACTGTTGGTGTTCTAGACTTGGAAGCTGCAGATCTAACCTTTTGCTTGATCTTGCCCCTTAAGTCCTTATGTACTAGAAACATATAAAACATACACAAAATGAATTACTCACTTACTTCATCAGTTCAAATTCACCATCAGGAGGAACGAAACTGACAGTCTTCTCTGAGTTGAATCGTGTCAAGTTTACACACTGATGGAAAGTGACATCATCAAGCTCAATAGTCTTTCCACTGTTTCAGGCAGAAAAATAGGTAGGAAATCATTCATAACTAAACAATAATGGATATGCTCAGACAAACTTTATCTAATGCCCAAATACGTCACTGTAGTGAAGAATTTGAGAGATTTAATAAAGGCACACAATGAAAGAGATGAGCCAGAAGAGGATACCTCTTGGTTGGCCGGGCTTTTAGTTGTGACTCTTTCTCAAGGCCAATTTTATCATTTAATCCCAACTTCAGATCGGGCATCCCAGAAAGGAAACACTTCATGAGGATTTTTCCAGTAACATCACACCGTAGAACACTACCTACAATAGTAACATTCAAAAAAAACCAGATATGAAATATATTGTGCATATATTGTTTAGGGGTAAGACTGCGTACATCCGACCCCCCCCCCTTACCCCACCGTAGGTGGGAGCCTTTGCGGCACTGGGGTAAATGAAAATGAAATGATGATATAACTACCGACTTTTCACTAACCTTTAGAAGACATGAGAAGATTGACACTTTCCACAATATCCAGAAACACCTATAAACAACAAATATGACAATTAAATACGATTGTTACCTATCAGAAAAATGGCCAATTATCACAATAATCACATTGAAAGGGCATATAAAAACTGAAGTAAAAAGAACTCACCTCATTCTTCTTGTATACAAGACCCTCCCTGCGCCAGCCAACAGCACCAGTGACTTGTAACGTTGCATTGGGGACTGGCCTATCAACAGGCTGTTTAATAATATTTAATATTTTTTTAAATCAATAGAAAAATAAGACACACATATAACAAGTATTCTTTCCCCTAATCATATAATTATTGAAATGCCATTCTTCGATTTACTTTTAAGTCAAATGTCAATACCATTACCTTGGACGAAAATGGAGAGCGCACACCTTCCTGAGTAATGTAGAGCTTCAAAATTTCAGGCGAAAGATTTTGGGGGTAACCGAAATCCATTATCTCTGTAAGTTGACCGTATTAAAATTTCAGAACACATTATAGTGACATGGAACAGAAGTCCGGAACAAACTACAGTTGTAAATCATGTGAGTTGTGACTACAAATAAAATTTATCAATGTTAGTGCCTACATATAAAAAGATATAGAACCATGTACATATGTAAGCGGTATCACCATAACAGCATAAGCCAAATTCTGGATTGTACAAGAATGGCATGCTGTGTTAATTGGATGTTTGCAAGAAAATGACCGTCAATTCATTTGAGAGACTTAGAGTCATAATAATCAATTGTAGCCAACAATTTAGCATCCATGTCAGGTCCCAATTGGTAGAAAACCAACCCATCTCATTGATTATTCATAACTACAGCATGATAAGCTGCCTTCTTCGAATGCAATTTATGTAAGGCGGTATCGCCAAACTTGTTCAGCACTCATCCAAGGCCGGCAGAATACTTAAAACTAAGTGTTTTAATATTAGAGTGTAGAACTGTAGATACATTCACCGTCATCAACTCATCACAATAAGCACCTTAATCCCAAATATTTGAGGTTATCAGGTTGGTGGCACAAAGTTTACAGTCAATTAAATTTAATTAATATTATAAATTTACGCAAAAAACAGTGTAATGTTTTATGCCGAATGTCATTCCTGTTTCAACCATCATAACAAGGAATAATGAGAAGAAATTTCTACAACTGTCATCAACTCATCATAATAGGTTATTTCCACATGCATGTAAAGCATCAGTCTGGATGTGTTGAACAATTAAAAAAACTTCAGTACTTAGAACTGAAAAATGAGCAAATTGTTGCTAAGCGAAAGCTTCACTGTTTTATTATGCAATCACAGTTCTCTAACAAAAATATCTGAGGTAATATCAGTATATGAGTAACTATAATTATGGCATACCATCCAAAAGTTCATAGATCAAAACAAAATTGTTGCGGATGGCATCTTCATCAAAAGCTCCACCGAAATATGATTTAAACAAGGATACTGCCTGCACAGAAGTCAAGTATATTCTCACACAATTAAAATAATAATTCAGGTTGAAGCATCCATCCATCTAATTAAGAATAAAACCACAAGTCGTTAGTTCCAACAAACTATTTAGTTATTACTTTACTGTCTAATGCCTATGTAAACCAGCCAACCAGGGTCAGATATGAAGGCATTTAATTCCAGGTTTTGTAACATAATGCACCTTAGTATTATTATATTGAATTAGAGATTATCAAGCTAGAAAAGCTACATTAAGAAGTTACTCATTATAAGTAAAGAAAGGAAAAAACACTAGGGGCTTCTACATATATGGCATGTACAGGTAAATGAAAAACAAATTTAATTTGACATAACTAACATAGCTCAATGTGTTCATGCCCGCGTGTTGAAAGGACTATCATTGTGCAAATGATAACATTATTTAATTATTTAATAGATATAGTGATCTTTATCAACAGTCCATATTTGCAGAGCTGATACTCAATAGCACCTTCCCGGGAATAACAACTTTCTGACACAAAGGAGAAAAGGCTGAATATCATAACATATGTATCAACAGTAAGTGACCACTGACCTCAACAACAAACTTGAAAGCACAAGCAACATTAGCGTTGCTGCTGACAACGATCACTATATAGACATTACTAATTCTCATAAACAAGAAAGAGCAGCCTCCTATCTGTCTCACTGGACATGTGCCAAGTTCTTTTGTCTGCATTATATGAGTACGGAAGGCATCTACCATATTTCCCCTGTTAGCATTAAAAGATATAAAGTTATAACCATTAAACATGCAGAGCCATGTATAAGTACAACACATATTCACAAGAATACAAGATACAAGAGGATTAAAACTTGTGCAATAACATTTACTCCGTATTATTTTTACATAATTAAATATTAGAAGAAAACAACAACTTCTGCATTGGATTTCTTTTCGGTTATATGAGTATAATATCCCTGAATGGAACTACATGTCCAATTTCTGAAGGGAACCATTAGAAATGCATATACTCAAGAAAATGCAGATCTTAGTGTTATTTTAAATCTTAGTTTCGTACTGAATGTTGAAACTTACAATCGAAACGAAGGGTTTCTCAGCTGCAAAATCATTTATAAATTAAGGAGCACTGGGCAGTAAAAACTGCTTACAAGAAGCTTCAAAGTTTTACCAAGTTCAACTCTTTTTCACAATCACCCATCCATTCTCTTGAGGAATGGAAACCAAACAATACATTTTTTCTATAATTCGTTAAAAAGGGTAAAGAAACCACCAAAAGAACCTCAACTCCATAGAATCACATGATTAAACTCAACATCATCGCGCACAATTTTTCTGAATTCCTAAAACCCCAATAAGAAGGCTACCATAAAAAAAACATACATAGTTACATGCACATATAGAAGTACGAGAGAGCAGACCCGACGTCATCGCGGTAGAGGCGGTTGATGAGGATATCGCCCCGGAGATTTATGAAGTATATTGCAGAAGCTGCAACCGGCATGGCTGCAACCCGGCAGATCAGACTCCAGATCAGCAACTATAACGATGCGAAGAGCCTGGATCGGGTCGGATCTACTATTAGCAAGCAGAATCCAGAAATGAGAAGAGGGGCTTAGGAAATGGTGACTGCTTTCTCAAGGATGCTTCGGAATCGTAAAACAGTCAGCTCAAATCGTAGTCTCTTAGTTTGAATTTTGATCGAGGTTGGAAGAGTTGAGTGATTAGTAATTACGATCTGCAACTCATTTTCATTACCTTTGACAGTTGATGTAGTTTGGTAATCTCCATTTTCGACAGATTTGATATTGTATGTTGTGAATTGTATTCCTCACATTTTAGTTATGTAAATTTGACTTTTCAAATAGATATCTAACGAATATATATTTTTATATATAAGTATTGATAATGTGGAAATGATATGAAAATGTTTTTTGTAAAATATATTACAAAGCATAAAATTATTAAATTTTGCATAAGTATATTAGTTAAAATAATTAATAAAATTTTACTATCTTTGATTGGAAATTCAAAGATAACTAACTAAAATGAGACGAAAGTAGATGGAGGTAGTATAATAATTCAAACAAGTAAAGTTGAAGTTACTCGTCTAACTAAAATGGGAAGAAGGTAAACGGAGGTAGTATAATAACTCAAACAAGTAAAGTCGAAGTTACATATCTAACTAAATTGACTGAACTTACTTTAGAATTGTAGCTATTTTTCATATGGACTATAATTTTTGTTTTAATAATAAAATATATCCCAAATATGAATTTTTTCATAATTCAACAAATTCAGTCAATTCAGCCGTTTGAACAAGCATTTCATCCATTTTAACATATTCATCTGATTCAATCAGTTACAATGTTTCCAAACGGATTCTTAATTATTTAATAATAAAGGGAAAAGGTGCAAATAAGCCCTCGAACTAACCGAAAAAGTGCAAATCACCCCTTTTACAGGAAGCTCTGTCCGAACGTCGCCATTTGGGGCGGTTCCCACTGGATTTTTTGATGACATTTTTTGAGCATCTTCTTCATTAAGCCTAGTTACAATATTTCCAAACGGATTCTTAATTATTTAATAATAAAGGGAAAAGGTGCAAATAAGCCCTCGAACTAACCGAAAAAAGTGCAAATCACCCCTTTTAGAGGAAGTTCTGTCCGGACGTCGCCATTTGGGCGGTTCCCAGTGGATTTTTTGATGACATTTTTTGAGCATCTTCTTCATTAAGCCTGGTTTACTCATACCAAATTTCAGCTACAATTTCAACCGGGAAGGCAGTCAAATGATTTTCTGAAATATACTGCGTAGTTTAACTGCGCAGTTATCTTCAAACATTTATTTGACTGCCTTCTCGATTGAATTTTTAGCTGAAATTTTGTATGGCTAAACTAGACTTAATGAAGAAGATGATTAAGAAAATTCATCAAAATATTCCACCGGAAACCACCCCAAATGACGACGGCCGGACAGAATCTCTTATAAAAGGAGCGATTTGCATTATTTTTGTTAGTTGGAGGGCTTATTTGCCCCTTTTCCTAATAATAAATTGAGCAAAGATGGAACTAGTCTTACTATTCTTTTCTTGGAAAAATTGATAGTAATAATCCCAACTATTGGCGGTCCATTCATAATAATCCCAACTATCGATTATTTCAGAATAATCACAACTTTAGAGACCTTCCGTCAATAATGGTCTCACATGACTGACTACTTGTTCAGTCAATTAAAAAAGAAATACCAGATTATAATAATCCGAACTATCATATGTCAACTTATGATGGACCCAATAAATAGAAAGGGTAAACAAGATTATAAAAATTTAATTTTACTTAATAACTTTTTTAGATAGCTTGTAGAATTAAAGAATATAAAATATATAATTATAGAATATGGAAAAACTTATATGAATTTCAAAATTAAAATTACATACTACCTCTATCTCGTTGGAAGGTTCTCATAGCAAAACGGCACAGTTATTTAGACAATAATTAAATAAAGTACTTCGAGTATATTTTAAGAAATAATTTAATAGGTATATATTATAATATAGTTAGTCTTGATAACTGTGATGTTATAAATGTATTGTTTTTAATATTTAATGATTAATTTGTCACTTAAGATTGTTAATTGTTTCCTAAAATGGAAATGAGAACCTTTATATGTAACGTCCAAAAAAAGAAAATGAGAACTTTCTAATGGGATGGAGGGAGTAACATGTAAGATATTTTATAGGATAGTAAAAAGGTCAATATAAAAACTTTAAAGGATAAATGAAATTCAAATTAATTACAAACTCAAATTAAAAAATGAAAACATTGATTTTCAAAATTAAAAAAGTGAAAAAGATAAAATACTAATACTTATTTTAAAAATATAAAAAAATAAATGAAATGTTAAATCATTTTAAAGTAGTTAAAAACTAATAAAAAACGTGAATTGTAAAAGTATTAAAAAACGAATATTTATCAAAAACAAATCTGAGAATAATAATAATAAATGAAAAGTAAAATTCTTTATTTCTAAAATGCAACACGTTTTAATATTTAGTTAAACTTTCATTTATAAAATTTAAACACCGAAATTTAAATAGTTATTTCTACTCTTTGTAAAAAAGGAGTTGATAGTTGAGATTATTAAAAGAAGAGCGAGCATAGTTCAGATTATTTATTGAAAAAGTTTAATTTCTATTAAAATTGGCTTGTTATAGCAGGTAGTAACCGGTGATGGATCATTATTGGCGGATGGTCCATATAGTTGGGATTATACAAAAATAATCAATAGTTGGGATTATTATTAGTGGACCGGCAATAGTTGAGATTATTATTTTCAATTTTTCCTCTTTTCTTATGAAATAGCTACTTTTATTTTTTCTTCAAAAATATTTTTCTTTTTTTATAAATAAATCATGTTTTATTCATAATTTTTGAAAAACTATCAGATTTAGTTAATTCAATCATTTTATCATATTTTGAGCAATTTCAGTTGATTTCACTCATTTCAATCAATTTTAATGTTACAAAACGGTTCAAGTCTAATACGTTCACATTATCTTCCCATTTATTTGTATAAGTATATATATATACACTACAATTTTCCCAAAAATAAATTCTCATTTCTTTATTGGACGTATTAAAATAAAGTTCTCATTTTTCATATAAAATAAATCAGGGAAAGTTCCTAAAATAGGAGTAAAATATTTTTGAAATTTCAAATATGACAGTTTTTTTTTTTGGAATATTCTTCAAAACCTATTATAGTATCTGTTTTTGTTAATGTCAATACCCTTGATTAAGACTCAAACCTGCGACCTTCTTTTTGTAAGATTAGCAGCGATGTCATCAGACCACCAGATACTTGACTCAAATATGATAATTATGTTTGTTTTTCTTCTCAAAATAAGAGTAATATGACAATATTTACTCCTTCTGAGGTAAACACTCCAAACTTGGATATGTAATATAAATATTTTAAACTTTATATACAAAGTTATGTTAGCACATGAATCCATGATCATATGATTTTTGTTTAGGGATATAAATTATTCAAAGAAGAAAAAAGATGAAAGAAGAAAGAAAAAAGGATGGTTCATACTTCATAGAGAGGGAGAAAGGATGGGTTAAAAAAATTGGGATGATTTATACTCCGTACTACATAGTGCACCTCCTCTAGCAAGTATGAACATTACATAAGGGCCCGCCCGACCAAGAACTAAGAAACCTGGGTGTTTGACGGATAAGTGCACATTTCTAACATCCGATTCCTAAAGATGTATTTTTTTTGAAGTTTTCTGGGATAGCGCAAAACGGAGTTGGCAGGTCCGAAAACAGAGTCTGCCTTGACGATGTCAGACCAACTCCTCCGAATTCGGAGTTGGCAGGTCCGAAAACGAATTCCAAGATGACCCATTCGGAGATGACCAACTTTAATTTGTTTGGCCTCAATTTTGTTGCTGAATTTTTCACTTCAGTAAAAAATTTTGTTAATTTTTTTTAAAAAGATTTTTTTTGTATTTGTTATAAATCATAAGTGATTCAACTTAAGTAAAAATTGTACAATATTATTCATGAATACGCGTTTTACAAAAAGTTGACCCATTCAATTAAATAAGCACACGTTTTACAAAATTGACCCAATAAATATTTTGAACACAAATACTGAACCTGAATAATAAAAACCTAACCATTAAAAAATGTGAACCCAAAAAATAACAAAGTACATCGATTAAAAGTATCAATATACTTAATCAATGTGACGAGTTTTAAAAACAGTTGACCCATTCAGCATTATTAACTTGAAAGTAATTACAAATACAGTTTACAGTATCACGTGTTTAATAATAAGTGACCCATTAAGTCATATGAACTCAAAATTAAACAAAGTTCATAACATATTAAAAGTACATTTGAAACATGGCTAATAAAAGTGTTACAACATTAAAACAAACTACAAAGAAAAGAAATAATACACCATAAGAGAGTACAAATGTGAATCAATCATGTTGTGCTCTGCGTCTTGGACGCATATCCATCTCATTTAGAAATCTTGTTTCTTGACGGCGTCCTACTCGAGAAGTTCTGGAAGAGTATTTAGGCGGCAGAAGAATGAACTCATTTTGTGGCCACTCATTCAGATTCGGCAATGGCATGATATCACTGGAATGTGCATTTATGTAAGAACTTAGTTTGTATACCTCTGGAATAAGATGATCAACAGGGCACTTAAGAAAATGGCAGACAGCATGCGCATGGACGCATGGCATGCCGTTCATCCTCCAACAACCGCACTCACAGACAAGTCTCGACAGATTCACTGTAACAGGTGTTGCATTATCCACGGCGACTGAGTAAATTCCTGTGTAGTGGTTGTGTGGAAGAACCATAGTGTGAGGTCTTTGGTGCCAACGCTCCATAATCTCTTTCCGAATGTTGTCCGGAAAATGATATCCAGCTTGCTGCCACATCATACCAGCACTACGACGTTGGGCGAAGAGTTGGACTAGTTTCTCAAAAGTAGCTCGTACAAGGGCAGTGATTGGCAATGTCCTACATCCTTTGAGAGCATTGTTGAAACTTTCCGAAAGATTTGTTGTCAAAATACCATAACGACAACCACCATCAAAACAAAGTGCCCACTTTTCTTGGGGAATGTCATTTAAATACTTGAATGCTCTCTCGTTAATACCCCTAATTTGTTGCATGAAATGGTTAAACTCACTTACAATCGGGGTACTTCCCGCTTGCCAACAAAACTTCTTTAGTTGTTTACTTCTAAATTGGGACATGAAGTTGCTTCTAATGTGGCGAAGACAGTAACGTCTCTGAAATCGAGGTGTTCCCAATTCTTCCACATTCCGAAATGCATAATCTATAGCCGCATGCCTATCCGAGATGATGCAAACATTCCGATGCGGCCGTATGATGTGTGTCACAAGCAACTGTAAGAACCACGTCCAACTAGCACCATTCTCACTATCTACCACTCCAAATGCTAGAGGGTAGATTTCACGGTTCGCATTCATTGCCACTGCGACTAGGAGATGACCCTTGTACTTTCCGTACAAGTGAGTTCCATCAATTGACACAACCGGAAGGCAGTGATTGAACCCATCAATGGCCACTTTTATTGACCAAAAAGCAAATTTAAATTCATATGTACCTTGGGTCTGGGTGTTATCACTTTGAATATCAATTATGCTCCCTGGGTTAGTATACGCCATTGCTTGTAACACTTTTGGGAGATCGTTGTACGATGTCTCCCAATTGCCAAACCGTTTCTCGAGTGCTAATATACGAGCATACCACGCTTTCTTATATCCAACATGAATGTTATACTTTTGGTGTATGTCATTCATTATCAACTTAATACTATACTCTGGTTTTATGCGAATCGTGGAACTAATTTCAGAAGCGATGAGCTTACTTGTAAGGAGTTTGTCGATTCTGCCTCTTGTATAATTTGGAAGGCAGTTATGGCGGGGTTGATACTTCTTTACTTTACAGAGGTTTGTGCTCTTCACTTGTGATGCTTGAATGTGCCACGAACACATCTCATCGTAGACGCATTTAGCCCTCCAGTATGTTGCACGTTTTGCCTCACTCCGGAATGTTCGATATTCTTTCAAGTTTTGAATAGAGACTGCTTCTTTGAGTTCGTCATAGGAATCATATATCCTTCCCACTTCTATTGGGTCTACGACACGGTATGCGGGGTCAACAAACGGATCCTCTTGGTTATGTGGCATAACCCAAGATGAGTCACGACTATCATTACTATCTTCGGAAGCGCTCTCCTCTTCCGAAAATGAAAGATAGTTGTAGTCAGGATCCTCTTCATCCTCTTCATCCTCCACGTCCTCATGTGGCGGATCCATATCAACCATTGAAGGACCTTGAGTTGATGATAATGGCTCCCGGTTGCGCCGCCGCCTAGAAGGGCCTTCGTGCAATGGAATAATGACATCCCTATTGTTTGCATCAATGAATAACTCCAAGCGATCGTACACGTTCGAAGCTATTTGCATAAAATAGATCCATGACTGGTCATCGTGAATGGGCCACGGCATAGATGCACACACACCATCTGTAGTATGAAAGGGAAATTTTCCATGAATGATTTTGATATTATCTAAACCATCACGAGAAATCTCAGCAATAATACGCTCACACAGTGTTGTGTAGCTAACATCGGCAGTTAAGAAAAGTACTGCATTCGGAAATGAAGAGTATTTGACTTCGTTGTCAACATTAGTCAATACCCCATTCCAATAAACAAGAACTATTATGTTCTGCTCAGTTGACATAATTTTTTGTTGTGAGTGGTAAAATGAGAGTTATAAGTGATAGAAATGAGAGATGTGAGTGATAAGAATTAGTGTGTGAAGTGTTGCTTATATAGTGAGTGTTAGAGGTGAATTATTGAGACCAGAGGCATTATTGAGGTGGTTGGGAGTAATGATGTTAGTTGCGGGGTGGGTGAGCATCTATACAGAGATATTTTATCTGACCGAGAATATTTTATCTGATAAAGTATTTTTTTTAATCTGACCTTGAGGTGGTTGGGAGTAATGATGTTAGTTGCGGGGTGGGTGAGCATCTATACAGAAATATTTTATCTGACCGGGAATATTTTATCTGATAAAGTATTTTTTTTAATCTGACCAGAGGCATTATTGAGGTGGTTGGGAGTAATGATGTTAGTTGCGGGGTGGGTGAGCATCCATACAAAGATATTTTATTTGACCGGGAATAATTTATCTGATAAAGTATTTTTTTTAATCTGACCAGAGACATTATTTTATCTGATAAAATATTCAATATCAACCACAACATATATAATAGATTTAATATAGCTACAATGATATAATTTATTAGAACTACTCAGATTCGTCTGAATCTGTCTCACGACTGCGAGGCTCCCATCTCGGCCTAACCTCAACAGCAGGTTGGGTGCTCGGTCCTGCAGTCTCAGAGCCAAATAAGTCGATCATCCAATCCACCGGTGAATGGAAAAAGCTAGGTCCTGCATCGAATATAGGAATATTTGGACTGGTGGGTGTGGAGTACACATGTGGTTGATGCACCGGAGATGGATGGTATGAACTGGCACGAGAGGATTGAGAATGCAGATGTGCATCATCATGGGTGCCAGAATCCCCCATCCGAACGTTACCCCGGCCAATTCGCCTTCCGCGTGTGGGACCGCCCCTCCCACGATGAGGGCGTGGGGGACGATGAGCAGTGAGAGGATCAACATCTGCAGCTTCATATGTGATGATGTCATGATCAATCGCTTCTTCTGCACCAAGTCGTGTAAGACACTCTACACCGTGTGCAATGATGTCATCCGGATCATCTCTGACTCGTAATCGGCGAATTATCTCACCCAAACATTGAATCTAAAATATGCATCAGTTTTTATAATTTGTTTCAAATTATTTATTAATAGAATTACGAATTAAAACGAATAGTTACCGCAATAGCCGCTTGTGGGTGAGCAGGAACGAATCCCTGAGTGGGACGATCAACACACGGGTTTGTGAGCCATCGTTTTCCTACATTACGGTACCACTTGCGATACTCATCACTAATGAAAGGACCTTCGTCAACCCACTGAAGTGGGAATATTTTGTTCCACCGTAATGCCCATTCTTCAACAAGCTCGACCATGAAACGTGATCCACTATTGTGGTGACGATGCCCTGCCACAACCGGAGCGGGTCGATCCTGATATGCGTTGAATTGACGACAAAACCTTCTAGGATAGTGTGCCTCAGAAAAACGTGTATAAATCAATGGAACCTCCGCAGCCCACAAATCGTTCGCATCATGACAATATGCTGGAAGGTTCATCAACGGATAGGGGATCCATTCGAACTGAAAAATATCTCCCAATTAGTAAGCACACATAGTTATTTATATCATTTAATTTATTGAATTTGAATGTAACAAATTAAAAATCATGTAAAATTGAATTGTACAAGTAACAAATTATACCTCATCTTCCGTCATCCGATCTAGTTGGTCCCTATATACCCGTAACGAAAATCTGTTTGTTTGCTGCCAATCATGTTGACACGCCCACCTAGATTTAGTTTCCATGAACAATAATATAAATAAATAAATAAATAAATAAATAGCGTAGATTAAAAGCATAAATAGCATCTTGTAATACAATAATCAAAGTAACATAGATAATGTATTGTTTATTTAAACAATACCTAACAGCATACGGAAAATCCAATATATGGTCAAGTGGGAGATGACCTTGGGGCCGAACCATCGGCAATCTCTCCCATGCCCAGATTTGTAGAAGGATTAAACATCCTCCAATCTGTTTAGCCTGGGCCTTGGCCGCCTTACACATGGTGTGATACAGATAGGCCAAGACCGCTGAGCCCCAGCTCCATCGGCGCACATCTACTAAGTTCCCCTGCAACAACTCCAAGAAATACCAACTAGCCATGTTTCCACTAGTGGTAGGGAATAATGAACCACCTAACAACTGCCAAATGAGGGCCCTAGTGTGTTGAGTCACCTCGTTTTCAGTGCTCCAATCGGTTAATGGAATGGGGTGGATATTTGTTACTTTTATGGTAGCTGAATTTAAATCATCATCTTCTGGTATAAAACCAGCAGACTGTGCACACATCTGCAACAACGCTGCCTTATCAGTAATCGTGGGACCAGTGAGTGGTATGCCGTCAATGGGCAACCCCAACAACACTTGCACATCCTGTAAAGTCAATCCTACCTCACCAAAGGGCAAATGAAATGCGTGTACCTCGGGTCTCCACCCCTCCACTAACGCAGTCAGAAGTGACCAATCTAACTGTATTTGTCCTATTCTCTCGACACCGTGAAACCCAGATGCTCTCAACAACCGTACCACCCCAGGATGACGCGGACCATCATCAACATAGGCACATGACGAATAGTGATGGCACCTCAGTTTGTCATCTCGAAATGCTGATTCGTGCCACACACGATCGGCACGATGCTCACCGGGTATCATAACTAAAACAGAACGATCCCGAGGGCCAGGGTGTGCAACTCGTTCAGCCATTACAACCTACAATTAATACGTAAACAAATACTAAATTTTTATCATGTTTTTAATTTAGTGTTAATAAATGTGTTTGATAGAGTATATCTAGAGAGAAGTGAGAGCTAGAGAGAGAAGTGCAATAATATGCTTCAATAGAATGATTTCGTAACCCCTATAACTACTCCCAAGGGGAGTATTTATAGAGAAAATTAGGGTTGGGCTCCCAAGCCTTGGGCTTGGGAGGCCCATTTACAACTGGACCGCTACTGGGCCGAATACAAAGCCTCTAATGGGCTGTACAAATGAGTAAGTATAGGATCCGATTCTGGGAGGTCTTCGTGGCCGACGAGGGCGTGGCCGACGAGGGCACGGCCGACGAGGGCACGGCCGACGAGGGCACCCGGGTTCCTTGGACTCGGGACCGTAATCCAAGTTGGCTTCTTCTCGGCCGACGGGGGCGTCTTGGCCGACGAGGGCGCCACTCTGTTGTCTTCTGGCCGACGAGGGCGCCACTCTGTTGTCTTGTACTTTCTGTTCTTCCGAGTATGTGGGTCCTGGGGCTCAGGCCCATATACTCCATCAGGAGTCCCCCACTCTCTAAGCTGAGACGTAGACGAAGTGAAGGAGAGTAGATTTCTGTGCTTTGTTGCTTTTGGCGTTGCGGCGTTGGCGTTGTTTCCTCTTTGGTGATCCTGTTCTGTGCTTCGGCCGTTACCTGTTCCTCGCTGTGGGCGGGGAGGCCGTTGTTTCCTTAATTTGTTTTGGGACGATGAGTGTCCTTCTTTCAATGGTGGCCGTTGAAGGCGCGCTTTCCCTTTCCTGGCCGTTGGTGGTTGAAGTTTACGTTTGGGCCGGTGAAGCCGTTGAGGTTGTTCCTTGCTTTGAGGACGATGGCCTCATTTCCTTTGTGTGGCCGTTGCTGGTTGGCCTTCGTGTTTTTGGCCGAAGAGCCCGTCAAGATTAATTGTTGGCGGAGGACGATGAGTGTCCTTGCCTCTAGTGGCTTGTTGGTCGTCGCTAATGACGTTTTGGGCCTTTGGCCGATGAGGCTCCGTTGTGCTGTGTGGATGATGTGGCCATGTTGTGGTTACCTTGTTTATACTCTTTGTTTCGTTGAGGCCGGTGTAGTCCCCCAGTCCCCCACTGCTTCAGGCCGAAGAGTGTGAGGGGTGAAGGAGTTGCTTGAGTCCCTGGCCGAAGCGGTCTCGCCGTAGTCCCCTTTGAATCCAACTCTCATGGCGATTTTCTGGCCAAGGTAACCCTGTGGGAGAACCCTTGTGCGCAGATCGCTTGTAGAGAGTCATCATCACGGGTTATTACGAGGAGCCGAAGGCTGTGGGCTATTTGTTCCCTTTGTTCTGTGGCCGTTACGTTCTTGGCCGTTGCCATCTTCTTATTGTTTGGCATTCGTGATATTGGCAAGCAAATGAGACGTTATGGGCGCTTGCTGGTACTTGTGAAGCCAGTGAGCGTGTAGGCCGTAGGGTCTGATTTGCCGGTGGGCCGTTGGTATGGGTTGGTCCTGGCCCGTTGGTGACGTGGTGGCCTCCCAGTGGTGGCCGTTGATGTGGCCATTGGGAGAGTGCCACGTGTAGTGACCGTTGGTGGGGGGGGTCTATAAATACCCCTTCCCCTCCGACGAGGAATCACATTTGCATTCTGAATTTGTCGAAATGCTGGCCGATTTTCTAGAGAGATAAACTCCCAAGCCTGTTCTTCGTTGTTCTTCGTTGTTCGAGGTTAGTGTTCATCACGATCTTCCTCGCTTTTCATACTTTGCTTCCTAGGTAGTTGATCTAGTGTCAGGCGTTTAAACACCTTTACATCTTAAGTTGTTCTCCGTAAGCCCGTAGTAGTAATGAAGAGCTTGAACGACGACTACTACCCCTATGACGACCAGCCCTCCACGAGGTCGCTGGACTACGAGGTGCTCGAGGAGTTTGAGGAGGAGATAGAGCGTTTAAGTCCATACAAATCCGCGGAGCTGATGGACGAGGTAGGCGAGGACGAGGAGTCCGCCTCATCTTCAAAGGGTGAGGACGTGGGTGCGTCCCGAGTGGTGGACGGGGCGTCCACTTCTGCTGTCATTCCGTGCCCGAGGCTGGTGTCCGCCGTTAAGGGAGCCCCCAAGCCGAAGAGAGTGAGGAGGCCGAAGAGTGGGCCCGGCGTCTCCTATCTAGATCTCACCAACATCTACCTGATCAAGCCGGAGAGCAGTGCGGCCGATTACCTTGTTGCCCAGATGTACGTGGGGCCGTTCGGGCGGGTTAGGGCACCCAAGCCGACGGACCATGTTCTTCTTCCACCACCGGGGTACTTTGGAGTATACCCGATGAGTTTTGCCAAGGGGTTGAGGTTCCCCCTTCATCCTTTCATTACTGAGTACCTGGACATGGTAGGGCTTCCTCCGGCCTTGCTGACGCCGAACAGTTACTCTTTGGTGGTGGGGATTCTGCTCCGGTGTGAGGAGTTGGGCTACCGGCCGACGACGGCACTATTCATGAATTTGTACCAGATAGGCCGAGGAAGTCACAAGAACTGTGCGGCCTACGCTACTCTTCAGCAGCTGCCGAAGAAGAGGAGCTTCACGGATTTGCCTACGTCCATTCATGGGTGGAAGAGCAAGTTCGTGTTTGTGTCCATTGGTGAGAGTGGCACTGAGTTTCCCTCCCTCGGCCACACCGGGAGGTTTAACCTGCATGACCCGCCGAAGAGCTCTATTTTGGACGCTCAGGTGGAGGCTTTCTTGGAGGGGGGGGGGGGGGGGCGAGGAGCGTGAAGGATTACATCACGGAGTACAAGATGGCCGCCCTCGGCTTCGTGAGGTACTATGTCTATGGTGACAAGGAGGATGACCTCCAACTCTGGCCGAGGATGACCACCACCTTTGAGGAGGCCGACGGCCCGGACTTGGGCATTCCTGCTGAGGCCGATGGTAATTCTTTCTTCGGCTTTCTGTCTTTATGTTTTGTCCTTTGCCTTACTAATCTGCTTGTGTTTTTCCTTTGTAGATTTTGTCATGGACCGTCGATCCATGATGGCTATTGCCAAGGCCAAAGCGGCCGAGGAGATTGCTGCTAAGGCGGCCGAGGCGGCCAGACGTGCCGCTGCTGGTGGGAGCGGGGCTACTGCTGACGCGGCCCCAAAGCCTGCCCCATCCAAGAAAAAGAGACCGGCCACTGACGGCCAGAAAAAGTTGACCGAGGCCGGCGTGAGCGTCTCTAAGAAGACGAAGAGGGCTCCTTCCCCTTCTCCGGCCAGTGAGGCCGGTACTCTTACTGTCCCCAGCGTGGGCGATGGTGGCCCCGTTGTGGACCTTACTGTTGCTGACGATGCTGCCCCAGCGCTTCCTCTCGTCCAGGAACCACGGACGCAGAGGGCCGGCAAGGAGATTGCCGGTGCCACCTATCAGAAGGTGATAGAGTACCCCGTCGGCGGGGGCGTGTTTAATGAGCTCGTCCCCGGCCACGTCGTCCTGGCCAAGGCCATGCCGGCCAAAGATCGGGCTCATTTGAAGAAGCTCGAGGACCCGAAGATTTATGAGGGCGGCATGGACCTCCTCATCCAAGTAAGTGACTGTCCTTATATTTTTGTCTCTCTTCGTCTATGTAGAGTTTTTTGCCTGACCTTTGTTTTCCTTCTGCAGAGTGCCTTCATGCTTATGGAAAGCCATAAGAGGCAGTACTGGGAGATAGCTCGCCTGCAAGCGCTGGAGCAGAAGGCCGCCTCGGCCGACGAGGCGGTAGCTTGCCTTGACCGGCTCCGGGAGGATGCCAAGGCGCTGCAGGCCAAAGCTGATGAAGCCGTCGCGGCCAGGGACGATGCCCTGGTCAAGCTCGAAGAGAGCAAGAGGGAGCTCGCGGAGTCCCACAGGGCGCTTGAGGCCGAGAAGCGCAGGAGCGAGGAGGCCGCCAAGGCTAAGGCTGAGGCCGAGGCCGCCGTCGTGAGGGCTGCCGATGAGGCCGTCGAGAAGTTCTTGGCCGAGGGGTGGAAGGCCGATGAGAGGCTCCCCTGGTGCTACGAAGTGGTGGCCGCCAGGCTGGAGAATTGGGGGATGAACTCCCCTGCCGGCCGGGAGTATTTCAGCCGGGAGATGTCCGTTTACTACAACCTGGGCCAGGAGCGGATGCAAAGGCTCCTGTGTCGGCGGCTATCCCGGGCGTTGAAGGCCATGAATTACACGTCTGGATGGGCTAGACGGAACCTGAAGCTGCCAAAGCTGATGAAGGATCCCGAAGAGCAGGCCAAGCTTCCGCTGTCGGAGCGGGAGTCCCCCATAGAAAGCTCCGGCCTCGGCGAGCCGGACTACACTGAATTTGATTTCTTAGATGATGCTACCAGCGCCGCTGCCGGCCAAGAAGCTGAGGACGAAGAGGGAGCTGATGAGGCCGATGAGGCAGCCGTAGACGGAGGTGCCCCCGAAGCTTGATAGGCTACTCATTTGTAATTAGCTTTTCAATTTTTTGCCAAGTGATGTAACGGCCGAAACGCCCCCCTTGTAATGAATTGATTAATGAAAGAATTTTTGCCATCCTTCTCGGCTTTGAATCCATTGTATGCTTGTTTGCTCTTTGTCATTTCAATTCAGTAAATTGTCGGTGTCAAGTCATAACTAAATGTCCGCTACGTCCATAAGGTTGGCCTCCCCACCAACGGGGTGGTCGGCCTGGTCGGCCTGTTCATCTTTGCCTTACACTTAGGAATTTTTTCAAAAAATTTCCTAAGTGTTTTGATCCGCTTAGTTGCTTTCGTCCCGGTCTGGTGACTTGGTCGGCCTGACCGTCATTTCTGTAGTATCACAACACTTAGGATTTTTTCCAAAAACTTCCTAAGTGTTTTGATTTTGGTAGTTGTTTCCCTTCCGGCCTGGTGGCCTTGTCGGCTTGGCAGTTGATTCTCTCCAAAAATTGCCTAAGTCTTTTGGATCCGCTTGGGAGCTGTCATTTTGCCCTTGACCGTAGTGTCCGTTCCGTCCAGGCGTTGGCGTCCTTATCTTCCTGGCCTTGGATTCATCCCAGGTGTTTTAGCCAGGGCCGTTGTCGGCCTGCATTCCTGTTCTGTGGCCGATAAGGGCACCTTCACCTTAGTCGTTTGGATTTTGAATTTTTTCCAAAGTACGTGTACAAGGCGTAGGTAGCTAACGGCCTTGGATTATATATGTACCCGCTTCGTCTAGTGTTCTTGCACTTGAGTACTTAGAGAATTTTCCAAGTGTAAATGCTGGGCGTTTACTTCTTTGAGGTACCACTGTCGGCCAAGGAGGTGGTCCTACCTTCGCCGGCCAGCCATGGGTTCCTTGTTGAGGAATCCTCTTTTCCTTTTTTTCTCAGGATTTTTTTTTTACGTGTTTGGTAAACACTTGAACCCATTCCCGGCCTTGGTTCCGGTGCCTGTATCGGCTATACTGGCTGTTGTGGCAAGTAAGGGTTGTTTCCTGATTGCTTGATCCTTTCGCGGGTGTGTGCAGTGCACGCTTCGTCCTGGTCACCCAACCGATGCGGTTAGGGTTTTGTAGGCGTGTGTCTGCCTCGATCATTTCCTTGTGATGCATGGACGTATCGTCCATGTTACCTGTTTGTGGTACTATACTTGTGTTCGGTCTGATATGTACCTGGCCAAAATGGGCCTGAATTGTGGGGATTTTATTTTTTCATTGCTCGAGGCCGGCAAGTGTGCGCGGCCGTCGGCTTCCCTCTTTTTCCCTCTCATTTTTTTTTGTTTCGGGGGTATCCTTCTTTCAGGCTTCGGCCGAAGGGTGTGCTCGTCCTTCGGCCAGTTCGGACTTCGTTTATAACGTCCGTGATCTCAGGGCGGGTCCCGTCGCCTATTTATGACGCGGGCTAGACTTTTGGTCGGTTTCCAACGGCTGTCGTTGCCCATCCCTGAGTTTTGGGATTTTGTCACCTCGGCCATGATTTCAGGCCTGTCGTCCTGCGTTCTGGCGTGTGGGCGACGCGGTGAGCTTCCCGTTTCAAGACGTGGGCCGTTTGCGGGCCCTTCGTCCTGGGGACATCGTCGGCCATACCTGAGTGTTTCACTTCTAGGTTTTCGGGGCCAGGACGATGTGCTCTCTCAGCTAGGCCTGAGCCCTTCGCTAATACAAAATACGATGGAGTGCCTGAGCTTGTCGCTCGTAGGCTGCAAATGCAAGGGGCCATGTCGGCCAGACCGGAGCCTTTCGCTCTAAGGTGGCCGACGAGGGCACCTGCTAATGTTTTACTTTGAATTTCCAGAAAAAAAAATCAGAACGTGATTTTATTCATAAGTGGCTCGAGGCCGAGGGTGGCGTTCAATCAGTAACCCGTTAAGGGGTGAGGGCTTCGCCGTCTGCACCTCCTTCGGATTACTGATAAAACTTCACCAGATGGTGTACATTCCATGTTCGTGGTACATTGGACCCATTCGGGCGTTTAAGCTTGTAGGTGCCGGGTTTGACCACGACACTGACGATGTAGGGCCCTTCGTACTTCAATGCTAGCTTGCCACCCTCTGTCGGCTGGCTTGCTTCCCTTCGGCGGAGGACGTAGTCCCCCACCTGAAATTCCCGGGAACGTACCTTGGCGTCATAGTATGATTTCACTTGACGCCGGTAGTTCTCTGCTCGGACGTAAGCTTGCTCACGCCTCTCATCAACCAGGTGTAGGTCAATCTTCATGTTCTCTTCGTTGGTGTCAGGCTCATATTGCTCCACTCGTCGGCTGGGGATGGCTACCTCCGTGGGCGCCTTCGCCTCAAAGCCGTAGCATAGGGCGAAAGGTGTTTCGCCTGTCGCCCTCCTCGGCGTGGTTCTGTAGCACCACAGGATGTTGGGGAGCTCGTCGACCCAACTTCCTCCTGCGGTCTGGAGTTTCTTCTTCAGCCCCTCCATTATTCTTCTGTTGGCGTTCTCGACCTGCCCGTTGCCCTGAGGATAGGCAACGGAGGAGAAACGGTGCCTCACCCCAAACTCCCGGAGGAGCTCCTGGAAAGGGGCTGCCTCGAATTGGGTGCCGTTGTCTGATATAATCTCCTGGGGGACGCCAAAGCGTGTGATGATGTTCTTGTAAACAAATTTCTGGCATCTGGCCCCCGTGATGCTGGCCAAAGGCTCCGCCTCGACCCACTTGGTGAAGTAGTCGACGGCGACGATGATGTAGCGGTTATTTCCGGCGGCTCTGGGCAGGGGGCCGACCAAGTCAATCCCCCATATGGAGAATGGAATTGCGGTACTGACAGGGGCGTAGTTGACAGCTGGCCGACCAGGGGCCTTCTGGAGTACCTGGCATGTGGTGCACTTCCTGGCCAGGTCAGCGCAGTCGCGCGCCATCGTCGGCCATAAGAAGCCCTGGACGACGAGACGCCGGGACATGCTGAAAGGGCCCTGGTGTGAGGAACAGACGCCGCAATGAACTTCTTCCATGGCTGTGTCGGCCTCGTCCTGGTGCAGGCATCGGAGGAGAGTGCCATTATAGGACCGTTTGTAGAGTTTGCCATCTTCGATGGTGTAGCTTGGGGCCCTGAGTTTGGCGAGTTTGGCCCTCTCCTCGTCCGGGGGCAACTCCCCCGTTGTGATGAAGGTGGCGATGTCGGAGATCCAGTCCTCCGGTCGCTGTTGGACGCACAAGACGGGGCTGGCATGGATGCTGGACATGCTCAACTCCTCGATCTTGGCTAACTGGGAGATGTGCTCCGGGGTGTCCGAGCTGAGCTTGGAGAGGATGTCGGCTTCGGCGTTCTCGGCCCTTGGGATCTGAGTGATCTCGTGGGTTTCAAACGCTTTCAGCAATTCCTCCGCCGCTTGTTTGTATTGCTTCATCCGGCCTTCTTTTGCTTCGTACGATCCCTCCACCTGGCTCACTACCAGTTTGGAGTCGCACTTGATTCTGAGGTGCTTGGCCTTGAGGCCGGCGGCGAGTCTGAGACCGCTGAGGAGGGCCTCATACTCGGCTTCGTTGTTGGATACCCTGAAGTTGAAGCGGATGGCATAGTAGGCTCTGAATCCTTCAGGGGATATGAGGACGACGCCGCCGCCGCATGATTTCGTGGCCGACGAGCCGTCAGTGAACAGGGTCCACGTTTCGTCCGGCTCCGGCCCGGAGTTGGCGACGGCTGTTTCCCTTGCTGTGCATTCAATGACGAAGTCGGCCAAGGCTTGCCCTTTGATAGATGGCCTTGGCTTGATCTCAATCTGAAACTGGCTGAGGAAGATCGCCCATTTCACCATCCTCGAGGAGCTAGTGGGGCTCCTCATGAGCGCGCCAAGAGGCTGCTGGGTCAGCACATGGACGGTGTGGGCTTGGAAATAGTGCCCCAGCTTCTTCACGGTGTGGACGATGGCCAGCACCGTTTTCTCAATGGGGGAGTACCTGAGCTCGGCCTCCCTAAGTGTCTTGCTCATGTAGAAGATGGCCTTCTGCACCCCTTCGTCCTCGCGGATGAGCACGGAGCTGATGGCCGACGTGCTCACCCCTAAGTACAGGAAGAGGGTTTCACCGGCTTTGGGCTTGGAGAGTACGGGTGGGGACGACAGGTACCTTTTCAATTCGTCGAATGCTTCCTGGCACTCCGTCGTCCACTTGAAGCTGTTGGCCTTGCGCATGATCTGGAAGAAAGGGAGTGCCCTCTCAGCTGACCTGGAGAGGAATCGGTTTAAGGCCGCCAGGCGCCCCGTCAGTCGCTGTACCTCCTTGACATTGCGGGGCGGCTCCATGTTGATGATAGCCTGCGTCTTCTCCGGGTTTATCTCGATGCCTCTCCGGCTGACCATGTAGCCAAGGAACTTGCCGCCCTGGACGCCGAAGGCGCACTTCTTGGGGTTAAGGCGGAGCCTGAACTCCTTCATGATTTCAAAGATTTCCCGGAGGTCGTCGGCGTGGGAGGTGGCCTGCCCGCTCTTGACGATCATGTCGTCGACGTACGCCTCCATCGTCCGGCCAAGGACCGCTCTGAAGATTTTGGCCACCATCCTAGTATAGGTGGCGCCGGAGTTTTTGAGTCCGAAGGCCATGACAAGGTAGCAAAATATTCCCTCTGGGGTCATGAATGCCGTCTTCTCGGCGTCATCTTCGTGCATGGAGATCTGGTGGTACCCTCTGAAAGCGTCGAGGAACAACATCAACTCGCACCCCGCCGTCTCGTCCACCAACTGATCAATGTTGGGGAGAGGGAACGGGTCCATGGGGCACGCCTTGTTCAGGTCAGTGTAGTCAACACACATTCTGAACGTCGGCGGTTTCTGTGCGAGGACGACGTTGGCCAACCATGTTGGGTACTTCACCTCTTTGATATGTTTGATCGATAGGAGCATGGCGACCTCCCCTTTGACGAAGTCCCGCCTGTCAGCAGACAAGTAGCGCCGCTTCTGTTTGACGGGCGCGGAGGCCGGATCGACGGTCAGCCGGTGAGTGATCACCTGGCGGCTGATGCCGGGCATATCGTCCGGGCCCCACGCGAAGACAACGGCGTATGACCGTAGGACGAGGAGGATGGCGTCTCGTTGGTCCTGGGGGAGTTGCTTTCCGACCCTGAGAACCCGCTCCGGTCGGGAGGTATCCAGAGGGATTTCCTCGACCTCCTCGGCCGGCTCCGCATGTGGCCTCTCCTCGTCCATGGCGACGGCGGCCGTGATGGTGTCTATCCGCTGTCCTTCCCTTTCGGCCGGCCTCGTCAGCTTGAGGTAGCAAGCTCTGGCTATCCTCTGATTTCCTCTGGCGTAGCCGATGCCGTCATTGGTGGGGAACTTCAAGCATAGGTGCTTCATGGAGATGATGGCCTCCAAGTCCTCCAGCGCTGGCCGGCCCAAGATCAGGTTGTGGGCGCACTGGAGGTTGACCACCATGAATTCCATGTTAATTTTGGCATGGTGGGGGCCGTCACCGACTTCCACGGGGAGGACTATCGTGCCCTCGGCGTCGATAGAGTCCCCGGTGAAGCCGGATAACGGGGTCTTGATCGGCTTCAGCAGAGCTCTGTCCAGCTCCAGCTGCTTGAAGGTGTCTAGGTACATCACGTTGACGGAGCTCCCCGTATCGATGTAAGTACGGTGGATGATGGAGTCACCGATCTCACATCGGATGACGAGGGCGTCCCTGTGTGACTCCGTACCCGGAGGCAGATCCTTGTCGGTGAAGGTGATCGCCTCCGTTCGCTGCTTCTTCGGTTGGGGGGGAACGTGGGACACCTCTCCAATGTAAAGGGATTGGGCCCATTTCTTCCTCTGAGTGGCGGAGTCCCCCCCAGTGTTCCCACCTACGATGAGGTGGATGTGATTCTTCTTCGGCGTTGGCTCTTCGAAATCCTCGTCGTCACTGAGTCTGCCAATCTCCCGCTTCTTCGCAGAGGGTTCGCCCCCACGTTTGCCGGTGTTTACCCAAGTGTTCTTGCGTGGGCCACCTTTGACAAACTGGGAGAGTTCCCCTTGGCGAATAAGGCGCTCGATGGCCTTCTTCAATGTGATGCAATCGTCGGTGTTGTGCGACGAGTTCTTGTGGAATCGGCAGTACGTTCCGCCCTGCTGGATTGCCAGGATCTCCTCGGCCGGCCGAGGAGCCTGCTCGATGAGGCCGTGCTTCTCGGCATAATCGAGGATGGTGCCGACCGGGTGGGTGAGGGCTACCCCCGGCCGTTCCAGCTTCGGCCGCCAGTGGCGGTCTTTCTTACTCTGTCCACCAGATCCGTGGCGGCCCTGGGCACCCTGGCCGGCCGGGGACGGACCCGAGGCCGGCGAAGGATTTGTCTTCTTGGGGGGATGGCCCCCCTCTCTCTTTTGATTGTGGAGCTCGTCGGCGTCGGCATACAAACCTCCGCGTTGGAGCGCCTTGGCGTACGACCTCGGGGGGTCAGTGATGAGGCTCCTGGCGTACGGGGAGCTGCGGAGGGCTCCCTGGTACAAGGCGAGGAGGGTGCGCTCATCGGCCCCCTCGACCTCCTCGGTCTCCCTCGTCCACCGATCGATGAATGACCGGAGGGACTCTTCGTGCTGCTGCTTGACGGAGAGGAGGTGGGTGAAATACTTCTTCGCGCGCTTCCTCCCAGCAAAGTGAGTGAGGAAGCGCTGGGCGAGATCCTGCCATGAGTCGATGCTTCCTTCTGGGAGCCCGTTGAACCACTCGTACGTTGGCCCCTCGAGAGTAGAGAGGAACCAACGGCAGAGGTATTCGTCGGACGCGTTCACCATCAGCATGTTGTTCTGGTAACGGCTGAAGTGCTCCTGGGGGTCTGATCGGCCATCATAGGACTTGATGGCGTTCCCCCTGTACTTCTCAGGGATGGGGGCCGAGAGGATCCTGTTGGTGAAAGGGGTCCTAGTCCTGACCTGGATGATGGGGTCACCCCGCCCTTCGGCCAGCTCCCTCTCCAGGGCGCTGAATTTGTTCATGAGCGCGTTGAGGCCGGGGTCGTTGGAGGCGCCGACCGTAGGGATGTTGGCCGACTGCTTGGCCTCCATCTGAGCCAACCTCCTTTCCAACTGGGCGATGACCTCGTCCCGGGGGTCTCTGTCGGCCGCGGCGGCACCCGGCTGGTTCCTCAGGCGCTCGTTGTGAGCCGCGTTGATCTGGTGACGCACGTCATCCTCGTGCAACTTTCCCTTGCCCTTGTCCGGGCGGGGCTGGTCCGCTGTCTGGGACACAGACCCCAAGCTCTCCCTTGGCGAGCCAGGACGTGGATCACCAATCCGTCCCGCCATCCTCTCCGAAACCGGACGACGGCGCGTGTCACCCAGCCTATTGAAGGCAGAGGCTTTTCCACGCGCTGGGGTCTGCCCGGGCCGAAGAGGGGAAGTAGGGTGGGAGTGGGACGATGCCGTGTCCTGGGCCACAACCCCCTCATTGTTGCCTATCTGGACGGCCAACGGTTGGGGATGAGGAGGTGGAGTGACGTTTCCCCCGATCCTTGGCAAGAGTGCGCTGAGGACGGTGGGATTCTTAGCCAAGCTGGCGATGATAGCCGATAGTGCGGCCTGGACCTGAGGATCTACGGACGGAGAGGCCGCGGCCATAGGTTGGGCCGGGGCGTGGTCCGCTTTCTCAACTCGTTTCTTTTCCAGGCCGAGGCGGGCGTCGGGGACTCCGCCGTTGAGTTGGTTGCGGAGGTCCGTCGTGAGGTTGAAGGCCTCCTGGAAGAGGTCCCCTCCGCCGACCTGGTCGGCCGTGGCGTCCTCATCATGCTCCCTGGGCTCTTGGTCCTCAGGGATGACTTTGCTGACGAGGTTGCGGTTTGACTTAGTTCTTCCCATGGTCAGTGGTTAGTTGTGCTTGGTAGCGACGAAGGGTGCTAACTTGATTGTTCTAGCTCTCAACGAGAGCACCAAATGATAGAGTATATCTAGAGAGAAGTGAGAGCTAGAGAGAGAAGTGCAATAATATGCTTCAATAGAATGATTTCGTAACCCCTATAACTACTCCCAAGGGGAGTATTTATAGAGAAAATTAGGGTTGGGCTCCCAAGCCTTGGGCTTGGGAGGCCCATTTACAACTGGACCGCTACTGGGCCGAATACAAAGCCTCTAATGGGCTGTACAAATGAGTAAGTATAGGATCCGATTCTGGGAGGTCTTCGTGGCCGACGAGGGCGTGGCCGACGAGGGCACGGCCGACGAGGGCACCCGGGTTCCTTGGACTCGGGACCGTAATCCAAGTTGGCTTCTTCTCGGCCGACGGGGGCGTCTTGGCCGACGAGGGCGCCACTCTGTTGTCTTCTGGCCGACGAGGGCGCCACTCTGTTGTCTTGTACTTTCTGTTCTTCCGAGTATGTGGGTCCTGGGGCTCAGGCCCATATACTCCATCAGTGTTTAATAATATTATGTAGTTTAAAAGTTCTACAATTATTACTACTAATGGAATAATAAGAACAGATAATATTAAACTTCTTTTTGTAATAATAATAATAATAATAATAATAATAATATAATAATAATGATAATAATAATATAATAATAATAATAATAATAATAATAAACTCTAACCTTTGAAGGAAGCCTTGTTTGTTTTGTTGGTATGAAAGTGTGGGAGGAGGAGGAGATGTTGGTGGTGTGAAAGTGTGGAGGAGGAGTATTTATGCTGAAAATATTATCAATCTAGAATCCGACGGACCAATGAAATTGTGGGGAAATCCTATCTTCGAAAATGGCTGACATTTTCTGCATTCGGAGTTGTCAGCTCCGAAAATGGCTGACATTTTCTGACGGAACGCTTTCGGAGTTGTCAGATCCGAAAAGCGTTAAAGATTTCGTCAGATCCTCGCAGGCACTTCAAATTCGGAGTTCAGTACTCCGTTTTACTCTTTTTCGTCAAAAAAAATACATCAACGCGATTCGGAAACACCTGACCAAATTCTACTCTGTTCCGTCATTTACTCAAGAAACCTGAAGCTATAAAACAAACAAAATTAATCATAAATTTTCAGCTACATTCATGATTTGCCAAAAAAAGCTACATTTATGATTTCGTGGAAGTGTACTCATAATTTCACCTGTTTGGAGTATTCCACATTATTGTGTATAGTAGTTTTTTACTTATTCTTGTTTAACATATGTGTATTTTTATATCAAATCTTTCGTAAGTCAATCAGTTTTCAATTTGTTGACAAAATATGAAGGAAAAATTCGCAGGAATAATCCCAACTATTAAGGGTATTCCAATATTAATCCTAATCCTAAATATGCATAATTCTAAAATAATCTGAACTATAATAAGCTTCTCCTCAGAATGAACCGGTGACCTGCCTAAACCTATTCAACAGGTAACTCGGACACGTAGCCAATATTTATTGGTTTTCTTCTTTTTTCCCATTTTTGTTTTCTTTGCTTTTTTCCTTTTTGTTTCAATTTTTCTTTCGTCTTCCTTTTCTTTCCTTTACGCTAAACCAGGCGAACCAGAGAACCAGGTGAGTAGGGACGTTGGAGGTCGCGTGACCTTTCCTTGTTCCAGCGTCGCCACCCAAGTCAGATAAGCACCGGTCGTTTGTCTGTCCTTGCATCTTATGAGTTCTTCATCACCATCTATGATCTATCTGTCCATTTTAGTTGTTTCAACATCAGCCCTTCGTCGTTCCCAGCTGTTCATCGTCACCGGGTGCCTGGTCATATCAACTGCCTTAGTCTCCATATTTGGGCTTCTGTCATTCAGTTTTGGTCATGAAACCTGATGAATTAGTGTCAAATTAGATTTTGGATTGACCAAATCAAATCTTTCAAATGTGAAATTGAAAGAGTCACATAAAAATTTGAGGAGCAAATTAAAAAATGAAGTCGAAGGTGAGGTGAAATCCATGTGGATGATGTGGGTGCAGAGAGAAAAGAAAGAAAAATTAAAGGACACGTTAGGGAAGAAGGAAGCAACAACCTCGAAAAATGGTGAAGATGAATAGCATGGGGCCAATTTATTTTTTCTTTTAATTTTTTTACCAGTTGTCTAAGGTTGTCTATAAATTTCAGATTATTTTACAATTATGCATATTTGGGATTAATATTGGAAGACCGCTAATAGTTGGGATTATACATGTGAATTTTTTCAAAAATGAAAGATAACTACACCTATGTTGTCTGGACCCCCTATTTTTTATGGATTTAAAACTGGATAATGTGCGATATTGTTTGTCCATATTTGTTTTGGGCCTTGTTCCGGTTTGAATTTTTAGAATAGGAAACATTTCAGTTAATTTCTGTTGTACAAAAAACCAAATCCAAACCAAGAATAGCTTCAAACCACATGTTACTAAACACAAATAAAATAGCTCTTCAAAGATATAATAATAGTTTATGTGCTTCATATTCCAAAACAAATACATAGTATAGTTTATGTGCTTCATTTCTGTGTGTAAAGCACAGAAACTCTCGGAAAAGAGAATGTTCCATTTATGAACTCCAGAAATTCTCCAAACACTTGCATTTCTATTAGAGGATGACGTTTGCGGTTTAACATTTCTCCATGTTTCCTGGCACAACATTTACAGTATTTCAAAACAAAGCAATCTACAGTTCTCTGCTCATACACCTGAAATAGGATTATAAAACCAATAGCTTCTGCAGCAGATATGTGAATATGCTACATTTTCATTAGTATAGTAAATGCTCCCTCCTGACTCCGTCCTTGAATCAAGGTTTCTCTTTCTTTTTAAGCAAAGAATTGCATGTTTCAAATTGTTTTTCTCCCTGCATAAATTTTAAGCACACTATTTCACTATTCTTAATAAGCATGTCAAGTCAAAGAGGACGAGTCTTTTTCAAGGACAGAAGTAAAACATAAACACGTAAATGCACAAAAGAATGTAACCTGCAATCAACTGATTGAAATTTAGGGAATGAATCCCAACACAAAACCCCTTTTTGGCCCTTGTAGAAGAAGACTCTGTAGTTCTTACCAGAATTCATGATAGCAAGAGCTCCTATAGTTCAATAAATACCCTGAAATGGCGCCAAAAGTAGAAACGTTTTATTCAAGGGTGAAACACGTTTTTTGCCGTGTCTAAGTTTCTTGCCTCAAATTTATAATCTGCTTCAACCCTTTTTTTAGTTTGACCGGAATGTTTCTGGCCTACTATGATCTACAATTAAAAAAATATAAGTACAAGCAATAATAACATAAATTAAAGGTCAACAGAATGTCACATAAGTGTGTGTTTGGATGGTCCCAAAATCAGCGGCGGACACAAAGGGGGGCAAATGGGGGCCGCCCCCTCCCCCAATTTTTTTCTACTTGGTATATTTACTCCAAACTTTTAATATATATGTATTTGTATGTGTTTCTTTTACACTACCACCCCTCCAACCGGGAATTCCTGCATCCGCTGCTGCCCAAAATCATGTTTGAAAAAGTTTAACTGTTTAAGCAAGGAAAAAGAAAGATCCTCGAGATTAAGTTGTTTTGGTTACGCTCAATACCAAAAAGTACCCATTTTACCAAATTGTGGTACACTGACTTATAGGTAGTACCGGAGTAGATAAAGACTAAAGACATAAGAAATAAATACCTCTCAAACCGATTTGAATCAAGGGGATAACACTTCAGTAATGCACCCTTGGGAGAGACAAGAGGTGTTTGCTTGCTCAACAAGCACTTGTTTCCTTCCTCATCTTTGAAGATTTGGAGACCACAGTCTCTAAAGAAAGACTCAATATCCCATTCCTAGCCATTGCATGATAAACAGTTTATGGTAGAAAGAGTACTAGATAATCAGAGAGCAACACAAATTTATTAGATAAGGAGACAAGGAGTATGATAGTAAAAAGAGAAACTTTACTTTCATGATCAAGAGTTTAGATAGGTCAGCTAGGGTAATAGGTTGCAGCTTGTATCCTCCATGGTTCAGTGAGGAAAGAGCTAATTCTCGAACCTTTATTACGGTCCAACAAAATATGAACAACTAAAATGTTAATTCATACCAATTTAAAGAAAAACAATTCAATAAACAATTGGAAAATAATATTGAGATCCTAAAATTCTAAAAAGGTGGAATAGGTTATAGGATTCCTAAAACCAACATCCATCAAGAAGAGCATCCACAACAATGGTGTCAAGCTCTTAATTCTTAATGGGTCCTAGCTTGCTACATTAATAATGAACGAACTTATAATTTCTTCGACAACAATCATTCATAGTTCAGAGTGGTCCCATTTTAATTGTTTTAAAAAAGCTTCCTAAAAATATGCTATGTATGCATATATATGTGCATATATATAACTCAATAACTAAATCAATAAATGTAAGGAAAATTACCCTAAATAGGACTAAAAACGTTTGTATGTTCCAAAACAGGACTATCATGTTTTTATTCCCAAAATAGGAGTAATTACTACCATGTTTTGGAAGTACCAGACTTTAAATTAAACATGCTAGTATTTTCCAAGCTTGACAGTAAATACTTCATTCATTCAGGGAATAAAAACATGACAGTCCTGTTTTGGAATTCTCAAACATTTTACTCCTATTTCGAGAATTTTCTCGACATGTAATCAATAGAGTTATTTTAATATATTATATTCCAAATTCTAACCAAATAAATAAATAAATACTCCCTCCGTCCCACTATAATTGTCTCATTTTTCCTTTTTCGTCCGTCTCACTAAATTCGTCTCATACCATATTTGATAATATTTGTGCGGTTCTAATTCATTCTTACTTCATTCCACTTTATCAATTCATTATCAACCACATAACTCTACTTTTCTTAAAAAACACACCACGTTCCTTTGTGCCAATAATATGGGGACGGAGGTAGTAATTTTTTGTACCATTACATTTTAATTTTTTTACTTGAATACGCTGGAAGTTATCACAGCTATATATGTAATATATATTGAACTAGAGCCTATTTTTAAAATAAAAAAGGCTGCAGCCAATTTTATCCATGCAAAGCATTTAAAATACTAAAAATAGGGAGACTGTCAGCATTTAGCATGCAGGTCAATTTAAAATTTAAAAGCCGACCATTTACTTTTATTGCATACTAATCACATTGTGCCATGGCTCATGTGCAGAAACTTTCATTTTCTTTTTCTATTTTTCCTGTGTACGAACTGGTGTTAAGTTTTAGAACATGTGTCAAGATTAGGAACACGAACAATGGCAAATTTCTAGTTCATGTTCTAAAGATTAAACTTGATACGACCATTGTGGATGCTCAATTCAAGATAGCCCTTCTGTAGCGACTAAACTGAATTATCTAAGAACTGGAGATCACCAACACAATCCCAACTATGTTGATTAGTGGTCAAAAATCAATTAATATAATTCCTGTAAAAACTCTTGAACCCTTAATATGGTCCAACAAAAAGAAGCAAAAAAGTTGTTAATCCATACTAAATTGAATAAAAATAAAAGTTGGAAAATAATAATAAGATAGAAACTTCTAAAAAGGTGGAAATTTAAAGGAAGACTCCTAAAACTGACATCCATCAAGAATTCAAGAGAACCACTGTATAGACTGAACTGAGCTATCTCAGAACGTCCATCACCATAATCTCAGGTCTCAACTATGTTGATTAGTGGTCTAAAATCAGTTAATAAAAATTCAAGTAAAAATGCATAGTGAAAAAGTTTTACATTGGACCCACCCTTCTTGTGCAACCTTCTTATGAGACAGTAGTGGGATAAAATTCCAAAAGTCATAGCCATATGTTTTTCACATGTACCGAATGTATCACACGACAACAATGAATTGACATATTTGTGATGTATATACGTCGTGACAAATATGTTGAATCTACATTGACTAGTACATAGCTGTGATTTTGTGAGTGCATGTGTGTTTGTTTGAGAGGGACATAATTTGGAATAACCTGACTTATGTAGGGTTCAATAATACAATACTGCAAGTATGATGCTTCAGACTCTGTTGTATGGATAAACCTTTTGTAGTTTCCCAAATGGTAGTACCTGTCGAAAGAAACAATTAGTATTATAAATAGAACTGTACTCCCGTAAACATTTTAATCAATCAACAGCTTCTTAATCCACCCTTTTGGATAACAACAGGGGCAATAGAGTCTCATTCCTGACCTCAAAATTCTCCTGGCAAAACACATCACAGTTGACTTTACAGTTTCAAGAGGAACTTGGCGAAACCACAAACACAAAGATCCCTGAAGATCAGAGAGAGTTTAATTTTGGTGAATACAGGAATACAGCAAAAAAGATAACTTTAAAAGAAATTTGGGATCTTTTACCTGGCTTTCAGAACTAAGGTGGAGAAGAACATAATAGGCACGGAATTCAGATTCATTTTTGTGCATAGGTTTGGATGTTCTATTTGCCTCATAAAGATCAAATAGAGTTGTTAAGGCCTTCTTGAGCTGCTCCATGTTGAGGTGTAATGCTGAAGAGATAGAAGGACCACTACATTGCCTAAGCTCATGAAGAGACATGATATGAAATTTTACCTGAGTGGAAAGGAGTTTTCAGTAAATGTTCGGAAATTTTCGCTGAGAAATTGAGAATTCCATGGGTGCATTAGGTTTAACTGTCCTTACTATGCAATAACAAAGAGATTAGTTTTTACTCCTCATCACCCAATTTCTAACTATGTCGAGGTAGGTGCATAAAATTTATGGTTGTTGAATAAGAATATAACTTTGAATTAAAAGGCCATATGTTCAAGAGGCTTGTACAATGTTAATGTAGAGAAAATATGGAGCTAGACTTGGTAAGAATAGGAAACCTGATTGGAATAGAAAACCATAATACTACTAAACAATCATAACTATATTAGTACTTAAGCATATACTATCCTCCGTTCCATAAAAGTTGCAACAGTTTGACTTTCACGCTTGCCAACGCACAACTTTGACTGTGATTATATTTATTTACGTATTAGTAAACATTAAAAAAACTTAATATATTGGAAATTTACATTAATACAAATTTATTAATATTTTATACATAATATTTTTATTATATATATTAATAGAAAATTGTAGTCAAAGTAGGGTGTGTGAATAGTGCAAAAATTGCAATGTTGCAACTTTTATGGAACGGAGGAAGTATGAAACTATAACACTGCTAAAACTATGATAACTAATTAACTATATTACGACTTAAATAATAGTCAACCAATTTCCTAAGAAAATATAAAATTAATAAAGAGAAAATAAGAGACAAGTAGTTTGGGATGCTAATAGAAGTTAGACTCTGAAGGAGGAAAAGCAATTTATATTATGGTATGGATGAGTAAAAATTGACTAGTGACCTCACAATGGTTGAATACTTGAATGCATTAATGATTAGAGGTAATGTTCAAGATGATAAGATGAAGAATGATCTTGATTAGTTGTTTAGTGAATGCCAGGTTGGTGACTTGAGGAATATTTCTATGAAAGAAGAAGTTAATTAGGATTACATGGGAATAATTCAAAGAATCGAAGTTAAAAATGCTTTGAAATTAATGAAGCCACATAAATAAATTGGCCCTAATGAAGTCTCTATTAGGTTTGACAATGTTCAAAGGTAGATTTCAATATTTGATATTCGTTGACTCATAGACCATTTTGGAAAAAACTAGAATATAATTAGATTGTCAAATGATTGGAGGAAAAACACATTGATACCAGTCTATACGAGAAAATGGCACGTGCAAGATTTTTCGAAGTACAAGGAAGAACTTAGGGGTCATACACTCATACCATAAGCTTATAGAAGAGAGAGATTGAGACATAGAGTAGAGCAAGTATATTCAAATATCAATGAACTAGTTTGAATCTATGTGCAAGTGCTGAATAACAAAAGTGGCCCATCTTTAAAGACATCTTATCATCTCAAGGAAAATCATCAGATTAGGAATAAAGATTTACACAATTTTATAGACTTCAAGAAAGCTTATGATAAAGCACCATGAGAAGTATTTTAAATGGTTACGACTTACAACAAAAAGCGACGTACTAGCAAAGTCGTCGTCATTATCATCATTACCCCAGTGCCGCAAAGGCTAACACCTACAGTGGGGTAAGGGGGGTCGAATGTACGCAGTCTTACCCATGTACTAAAGCACAAAGAGACTGTTTCCGGATGACCCAAAGACTCACTATTTTTTGTCTTGAGAATATGATGGAATAAAGCAAAATGGCTCACTAAATTGTTTGCACTTCTTTGTTATGAAAAGTACATGCAATTTTAGGCACGATTTTCAGCAAAGTACATCTATATAATCAAATATATCTCAAGGAGCTACAAGCCTACATCAAATTTTAGAACTTATATAGAGGCGATCAGAGGTTTTCCGTGAATAATGGGTTACTTCAATGAACATCACTCAGATTATTCACATTTACGATTGTTATGAATGATTTAATTAGAAAAAATCCAAGAAATAGTACTGCATGCTTCTTGCTGCGGATAATATTGTGCCGATAAAAGATTCTAAGGAAGGACTAAGTGCTATGTTGACGAACTGATTCCCAAGAATTGCATCAAAATTTACAGAAATATTTAGTAAGTTATAGTGTTATACGACATTGAATAAAGATGGATTGCATTCACCATTAACAAATGAATTAGGGGGTGAATGGGTTATATTGTAAAAAATCTAATTAGAGATTACCTACCCTAATAGGTCATTTATTATTTACCACTTAACCTACTGCTCTATGATTATAATGCAGGAGATATATTACATTACAGAGCAAGAGAGATGACCATACCATTCTCTCATACATAGATATCACTCTTTCACCGCTGCAATTTTGCATGCTAAGGTCCTGCCTTATGGATCTTGTTCTATCGAACAGGAAGTCATGCAGCACCTCGAAAGGATGCTTCGTAGATTGCAATTTAAATAGATAATCTAGAGTTTCCTCCAATACTGGTAAGGGACGCAAATCAGAACTTTTTGCATACTTTGTAGATATAGTCCTGCAGAACTACAATAAAATACATAAAATCAATGTGCAAGAAAAGCCTGACCCCAATACTCAACTTTGGCAACTAGAATCAGAATCTAATACTTAGAAGAGACCAACAATCAATTTTTTATAGACCTTGCACTACCATCATTATTATAAACATAAGAAACAAAAATGTGTTTAATATTTCACTAAGTAGACCGAGAGAAAATACAACTACTGAGGCTATGTTTGGCATGTCACTTCAGCGCAAAATGAGCTGAAATTTCTTAAATCCAGCTAATTTATTTAAAAGTAATACTGTTTGGATGAAAAGCTTAAGTGAGCTTGAGCTAGAAAATGTTGGCTGAACTAAAACATTAGTAAAGATAGCGTTTTCACTCGCTGATCATATAATACACCATCTGTACTAAATTATCCTTCCGCACATATATTTTCTCTTACCGGCAATTTCTCACAACCCACATGCCATCACCTCTACTTCGTCACTCAAAATTATCTTCTAGCATTTTGTTCATTAGTATGGTTTAAAATATAAAATCTGGCCATACAAATAAGGTAGTTTTTTTACTAGTTCTGATTGTCTAACGACAATCAATCTAATTTTTCACCTATATACTTATCTAACCGCTCAAACTAATATGTACTACATCATAAAATATGAAATTAAACTTGAAAAAATAATATTTTTATTATTTAATGATCGAAACTAATTTTTATAACACATATATACAAGCCCAAAAATATAATATATATATGCAAGAACATACATATATAAATATATATACTGAAATTTTAATATTGATTGAAATATAAAACATTATAATAAATATTTTGTTCTATTAATAAATTATATGTCCTTTAATGTAATTTCATATTATCCGGGCATTCTTTCAGCTCTTTTTGCCAAACGGATCTACTATATTCAGTTGGCAATTCAGATTCGGCACTTCAAAGTTCAACTTCAGACAATAACATCTACTTTAGACAATAGCTCTTAATTGAGACAACAGCCTTCAGCTTCAGTTTGTTGTGCCAAACATAGCCTGAGCGCACATCAATATATTGAGTTCCATTTTAGTAAAAAAACACGCATTCAAATCCAGGCTATGTGATGATGCCTATTCACTTTGCAATATCAATTTTGCAACGGAATATGATTATTCAGCAACACTCTAAGCTAATCCCCAATCACCATCTAACTATTTTCCATACAACAACAATATCCCAGCCTTAATCCCAAAAGAGTTTGAAGTCGGCTAACATGAATAGATTAGTGACATCAGAGTTAAAAATAATAAATAGAAATAATAAATAATACTCCGTAATAAATAGAGAGAAAGGGAGACAAACTAATAAATCCTCCACATGTGTACTCTCCCTCCACTTTGATGATGAATGAAGTTGATGGTTTTGGAATTTGGATGCAATCTCATTACTCTTTTCAGGAGAAAGCAATATGCAAGAAAACTTTAGGGGTAAGACGTTACCACTGCACTACCTTACAGAAACCAGTTGATACTAGAGTCTATAGCTCTATATGTTTCATACACGCATAATTAGAAAATTGGGATTAAGGTGATCATGAAGACCACAAACTAATCAATTACAAGATTATATTATAACTATAAACTATCGCTTCAAGAATAAAGATCTTACCTTTTTAACAGCAAGACTAGGAGATGATTTGCTTGGATCGCCATTCAGCCTCTCGAATACAGCTAAATCCCGCAGCCTCTCTCGATTTTCCCTCTCTTCAACTGCAAATCTATGCTTCTTAGAGAACAAATGGAGAACACACGGATAATGGACCCAGATACAGGAAATGCAATAATCGGGTACCAGGGCACTTCAACGGACAGGTTCCAACTAAGAAAGGAAGATTAAGAACGCCTTCTTCGTCAAGATTGGCATCTATGTCGCCTTTACGCCAGATGCTTGAACTGGGGTTGTTGTTCTTGAGTTGGTTATGTGGATATTCATGAATTGGGATGTGGGAGGTTGAAGGCTTGACATTCTTGTGTGAATTGGACTGGAGATTGACAGGCAGAAGAGCCGGGGAAGATGAAGCAGCTCTTCGGGTTGTGAATATGGGTTGAGCCCGACCCGCCATCGAAGGGCTGGTTGTTTTGGAGGGAACACCTGGCTGTATATTGTCTACGGATAGAAGTATGGAAGCATTACGTTACGTATGGGTCCCACTTTGTTTATTGAATCTAGATCCGGACCCGTTAGTATTTTAAATAAATGTATCGGGTATGGTACATATGATTACGACCCGTTAAAAACTCAGACTCTTTTAAAATTTCTTATTTGTATACACAGACATTAATACATAAAGTGATTAGTTATAACACTTTAAATAAAATAGAAACTAGTATACATATATAAATAATAATACATAAAGTTATTAGTTGTGATTCTTCAATAAAAATATACATATTAATACATAACTACTACTCCGTATATAAGTGATAATGATCGAGATAGTAAGATACCCTAAAATTAATGCCCATTTAGGCCGTAACTACATATTGATAACGTGTGTATTGGGCTCGGTAGAAAAAGTATAATAATATATATTACATTATTATTAATATTATTATATCATTATCATATATAATACTACATATGATTTTATACCATTAGTAATCCAAGAGACCTTTTTATGACTTAATTTCTAGTTTATTCTAAAAGCTTTTTGTGCGAGAGAAAGCGACGCAGAGTGTGGAACTATATGCTTGTTCAAGAACCGATATTCTATTAGATAAAAGTACTAATTTTCTATGAGAGACCTTGATTTTTTTTTGAAAAGTGAAGATATATTTTACTTTTAAATTTGTACACTTTGTTTTATATTTCACATACATGTCTTGTTATTTTCACAAAGTTTATAATGGTGTGTGTATCATACTTGGCGGGCGGGTCTATCCAACCCGATTTCGAGACCCATTGGGTCTGGGTCCTGGTCCAAATTTTCAGACCCGCCGGGTAAACGGGTCGGGTCCGAGTCCATTATTAACTTAGCGGGTGCGGGTACGAAACACTACGTTCCGAACCGGACCCGACCCATTGACAGACCTAATTGAGTCACTTGACTAACCTTCCCACCATCTTGTCAGGTCGGGATGGTGGCTGGGGTGGGAGATTCTGGCCCTGTTTGGCACTCAGCGGTTAGCGGTTAGCAGATTTGGTTAGCGGGTAGTAAATGGCGGATTGAATCAGCGGATTTGACCAGCGGATTAGGTTGGCGGGTTGCAGAAAGATGTTTGGTAACTTAGCGGTTTGCTTGTAGCGGATAATTAGTAAAAAGACGAAAAAGGGCATTTTAAAAATTTTGCAAGTTTTTTGTTTTGTTTAATACGAATTTATGACTATACTAATTTATACACACATAATATATGCGCATAAACTTGATGGAGTATATGGGTCTGAGCCCCAGGACCCACATACTCGGAAGAACATAGCACAAGACAACAGAGTGGCGCCCTCGTCGGCCATGACGCCCCCGTCGGCCGAAAAGGTGCCAACTCAGATTACGGTCCTGAGCCTGAGGGACTCGGGTGGCCTCGTCGGCCGTGCCCTCGTCGGCCGTGCCCTCGTCGGCCACGCCCTCGTCGGTCACGAAGACCTCCCAGAATCGGATCCTATACTTACTCATTTGTACAGCCCATTAGAGGCCTTGTATTCGGCCCAGTAGCGGTCCAGTTGTAAATGGGCCTCCCAAGCCCAAGGCTTGGGAGCCCAACCCTAATTTTCTCTATAAATACTCCCCTTGGGAGTAGTTATAGGGGTTACAAAATCATTCTATTGAAGCATATTATTGCACTTCTCTCTCTAGCTCTCACTTCTCTCTAGAATTCAGGAGATATACTCTATCATTTGGTGCTCTCGTTGAGAGCTAGAACAATCAAGTTAGCACCCTTCGTCGCTACCAAGCACAACTAACCACTGATCATGGGGAGAACTAAGTCAAACCGCAACCTCGTCAGCAAAGTCATCCCTGAGGACCAAGAGCCCAGGGAGCACGATGAGGAAGCCACGGCCGACCAGGTCGGCGGAGGGGACCTCTTCCAGGAGGCCTTCAACCTCACGACGGACCTCCGCAACCAACTCAACGGCGGGGTCCCCGACGCCCGCCTCGGCCTGGAAAAGAAACGAGCCGAGAAAGCGGACCACGCCCCGGCCCAGCCTATGGCCGCGGCCTCTCCGTCCGTAGATCCTCAGGTCCAGGCCGCACTGTCGGCTATCATCGCCAGCTTGGCTCAGAATCCCACCGTCCTCAGCGCACCCTTGCCAAGGACCGGAGGGAACGTCACTCAACCTCCTCAGCACCAACCGTTGGCCATCCAGATAGGCAACGACGAGGGGGTGGTGCCCCAAGACACGGCGTCGTCCCACTCCCACCCTGCTTCCCCTCTTCGGCCCGGGCAGACCCCAGCGCGTGGTAAAGCCTCTGCCTTCCATAGGCTAGGTGACACGCGCCGTCGTCCGGTTTCGGAGAGGATGGCGGGACGGATTGGTGATCCTCGTCCTGGCTCGCCGAGGGAAAGCTTGGGGTCTGTGTCCCGGACAGCGGACCAGCCCCGCCCGGACAAGGGCAAGGGAAAGTTGCACGAGGACGACGTGCGTCACCAGATCAACGCGGCTCACAACGAGCGCATGAAGAACCAGCCGGGCGGCGCTACGGCCGCCAGGGACCCCCGGGACGAGGTCATCGCCCAGCTAGAGAGGAGGCTAGCTCAGATGGAGGCCAAGCAGTCGGCCAACATCCCAACGGCCGGCGCCTCCAACGATCCCGGCCTCAACGCGCTCATGAACAAGGTTAGCGCCCTGGAGAGGGAGTTGGCCGAAGGGAGGGGTGACCCCGTCATCCAGGTCAGGACTAGGACCCCTTTCACCAACAGGGTCCTCTCGGCCCCCATCCCTGAGAAATACAGGGGGAACGCCATCAAGTCCTACGATGGGCCGATCAGACCCCCAGGAGCACTTCAGCCGCTATCAAAACAACATGCTAATGGTGAATGCGTCAGACGAATACCTCTGCCGTTGGTTCCTCTCTACTCTCGAGGGGCCAGCGTACGAGTGGTTCAACGGACTGCCAGAGGGAAGCATTGACTCGTGGCAAGATCTCGCCCAGCGCTTCCTCACTCACTTTGCCGGAAGGAAGCGCGCCAAGAAGTATTTCACCCACCTCCTCTCCGTCAAACAGCAGCACGAGGAATCCTTCCGGTCATTCATCGACCGTTGGACGAGGGAGACAGAGGAGGTCGAGGGGGCCGATGAGCGCACCCTCCTCGCCTTGTACCAGGGAGCCCTCCGCAGCTCCCCGTACGCCAGGAGCCTCATCACTGACCCCCGAGGTCGTACGCCAAGGCGCTCCAACGCGGAGGCTTGTATGCCGACGCCGACGAGCTCCACAATCACAAGAGAGAGGGGGGCCATCCCCCCAAGAAGACAAATCCTTCGCCGGCCTCGGGTCCGTCCCCGGCCGGCCAGGGTGCCCAGGGCCGCCACGGCTCTGGTGGACAAAGTAGGAAAGACCGCCACTGGCGGCCGAGGCTGGAACGGCCGGGGGTAGCCCTCACCCACCCGGTCGGCACCATCCTCGATTATGCCGAGAAGCATGGCCTCATCGAGCAAGCTCCTCGGCCGGCCGAGAAGATCCTGGCCATCCTGCAGGGCGGCACGTACTGCCGGTTCCACAAGAACTCGTCGCACAACACCGACGATTGCATCACATTGAAGAAGGCCATCGAGCGCCTTATTCGCCAGGGGGAACTCTCCCAGTTTGTCAAAGGTGGCCCACGAAAAAACACTTGGGTAAACACCGGCAAACGTGGGGGCGAACCCTCTGCGAAGAAGCGCGAGATTGGTAGGCTCAGCGACGACGAGGACTTCGAGGAGCCTCCGCCGAAGAAGAATCACATCCACCTCATCGTAGGCGGAAACACTGGGGGGGACTCCGCCACTCAGAGAAAGAAATGGGCCCAATCCCTTTATATTGGGGAGGTGTCCCACGTTCCCCCCCAGCCGAAGAAGCAGCGGACGGAGGCGATCACCTTCACCGACAAGGATCTGCCTCCGGGTACGGAATCACACAGGGACGCCCTCGTCATCCGATGTGAGATCGGCGACTCCATCATCCACCGTACTTACATCGATACGGGGAGCTCCGTCAACGTGATGTACCTAGACACCTTCAAGCAGCTGAAGCTGGATAGAGCTCTACTGAAGCCGATCAAGACCCCGTTATCCGGCTTCACCGGGGACTCTATCGACGCCGAGGGCACGATAGTCCTCCCCGTGGAAGTCGGTGACGGCCCCCATCATGCCAAAATTGACATGGAATTCATGGTGGTCAACCTCCAGTGCGCCCACAACCTGATCTTGGGCCGGCCAGCGCTGGAGGACTTGGAGGCCATCATCTCCATGAAGCACCTATGCTTGAAGTTCCCCACCAATGACGGCATCGGCTACGCCAGAGGAAATCAGAGGATAGCCAGAGCTTGCTACCTCAAGCTAACGAGGCCAGCCGAAAGGGAAGGACAGCGGATAGACACCATCACGACCGTCGTCGCCATGGACAAGGAGAGGCCACATGCGGAGCCGGCCGAGGAGGTCGAGGAAATCCCTCTGGATACCTCCCGGCCGGGGCGGGTTCTCAGGGTCGGAAAGCAACTCCCCCAGGACCAACGAGACGCCATCCTCCTCGTCCTACGGTCATACGCCGTTGTCTTCGCGTGGGGCCCGGACGATATGCCCGGCATCAGCCGCCAGGTGATCACTTACCGGCTGACCGTCGATCCGGCCTCCGCGCCCGTCAAACAGAAGCGGCGCTACTTGTCCGCTGACAGGCGGGACTTCGTCAAAGGGGAGGTCGCCATGCTCCTATCGATCAAACATATCAAAGAGGTGAAGTACCCAACATGGTTGGCCAACGTCGTCCTCGCACAGAAACCGCCGACGTTCAGAATGTGTGTTGACTACACTGACCTGAACGAGGCGTGCCCCATGGACCCGTTCCCTCTCCCCAACATTGATCAATTGGTGGACGAGACGGCGGGGTGCGAGTTGATGTCGTTCCTCGACGCTTTCAGAGGATACCACCAGATCTCCATGCACGAAGATGACGCCGAGAAGACGACATTCATGACCCCAGAGGGAATATTTTGCTACCTCGTCATGGCCTTCGGACTCAAAAACTCCGGCGCCACCTATACTAGGATGGTGGCCAAAATCTTCAGAGCGGTCCTTGGCCGGACGATGGAGGCGTACGTCGACGACATGATCGTCAAGAGCAGGCAGGCCACCTCCCACGCCGACGACCTCCAGGAAATCTTTGATATCATGAAGGAATTCAGGCTCCGTCTTAACCCCAAGAAGTGCGCCTTCGGCGTCCAAGGCGGCAAGTTCCTCGGCTACATGGTCAGCCGGAGAGGCATCGAGATAAACCCAGAGAAGACGCAGGCCATCATCAACATGGAGCCGCCCCGCAACGTCAAGGAGGTACAGCGACTGACGGGGCGCCTGGCGGCCTTAAACAGGTTCCTCTCCAGGTCAGCCGAGAGGGCACTTCCTTTCTTCCAAATTATGCGCAAGGCGAGCAGCTTCAAGTGGACGACGGAGTGTCAGGAAGCATTCGACGAATTGAAAAGGTACCTGTCGTCCCCACCCGTACTCTCCAAGCCCAAAGCCGGCGAAACCCTCTTCTTGTACTTAGGGGTGAGCACGTCGGCCATCAGCTCCGTGCTCATCCGTGAGGACGAAGGGGTGCAGAAGGCCATCTTCTACATCAGCAAGACACTCAGGGAGGCCGAGCTCAGGTACTCCCCCATTGAGAAGACGGTGCTGGCCATCGTCCACACCGTGAAGAAGCTGGGGCACTATTTCCAAGCCCACACCGTCCATGTGCTGACCCAGCAGCCTCTCGGCGCGCTCATGAGGAGCCCCACTAGCTCCTCGAGGATGGTGAAATGGGCGATCTTCCTCAGCCAATTTCAAATTGAGATCAAGCCAAGGCCATCTATCAAAGGACAAGCCTTGGCCGACTTCGTCATCGAATGCACAGCAAGGGAGACGGCCGTCGCCAACCCCGGGCCGGAGCCGGACGAAACGTGGACCCTGTTCACTGACGGCTCGTCGGCCGCGAAATCATGCGGCGGCGGCGTCGTTCTCATATCCCCTGAAGGATTCAGAGCCTACTATGCCATCCGCTTCAACTTCAGGGTATCCAACAACGAAGCCGAGTATGAGGCCCTCCTCAGCGGTCTCAGACTCGCCGCCGGCCTCAAAGCCAAGCACCTCAGAATCAAGTGCGACTCCAAACTGGTAGTGGGCCAGGTGGAGGGGTCGTACGAAGCAAAGGAGGGCCGGATGAAGCAGTACAAACAAGCGGCGGAGGAGTTACTGAAAGCGTTTGAAACCCACGAGATCACTCAGATCCCCAGGGCCGAGAACGCTGAAGCCGACATCCTCTCCAAGCTCAGCTCGGACACCCCGGAGCACATCTCCCAATTGGCCAAGATCGAGGAGTTGAGCATCTCCAGCATCCATGCCAGCCCCGTCTTGTGCGTCCAACAGCGGCCAGAGGACTGGATCTCCGATATCGCCACCTTCATCACAACGGGGGAGCTGCCCCCGGAAGAGGGGAGGGCCAAACTCGCCAAACTCAGGGCCCCAAGCTACACCCTCGAAGATGGCAAACTCTACAAACGGTCCTACAATGGCACCCTCCTCCGGTGCCTGCACCAGGACGAGGCCGACACCGCCATGGAAGAAGTTCACTGTGGCGTCTGCTCCTCACACCAGGGTCCTTTCAGCATGTCCCGGCGTCTCGTCGTCCAGGGTTTCTTCTGGCCGACGATGGCGCGCGACTGCGCTGACCTGGCCAGGAAGTGCACCACATGCCAGGTGCTCCAGAAGGCCCCTGGTCGGCCAGCTGTCAACTACGCCCCTGTCAGCACCGCAATTCCATTCTCCAGATGGGGGATTGACCTGGTCGGTCCACTACCCAGAGCCGCCGGGAACAACCGCTACATCATCGTCGCCGTCGACTACTTCACCAAGTGGGTCGAGGCGGAGCCCTTGGCCAGCATCACGGGGGCCAGATGCCAGAAATTTGTTTACAAAAACATCATCACACGCTTTGGCATCCCCCAGGAGATCATATCAGACAATGGCACCCAATTCGAGGCGGCCCCTTTCCAAGAACTCCTCCGGGAGTTTGGGGTGAAGCAACGTTTCTCCTCCGTTGCCTACCCTCAGGGCAACGGGCAGGTCGAGAATGCCAACAGAACAATCATGGAGGGGCTGAAGAAGAACCTCCAGGCCGCAGGAGGTAGTTGGGTCGACGAGCTCCCCAACATCCTGTGGTGCTACAGAACCACGCCGAGGAGGGCGACAGGTGAAACGCCTTTCGCCCTATGCTACGGCTTTGAAGCAAAGGCGCCCACGGAAGTTCCCATCCCCAGCCGGCGGGTGGAGCAATATGAGCCTGACACCAACGAAGAGAACATGAAGATTGACCTACACCTGGTTGATGAGAGGCGTGAGCAAGCTTACGTCCGAGCAGAGAACTACCGGCGTCAAGTGAAATCATACTATGACGCCAAGGTACGTTCCCGGGAATTTCAGGTGGGGGACTACGTCCTCCGCCGAAGGGAAGCAAGCCAGCCGACAGAGGGTGGCAAACTAGCATTGAAGTACGAAGGGCCCTACATCGTCAGTGCCGTGGTCAAACCCGGCACCTACAAGCTTAAACGCCCGAATGGGTCCAATGTACCACGAACATGGAATGTACACCATCTGGTGAAGTTTTATCAGTAATCCGAAGGAGGTGCAGACGGTGAAGCCCTCACCCCTTAGCGGGTTACTGATTGAACGCCACCCTCGGCCTCGAGCCACTTATGAATAAAATCATGTTCTGATTTTTTCTCTGGAAATTCAAAGTAAAACATTAGCAGGTGCCCCGTCGGCCACCTTAGAGCGAAAGGCTCAGGTCTGGCCGACATGGCCCCTTGCATTTGCAGCCTATGAGCGACAAGCTCAGGCACTCCATTGTATTTTGTATCAGCGAAGGGCTCATGCCTAGCTGAGAGAGCACATCGTCCTGGCCCCGTAAGCCTAGAAGTGAAACGCTCAGGTATGGCCGACGATGTCCCCAGGACGAGGGGCCCGCAAACGGCCCACGTCTTGAAACGGGAAGCTCACCGCGTCGTCCACGCGCCGGATCGCAGGACGACAAGCCTGAAATCATGGCCGAGGTGACAAAATCCCAAAACTCAGGGATGGGCAACGACAGCCGTTGGAAACCGACCAAAAGTCTAGCCCGCGTCATAAATAGGCGACGGGACCCGCCCTGAGACCACGGACGTTATAAACGAAGTCCGAACCGGCCGAAGGACGAGCACACCCTTCGGCCGAAGCCTGAAAGAAGGATACCCCCCGGAACAAAATATATATATATATATATATATATATATTTTATATATATATATATATATATATATATATATATATATATATATATATATATATATATATATGAGGGAAAAAGAGGGAAGCCGACGGCCGCGCACACTTGCCGGCCTCGAGCAAGGAAAAAATAAAATCCCCACAAATTCAGGCCCATTTTGGCCAAGTACATATCAGTTAAACACAAGTGTAGTACCACTGACAGGCAACATGGACGACACGCCCACACACTACAAGGGAACAATCAAGGTCGATACACACGCCTTTAAAACCCTAACCACATCGGTTGGGTGACACGCGAGAGGTGACCTTCATCGGCCATAGTCCTTTGAGGCACCAACGTTCGGTATGAAACAGCATCGCAATCCTGAGGATGACCAGGACGAAGCGGGCACTTATCACACCCGCGAAAGGATCAAGTAATCAAGAAACAACCTCTACTTGCCACAGCACTTCGGATGGCCGACGCAGGCACTGGAACCATGGCCAGCCGACGAAGACAGGACCATCTCCTTGGACAAGCTATTCTTTATCCAGCACCCTCATCGGCCACAAGCCAGACCTTGGCCGGCAGTGGCACCGCGAAGAAGTTAATACCTAACATTTATACTTAGGAAATTATCTAAGTACCCAAATGAAGGAGTTCTAGCCGAAGCGGGTACCAGTATACTACATAGCCGTTAGCTACCTACACCCCTACATGTGCACTTAGGAAGCGTAATAGCGGATTGGCGGTCAAGGCAAGTCCTACATGCCTTGGAGAAAGAGGAATAACTTCTATGGTGAAGGTGCCCTTACCGGCCAGAACACAGGGATACAAGCCGACAACGACCCTGGCTAAAACACTTGGGATGAATCCAAGGCCAGGACGATAAAGACGCCAACGCCTGGACGGAACGGACACTGCGGTCAGGGCTAAAAAGGGAAGCACCTAAAAGGAATCAAAAACACTTAGGAAATTGTGTGAAAAAAATCCTAAGTGTCATGATGGCAAAGGAACACCGGTCAAGCCGACCAGGCCACCAGGCCGAAAGGAAAGCACCTAAGCGGATCCCAAAACACTTAGACAATTTTTGAAAAATTCCTAAGTGTTATGAAACTACGTCCAAGCCGATCAGGCCACTAGGCCGTAAAGCCAGGAGCTACATGGACCCAAAAACACTTGGGGAATTTTTTCCTAAGTGTTATGACAGTAAATCAAAGAGGCATAGGCCGACCACACTACTGGACGGGAAGGCCAACCTCACGGACGTAGCGGACACTCGCGGGTGACCCAAGTCATGACTTGCTACTTAGACAATTTACAGAATTGAAATGACAAAGCAAACAAGCACACAAAGGATTCAAGGCCGAAAAGGACAGCAAAAATTTCTTCAATTGATAAATTTCATTACAATTGGGGGGCACTACGGCCGTTACATAATCTGGCAACAAATGAAAAGCTAACTACAGTAGTGAACAGCCGATCAAGCCTCCGGGGCACTTTCATCCGTGGCGGGCTCTTCAACCTCGTCGGCCCCCTCCTCGTCAGCCTCATCGGCCTCAGTTTCTTGGCCGGCAGCAGCGCTGGTAGCATCATCAAGGAAGTCGAACTCAGTGTAATCCGGCTCGCCAAGGCCGGAGCTCTCTATGGGGGATTCCCGCTCCGACGGCGGAAGCTTGGCCTGCTCTTCGGGATCCTTCATCAGCTTTGGCAGCTTCAGGTTCCGCTTAGCCCATCCAGATGTGTAGTTCATGGCCTTCAACGCCCGGGATAGCCGCCGACACAGGAGCCTTTGCATCCGCTCCTGGCCCAGATTGTAGTAAACGGACATCTCCCGGCTGAAATACTCCCGGCCGGCAGGGGAGTTCATCCCCCAACTCTCCAGCCTGGCGGCCACCACTCCGTAGCACCAGGGGAGCCTCTCATCGGCCTTCCACCCCTCGGCCAAGAACTTCTCAATGGCCTCATCGGCAGCCTTCACGACGGCGGCCTCGGCCTCAGCCTTCGCCTTGACGGCCTCCTCGCTCCTGCGTCTCTCGGCCTCAAGCGCCTTACGGGACTCCTCGAGCTCCCTTCGGCTCTCCTCGAGCTTGACCAGGGCATCATCCCTGGCCGCGGCGGCCTCATCATCTTTGGCCTGCAGCGCCTTGGCATCCTCCCGGAGCCAGTCAAGGCAAGCTACCGCCTCGTCGGCCGAGGCAGCCTTCTGCTCCAGCGCTTGCAGGCGGGCAATCTCCCAGTACTGCCTCTTGTGGCTTTCCATAAGCATGAAGGCACTCTGCATAAGAAAAACAAAGGTCAGGCAAAGAAACTCTACATAGATGAAGAGAGACAAGAATATAAGGACAGTCACTTACATGCCGCCCTCATAAATCTTCGGGTCCTCGAGCTTCTTCAAATGAGCCCGATCTTTGGCCGGCATGGCCTTGGCCAGGACGGTGTGGCCGGGGACGAGCTCATTAAACACGCCCCCGCCGACGGGGTACTCTATCACTTTCTGATAGGTGTCACCGGCGGTCTCCTTGCCGGCCCTCTGCGTCCGCGGCTCCTGGACGAGAGGCAGCGCCGGGGCGGCATCACCAGCAACAGTAAGGTCCACGACGGGACCACCATCGCCCACGCTGGGGACAGTAAGCGTACCGGCCTCACTAGCCGGAGAAGGGGAAGGAGCCCTCTTCGTCTTCTTAGAGACGCTCACGCCGGCCTCGGTCAACTTTTTCTGGCCGTCAGTGGCCGGTCTCTTTTTCTTGGATGGGGCAGGCTTTGGGGCCGCATCTGCAGTTGCCCCGCTCCCACCGGACGCGGCACGCTTGGCCGCTTCGGCCGCCTTAACAGCAATCTCCTCGGCCGCTTTGGCCTTTGCAATGGCCATCATAGAACGGCGGTCCATGACAAAATCTACAAGGGAAAAGCACAAACAGATTAGTAAGGCAAAGGACAAAACATAAAGACAGAAAGCCGAAGAAAGAATTACCATCGGCCCCAGCAGGAATGCCCAGGTCCGGGCCGTCGGCCTCCTCAAAGGTGGTGGTCATCCTCGGCCAGAGTTGGAGGTCATCCTCCTTGTCACCATAAACATAGTACCTCACGAAGCCGAGGGCGGCCATCTTGTACTCAGTGATGTAATCTTTCACGCTCCTCGGCCCCCCCTCCAGGAAAGCCTCCACCTGAGCGTCCAAAATAGAGCTCTTCGGCGGGTCATGCAGATTAAATCTCCCGGTGTGGCCGAGGGAGGGAAACTCGGTGTGACGTGCACTCGTCGTTAGGTGCACTCAAAATAAATAATCAATACAACACTAATATGTAGTATAGTGTAGTAAGGTTCGTATCCACAGGGAAAGGAATACTTTTCTTTTATATAAATAATAACAAGGGGGTTTTAGATTTGCTTGGTTTAATAACACTAAGATAAACGACCTATATGAGTTTAATTCAATGAGATGAGGACTTGGTTTTGCTTTTATCCACTTAATGAAATGTTCGTCGATCCCGGTTATATCTTTAACTATCTTCCTCTCGAATACTCAATCGAGGAGTATATCCAGTTCATCGAGGGTAGTTATTAATAACGAGATGCGTTCATTAATAAAACTTACTATCGAGTCAATATAGAACAAGCGCCGTATATTAACTTGATAGTAGCAATAAACTTAAGATGAAAACGATTGAGATTGATAACCTCAACACAAGCGGTTTATTGGTTTAATCAATATAATTAATTCCCCTTGGCATATTAACCATGAGATGCATGCATTAATATTCCAAGTTTACTACCGTTGAAAGAACCGGATTAATAACAAGCGTATTAACCGATTGATTCTAGTAATAACTAATATGAGAAACAATACTAGTTGATACTTTAAGTAATGTTTAAGATATTAACATGAAATATGAATAGGAATTAATCAATACTCAAGGAAGAATATTAAAATATATGAATCCTACTATGATTAATATCAAGATGTTAACTAATTGTCATCTTAGCAACACTCCCCAATATAATCATAGAGGAAGAAATAACTATTACTATAACCAATGTCAAGATGTTAACTAATTGTCATCTTAGTAACACTCCCCAACTTTGATATAGAGATAGTATTTTGAAAGAAAGAATTAATATTCAAGGAAGAAGATTAAAGAAAATAACTCACAACTTACAAATTCATTAAGCTTCAAAGTAGCAAAACCAAGATGGAAGAGTTTAGCTCCTCATTTGGAGACTAAACATGATGAAAAAATATAAAGAAAGAGCTATTCTATACTGAGCTTAGATGTACAAAGGGATTGGATATCAAATGAGAAGGAAAAGAGGTGTATTTATAGTTTTTTGGGATGGGATTCGGGTACTCGATCGGGTATATACATGGTACCCGATCGAGTATGTGTGTAACACCCGATCCGAGGCATACTCGACCGGTTTCAGGCTATTTTCTAAGTGTATACCCGATCGAGTATATATGAATACCCGGTCGAGTATGCTTAGAAAGTGGTATTCGGGCTATACTCGACCGGTTTCAGGCTAGTTTCTAAGTGTATACCCGATCGAGTATATATGAATACCCGGTCGAGTATGCTTAGAAAGTGGTATTCGGGCTATACTCGACCGATCTTCGTTTGCAATTTAAAGGCATACCCGACCGGGTATGTCGGTCTACCCGATCTGGTATAGACATAGAATCGTGGCCAAAATCTTCCCTGCATGTTCCTTTGTCTTCGGATCTGATCCGATTTGAAGTTCCAACCTAATACCCGATCGAGTATAGCTAATACTCGACCGAGTATAGACCAAAATTCAGGATCTTCTTTTGTCTTTGAACTTTTGCACCTTCTCTTCACTTTTTGGGTTCACCAACTGTACTTTGGGTGACCAAAACCTGCTTAAGCTCAGAATATGTCTAATCTAACCTATTTACAAGAATTTAACAATCTAATCTATTACACCAAAAGTGTGTAATTTCCAAAGTAAAAGTCAAGCAAAACTAATTAAAAACATAAACATAGAAATGGAAATTACGAACGTATCAACTCCCCCACACTTAAACCTTTACTCGTCTCGAGTAAGATCAAATGTTTACAAGTGTCAATGTTTGTCCAAAAGTTCCACAGTTCAACAAAAATATAATACAAACACAAAGACCACCAAGGATTACAAAGAAAAATGAGTTTTAAACTCAAATCACAAAAGAGCATCTTGGGTTTAATGGCCTCCTAGTGTTGTTTTCTTTTCTCCTCCTCTCTTCTTCTTTATCTTGAATCTTCATATTCTTCATAAGGATACAATGAGTGCCTGCAAGAACAAACATTTCTCTCATATCTCTCATTTTGCCTAGGAGCCTTTTCAGGTTTTCATCCTAGCACCTCTTTTCATTTTCCATTCTCTCCAACTCACTCATTTTTTTTATAAGCCTTTTTTGCTTAGATTGCCCATTTTGTTGGGTTTTCAACCTAACTAGCATTTATTTTCTTTTGTTTATTATTTTTTTTTTTCTTTAATTTTTTTTTTGAGTGTAAAAGTTCAAAAGAATTACATGCATAGTGCTAGGTACAAATGAGAATTACATACCATCATGAGTGTCTCCCCCGCACTTGAATCACGCACTGTCCCTAGTGCCCGCCTTCTCCTCCGTAGTAGCTCCCTCCAAAACTGCTCCCTTGGCCACCATCTCCCATGTAAGTGTCCCCGCCATCTCCGCCGTCGTACCCTCCACCACCGGAGCCAGATCCTCCAAAGTTACCCCAATGAGTGGGGTCATACCATGAGGGTGGTGGAGGAGGGTTCGCCATGGTATGGAAGGATCCCTGCTGTGCCATAAACGAGTACATAGGCCCGTAGAACCTATGTTGGTCTTCCTCATACCGGTGTCTATCGGCCTCCCGGAGCTCCTCCAAACGTTGAAAGCCGGCCCTTTGCTCATCCTCCAATATTTGAAAACCGGCTCTTTGCTCTTCCTCTAATCGGTTGAGCCGGTTGTCCATTTGAGCTATTCCCGTTAGAAGTTGTTGTTGACCCTCCAGAAGTTGTTGAAAGAAGTCGGGTGGTGGAGGGTTTTGGCTTTGTTCTGGGAAATCATGGCTCATGGTTGGATGGCTATGGAGTTGCTCGTAGGGCTCGTCATCGGGTTGGTTTTGGGGGAGTTCCTGTTCCGGTTCTTGAAGATGTGGTGGGAGGGCGTTTGGGAAGAGGTAATGTTGATCCGGCCTGCCTGTTTTGAAGTGGAGTTGGGGGAGTTCTGGGTTGGGCAAGAGGAAGTATTTGAGGGGTTTGGGGTGGATGTGCCAGTTGTACATATTTTTGGGCCTTTCTTCACCATAAACGGTGTGTGAAAAAGAAGTACAGCTCGAGTGGCCTAGCCAAGATATGTTCATTAAACAGTAGTCGGGTATAGGAGAGTCATCCGTATACCCGAACTTTGTGGCCAAGTGCATAATCACCCCGCCCACTACGATAGCACCCTTTGCCACACTTTCCTTCTTTAGATGAGCCCACATGAGATTACAGAGGTTGAAATCCACGTGGATACGGAATAAGGCAACCGAGATGAGGCATACATCCCCCATCCTTGTATGATGGTTGTTGGGACGTCCAAGTAAGGAGTTGGCAAGGAATTTCAAAAAGAGGCGTAGGACTGGATGTTGGACATGACTAATGTATAATTGGGAGGAGCTAAATTTGGTCTCCCCGGTCATCTTGGTCCATAGGGTGTGGCCGAAGGCGGTATTGTCGGATATAGACTTTTGGTACGGGACCGGAATACCAAAGTGTTCGGCAAACTCAAGTTTCGTGATGGTGTGATTGTGATTAAACAATCGAAACCTGAGTTTATCATCCCTAAAGTCCTCCTCATTGTTCTCAAAGTGCACCGAACTTAGGAATTCATAGATAATTTTTTCATTTGAGTTGTATTGCATTTTGAAAATTTTATCCATATGCAACTCATGAAAAAATTTCTTCATTATTGAGTATACTCCTAATTCCTTTAGAGCATCAAGGCATAAAAAGCGGGAAGGTTTGACTTGCCTTTCAATTGTGGACATGAAGCGTGTGCGTTGTTCGTTGTCCACGAAAAGGATGTCCTCGTAGCCCGGGACGGTTGCCCTAGTGCTTGAGCTTTGCCCTTTCTCTTTCCTTGGAGCCATTTGGGATGAATTTGGCCTTAGAAAACTGAAATTGGAATGGTGGGGGTAGGGTTTTTCGGACCTCTGAAAGTTGGGGGAGAATGGGATTGTTGGGTATGAATGTGTAGAGGAGGATGAGGGGAGTGTTTTGGCGTTGGAATGGGTGGATTTGGTGAAGATATGGAAGAGATATGGTAGAGAGAAGGTGTAAAAATGGGGTTTGGGCGTTTTTTGTTCGAGATAGGGTAGGGAATTTGGGGAAGATGAAGTGTTTTGGGGCTGATTTGGGGTTATAAGACCCGTATACCCGATCGAGTATGTTCTGGTACTCGGTCGGGTATGGCTGGAAAGTGTAGTTTTTGAGCGGCCTGCCTCCTGTACTCGATCGGGTAGGGTGGGGTTACCCGGTCGAGTATGCTTAGAAAATGAACTTTGTGAGCAGCCTGTCTCCTGTACCCGGTCGAGTATTCCTCCATACTCGATCGGGTATATGCTTTTTTTTCCCATTTTTGAAGCGTGTACTCGGTCGAGTGTGGGAATCAGTCCCCTTTAATTTTAGCATTTCTAGCGATACCCGACCGGGTGTATAGTGATACCCGATCGGGTATTGCTTATTTTTCAAATTTTGAATGCTCCCTCGATCGAGTAGTGCCCGGTCCCTTTTCTTTTTGCTTATACCCGACCGAGTATAAGGTTATACTCGATCGGGTATGTCCCCAGATGTTCAAAAACCTGCAATTTTTTTTTTCTTTTCTTCCAAAAACCCATGATTAGTGCCCTCCCTCACTGATCTCTCAAATAATTAAACAACAAAAAAAATGAATTCTAAATAAATAAAAAGAAAAATGAATTATACAAAAATAAATAAATAAATAAACTTGGGTTGCCTCCCAAGTAGCGCCTTAGTTAACGTCGGGGCACGACGTTATTCATTTTTTTGGTTGTGTTTTATGTGGGATCATGAGTATCCCTTGTTTCACTTTTTAAGGCCCTATTTGGCCATTTTTCATTTTTATTTTTCGGCCTTTTCCAGTAAGGCCGGGGTTTCTTTCTCAAAAGACATCTGGTTTTATCCGCTTCTTTGAAAAACAGCGGTTCTTGTGGTTCAACAACATGTAAAGAACACAGAGTTGGATTTTGTATTTGTTTTTTCGTAGAGTCCAAGATGTTGAACTCCACTTTTTGATCATCGAACTCTAAAGTTAGTGAACCACTAGAAACGTCAATTTTCGTTTTTGCGGTCTTCATGAAGGGTCTACCCAAAAGGATGGGTGTTGTTTGGTCATTAGTTCCCATTTCAAGGACATAGAAGTCAACAGGAAAGACCATATTTTCTACTTCTATTAGCACATCTTCTACTACACCCTTCGGGTAAGTACTAGAATGATCTGCCAATTGAATCACTACACCTGTTTGATGTAATGGGCCAAGTTGCAGAGTTTTATAAACAGAATAGGGGATGACATTTATTGATGCCCCTAAATCTAACAAGGCCTTAGGAAATGTGGTGTCTCCTATTTTGCAAGGAATAGTGAACATGCCTGGGTCGTTACATTTTTCGGGGAGTTTCCTCCGAAAAATGGCCGAGATGTGTTCACTAACTCTAACCTCTTGTTTCCCTTTCAATTTATCTTTCCTTTTTGTTTTGCATAATTCTTTTAAGAATTTAGCAAAACGGGGGACATTTTTCATGAAGTTAAGAAGCGGAATGTTTACCTCACACTTTGCGAAGGTTTCATAGATGTCGGCGTCTTTTTCTAGCTTCTTTGTCTCTTTCAGCGCCTCAGGGAACGGGATTTCTTGTTCATATGATGAGGGTGAGGGAAGCTTGGTTCCTGTGTTTTCCTCCTCCGGTGGGACTATTTTTTCGGGGTCCACACCCTCAGTCTCTTCATCGTTCTCTTCTGCCTCTTTCAACGTTGCACCACTTCTCAACGTTATAGCATTCACATGTTGTCTCGGATTTTGCTCCGTTTGAGATGGGAGTTTACCCGAGTCTTTTGTTTCAAGTCGGTTCACGGCATTTGCAATTTGACTGACTTGGTTTTCCAAATTCTGAATGCTGGATTTGGTCTCATGCTGAAATTGAACCATGTTTTGTTGCATGGTTGAGACATTTGAGGTGAGAGCTCGGATCATGTCCTCGGTGGACATACTTGAGCTTGACGTCTGGCCTTGGTGCTTTGGGAAAGTTGGTGGCAATGACTGATTTTGAGGATTCCCATACCTCAAATTCGGGTGATCTCTCCACCCAGGATTGTAGGAGTTAGAGTGTGGATCATACCTCTTTTGACCTTGAAATCCCAAAGCATTGACTTGCTCGGAATTCTCCTCTTGTAGTGTTGGACAGGAATCGGTGGGGTGCCCCTGTGTCGAGCATATGCCGCAGACCTTGACTTCTTGGTGTTTTGGATTTAAAAGGAAATCCTTTACCAAAGAAGTCAAGCCGGCCACTTGACTTTCCAACGAGATGTTGGATTCCGCTGCCATGACCCGTTTTGATGATGACCTCCCATTGTAGTGCCTAGAATTCTCGGCCAACTCTGAGATGAGGTTCCTAGCTTGGGAAGGGGTTTTGTTGACAATTCCCCCTCCAGATGCTGCGTTCACCAAGCGTCTATCTTGCTCCGCAAGACCGTCATAGAAGTAGAGGATGAGGTCTTGCTCTGTATAACCGTGATATGGGCAGCTAGCGCACAACTTTTTGAAACGCTCCCAATACTCATATAATGTCTCATCATCTTTTTGTTCGATGTTGCTTATTTTTTTTTTCAAGGATGATGAGACAGATGCAGGGTAGTACCTTTCGAGGAAGCATTTTTTCATTGACGCCCATGTATCTATACTCCCTGACGGGAGATAGAATAGTCAATCCTTCGCCGTGTCTTTGAGGGAGAATGGAAAAGCCCTCAATTTGATTTGTTCCTCGGTGAATCCATTGGGGCACATGCTTGTGCAGACAATATGGAATTCCGAGAGATGTTTGTTGGGGTCCTCCCCCCTTAGGCCATGAAAGGATGGGAGTAGATGTATGAGCCCAGATTTTAGCTCAAATGTATTACCTTCATCGAGTGTAGGGAAGGTAATACATAACGGTTGTTGATTGAGATTTGGAGCAGTGAGTTCCCGTAGTGTTCTTGTCTCAAGAGCCATGGTTATTGACTCTTCGGTCTCGCTAGAATGAGAACTAGCGCTGGATGAATTTCTGATAGATGATTCCTCCGAGTCGGTATTAGAAAATTTACTTTTCAACCGCTCGAAAGTTTGTTCTATTTCTGGGTTTGTTTGATATATGATTTTGTTTATGGAGCGATGTTTAACCATAAACTCCACTAAGCTCAGAAATAGAAGAAATAAGAACTCTTTATATTTTTTTGTTTGGTATATATATATATTTTTTTATTTTTCTTGATATGAAAATAAAAGAAAAATTTATTGCCTATCCCCGGCAACGGCGCCAAATTTGACGTGCACTCGTCGTTAGGTGCACTCAAAATAAATAATCAATACAACACTAATACGTAGTATAGTGTAGTAAGGTTCGTATCCACAGGGAAAGGAATACTTTTCTTTTATATAAATAATAACAAGGGGGTTTTAGATTTGCTTGGTTTAATAACACTAAGATAAACGACCTATATGAGTTTAATTCAATGAGATGAGGACTTGGTTTTGCTTTTATCCACTTAATGAAATGTTCGTCGATCCCGGTTATATCTTTAACTATCTTCCTCTCGAATACTCAATCGAGGAGTATATCCAGTTCATCGAGGGTAGTTATTAATAACGAGATGCGTTCATTAATAAAACTTACTATCGAGTCAATATAGAACAAGCGCCGTATATTAACTTGATAGTAGCAATAAACTTAAGATGAAAACGATTGAGATTGATAACCTCAACACAAGCGGTTTATTGGTTTAATCAATATAATTAATTCCCCTTGGCATATTAACCATGAGATGCATGCATTAATATTCCAAGTTTACTACCGTTGAAAGAACCGGATTAATAACAAGCGTATTAACCGATTGATTCTAGTAATAATTAATATGAGAAACAATACTAGTTGATACTTTAAGTAATGTTTAAGATATTAACATGAAATATGAATAGGAATTAATCAATACTCAAGGAAGAATATTAAAATATATGAATCCTACTATGATTAATATCAAGATGTTAACTAATTGTCATCTTAGCAACACTCCCCAATATAATCATAGAGGAAGAAATAGCTATTACTATAACCAATGTCAAGATGTTAACTAATTGTCATCTTAGTAACACTCCCCAACTTTGATATAGAGATAGTATTTTGAAAGAAAGAATTAATATTCAAGGAAGAAGATTAAAGAAAATAACTCACAACTTACAAATTCATTAAGCTTCAAAGTAGCAAAACCAAGATGGAAGAGTTTAGCTCCTCATTTGGAGACTAAACATGATGAAAAAATATAAAGAAAGAGCTATTCTATACTGAGCTTAGATGTACAAAGGGATTGGATATCAAATGAGAAGGAAAAGAGGTGTATTTATAGGTTTTTGGGATGGGATTCGGGTACTCGATCGGGTATATACATGGTACCCGATCGAGTATGTGTGTAACACCCGATCCGAGGCATACTCGACCGGTTTCAGGCTATTTTCTAAGTGTATACCCGATCGAGTATATATGAATACCCGGTCGAGTATGCTTAGAAAGTGGTATTCGGGCTATACTCGACCGATCTTCGTTTGCAATTTAAAGGCATACCCGACCGGGTATGTCGGTCTACCCGATCGGGTATAGACATAGAATCGTGGCCAAAATCTTCCCTGCATGTTCCTTTGTCTTCGGATCTGATCCGATTTGAAGTTCCAACCTAATACCCGATCGAGTATAGCTAATACTCGACCGAGTATAGACCAAAATTCAGGATCTTCTTTTGTCTTTGAACTTTTGCACCTTCTCTTCACTTTTTGGGTTCACCAACTGTACTTTGGGTGACCAAAACCTGCTTAAGCTCAGAATATGTCTAATCTAACCTATTTACAAGAATTTAACAATCTAATCTATTACACCAAAAGTGTGTAATTTCCAAAGTAAAAGTCAAGCAAAACTAATTAAAAACATAAACATAGAAATGGAAATTACGAACGTATCACGGTGCCACTCTCACCGATGGACACAAACACGAACTTGCTCTTCCACCCATTATGGACGTAGGCAAATCCGTGAAGCTCCTCTTCTTCGGCAGCTGCTGAAGAGTCGCGTAGGCCGCACAGTTCTTGTGGCTCCCTCGGCCTATCTGGTACAGATTCATAAACAACGCCGTTGTCGGCTTGTAGCCCAACTCCTCACACCGGAGCAAGAACCCCACCATCAAGGAGTAGCTGTTCGGCGTCAACAAGGCCGGAGGAAGCCCTACCATGTCCAGGTACTCAGTGATGAAAGGGTGAAGAGGAAACCTCAACCCCTTAGCAAAACTCATCGGGTATACTCCAAAGTATCCCGGTGGTGGAAGAAGAACATGGTCCGTCGGCTTGGGCGCCCTAACCCGCCCGAACGGCCCCACGTACATCTGGGCAACCAGATAGTCGGCCGCACTGCTCTCTGGCTTTATCAGGTAGATGTTGGTGAGATCCAAGTAGGAGACGCCGGGCCCACTCTTCGGCCTCCTCACTCTCTTCGGCTTGGCGGCTCCCTTAACGGCGGACACCGGCCTCGGGCACGGAATGACAGAAGAAGTGGACGCCCCGTCCACCACTCGGGACGCACCTACGTCCTCACCCCTTGAAGAAGAGGCGGACTCCTCGTCCTCGCCTTCCTCGTCCATCAGCTCCGCGGATTTGTATGGACTTAGACGATCTATCTCCTCCTCAAACTCCTCGAGCACGTCGTAGTCAAGCGACCTCGTGGAGGGCTGGTCGTCGTAGGGGTAGTAGTCGTCGTTCAAGCTCTTCATTACTAACTAGGCTTGAGGAGAACTTACGATCTAAAGGTGTTTAAATGCCTAACACTAGATCCAACTACTTACGGAGCAAAATATGAAAAGTGAGGAAGATCGTGATGAACACTAACCTCAAACAATGAAGAACACGAAGAGCAGGCTTGGGAGTTTCTCTTTCTAGAAAATCGGCCAGCACTTCGACAAACTCAGAATGCAAAAGTGATTTTTCGTCGGAGGGGAAGGGGTATTTATAGACCCCCCACCAACGGTCACTACACGTGGCGCTCCCCCAATGGCCACATCAACGGCCACCACTGGGAGGCCATCACGTCACCAACGGGCCAGGACCAACCCATATCAACGGCCCACCGGCAAATCAGACCCTACGGCCTACACACGCTCAGCGGCTTTACAACTGCCAGCAAGCGCCCACAACGTCCCACTTGCTCACCAAGATCACAAATGCCAAACAATAAGAGGATGGCAACGGCCAGGAACGTAACGGCCGCAGAACAAAGGGGACAAATAGCCCACAGCCCTCGGCTCCTCGTAATAACCCTTGATGATAACTCTCTACAAGCGATCTGCGCGCAAGGGTTCTCCCACAGGGTTACCTTGGCCAGAAAATCGCCATGAGAGTTGGATTCAGGGGGACTACGGCGAGACCGCTTCGGCCAGGGACTCAGGCAACTCCTTCACCCCTCACACTCTTCGGCCTGAAGCAGTGGGGGACTGGGGGACTACACCGGCCTCAACAAAACAAAAGAGTGCGAATAAGGTGACCACAGCACGGCCACATCATCCATAGAGCACAACAGAACTTCATCGGCCAAAGGCCCATAACGTCACTAGCAACGGCCAACAAGCCACTAGAGGCAAGGACACTCATCGTCCTCCGCCAACAATTAATCTTGACGGGCCCTTCGGCCAAGAACACGAAGGCCAACCAGCAACGGCCAAAAGGAGTGCGCGGGCACCCTCATCGGCCACCCAAAGGAAAGGACGCCATCATCCTCAAAGAAAGGAACAACCTCACCGGCCCAAACATAAACTTCAACCACCAACGTCCAGGAAAGGGAAAGCGCGCCTTCAACGGCCGACATCGGAACAAGACACTCATCGTCCTCAGACGAACACATCAAGGAAACAACGGCCCCCCGCCCACAGCGAGGAGCAGGTAACGGCCAAAGCACATAACAGGATCACCAAGACGGAAACAACGCCAATACCGCAACGGTTAACGGCCTGGAAATGCCCGCGTCGGCCGAAAGCAACAAAGCACAGAAATCTACTCTCCTTCACTTCGTCTACGTCTCAGCTTAGAGAGTGGGGGACTCCTGATGGAGTATATGGGTCTGAGCCCCAGGACCCACATACTCGGAAGAACATAGCACAAGACAACAGAGTGGCGCCCTCGTCGGCCATGACGCCCCCGTCGGCCGAAAAGGTGCCAACTCAGATTACGGTCCTGAGCCTGAGGGACTCGGGTGCCCTCGTCGGCCGTGCCCTCTTCGGCCACACCCTCGTCGGCCACGAAGACCTCCCAGAATCGGATCCTATACTTACTCATTTGTACAGCCCATTAGAGGTCTTGTATTCGGCCCAGTAGCGGTCCAGTTGTAAATGGGCTTCCCAAGCCCAAGGCTTGGGAGCCCAACCCTAATTTTCTCTATAAATACTCCCCTTGGGAGTAGTTATAGGGGTTACAAAATCATTCTATTGAAGCATATTATTGCACTTCTCTCTCTAGCTCTCACTTCTCTCTAGAATTCAGGAGATATACTCTATCAAAACTATTTTAAAATTAACTAGATAAAAGTATGATAATAAAATGCATCAATTAACTACACCAATATTAAGAAGTAATACAATTCTTAAAAAAGTAATACGGTGCATTGCAATATTTGTAATATTAAGAATAAAATCCTTATGACATCAAACTAGAAGCAATGCTATCACGAATGATCGCCATCTCATGATTTCTCATTCCATCATTAACTTGTGTAGTACTAGCTTGAACATCTGGAATAACGCAGGGGGTATAAATTCAGGATCTTCATCAATGAAATCAAAAGCTGGATCAAGTTTGCTTTTTCTTATGTAGTTGTGTAATGCAAAACATGAACATATAATTCTGTTTTGATCCACCAATGAATAATTTGGCATTTTTTGTAATATCTTCCAGCGAGCCTTAAGAACACCAAATGCTCTCTCAATACAACTTCTTAAGGATGAATGTGCTCGATTAAATACTTCTCGTGAACCTCTTGGTCTCGATCCACGAAACTCTGATTGATGGTATCGTGTCTTAGGGTATGGAGCCAAGTATCCATATCTTTCTGGATAGCCTTTGTCAACCAAGTAATACTTCCCTAAGAAAATAAAAGCAACAAGTATAGTTAAAATTAAAATGGTAAATTAAATGATATATGGTATGTAAGAAAAAACAAATTTTAGTGAGCTACCAGGAGGTGGTTTTGGAAAATTAAGGCTTGGATTGTTCACTGTGTCTAAGAATATGCGTGAATCATGTGCTGATCCCTCCCATCCGGTTAGAACATATGTGAATAGCAAATCAAAATCACAAACTGCTAGAACATTCGTGGTTGGTATTCCCTTTCTTCCTCGATAGCGCATTTGATCTTCCTCAGATATGGTTATTACAATGTGTGTACCATCAATAGCTCCAATACAATCCTAATATAATAATTCAATAAACATGATTATATTAATATTCTCACTTCATAATATTTTATCATGTTTAATCAATTATGCATTTACCTTGAAATGTGGCATATATCTATCATCATTGGCAGTTTGTGAGGGAATTCGTTTATAGTCGGGGTCCTATGGGACGAGTATGTCACGACAAAGTCCATCCATGGCATTAAAAACTTCTTTGAAAATTCTACTCACAGTTTCACCAGAATGTTGAAAACGTTCTTGGGTATCTCTATTGGAAGCACTCTTACTTAGTACATAAACGAACAAACCCACTTTCTCCAAAATTGAAACCCTACTTAAAGGCCTCAAACTATACTTGGTCTCTAAATCCGCACATAAATTACGAAATGTATTTTGGGTCATTCTAAACGCATTAAAACATCGTTTTTCATGACCATTTAATACCTCATTCATCCATCTTTCTCCAGTCAAATAAGACGTCATGCACGGTTCCTTGTATATGTTTTTAAAATAGTAGTCACACATATATGCTGCCATAGAAGTCATCATGTTCAGTTTTTCACTCTCTATTTCAAAGTATTGTTGGCATAAGATATATGGTTGCTTGAATAGGAGAATGAATTGTCTACTTTGCATGTCGTAATTAGCCATGAACACCTACAATTAAATATGTATAATATAAAGGTAAACATTTAAAATTAAAGTTATAATTGATAACAACATTGAACCGAATTGTTTAGATCACATAACAAAAAGAAGTTCACAAGAAGTTATAAATGTTCAACTTAAGAAGTTTTAAATGTCTAAACGTCTAAATAGTCGCACTTTTCTTATGCTCAATATACATGAACCGAATATAGGCAACTCGACTATCATCATGTGGTAAGTTGAACAAAATAGTCCTCTTTTGGGGATCCTCCAAAAGTGAGCAAGCAAATAAAAACTCAGGAGCAAGTGGATCAAGATCGGGTAAACAACACAACTTTGCCATAGCATCTTCAATACTATACTTTCACGTATGAGCATCCATTGAATTTAACACACTCATATTCGCGTTAGTCATGTTCTTCACTGAAGTAGCGACTTCCTCAACAACTTTATTTCTCGCTTCAAATTGTTGCATCATACCACTAAACATTTCTTGAAAAGTTGAAGCCGCACTTTTTTTTGCTTTTGCATTCTTAGTGTTTTGAGACGAGTCGCCCTCCATAACTCTCTTACCCTTTTTTGTGATGTCCCTTTCTATATAAGTATCATCATGGGGAGCTACATGAGCAGAGGTAGGGCTAGGGCTAAGATCTCTCCACACATCATTCCAAGACTCGTTTCTCGTAGAGTTATTGTTCCCGTAATAGTTCTCATAAGTCTCATCAACGCTAACATGGGGAATATGGGTATTAGGGGGAGATAGAACATGCATGTCACAAACTCCACTCCATCTTGCAAAGTTTGTTGTGCCATATTTGATATTGGGGTGTACTTAAGATTCCCATTCGCATAACTCCCAAAAATTTGTTCGAATTTACATTCAAGCTCTGGCTCAATTCCTTCTTTTCTAAATTGTTCCAACTCTGGATTTTCCTATAATAAAAATACATAAAATTTCAAATTACCTCACTTTAAGTATACGAACTAAATAATCTCAAAAATATAAATTAAAATAAAATGACACTAACCTCAATTCTTAATGCCCACCATTCATCAGTAGCCTCAATAGTTCCCTTTAAATGATCCCACCCTAATCCGGTAGCTTTGGACTTCAATTGCTTCCAAAAAGTCCATCTATCTCTCATCCAATCAATCTTATTTTTGAATTTGTTTTTATCCCATGGTAGGTTAGTTTTTCTCTTAAACTCCGACTCAATTTTTTTCCACATCAACCTTTGTGAAATAATTCCACCATTTTTCCCCTTACTTATGTCTACATATTGAATACAAAGATCACAAAACAAATGAAGTAATTCTTTAGTCCAATTAACCCTCCCACCATGACTTTCATCCTTCTCCATTTGAGTTCCTCGACTTCCTTCTACAAATTTCTTCTGCGTTAGGGTCATTGACGTGCACTCGTCGTTAGGTGCACTCAAAATAATTAATCAATACAACACTAATACGTAGTATAGTGTAGTAAGGTTCGTATCCACAGGGAAAGGAATACTTTTCTTTTATGTGAATAATAACAAGGGGGGTTTAGATTTGTTTGCTTTAATAACACTAAGATAAACGACCTATATGAGTTTAATTCAATGAGATGGGGACTTGGTTTTGCTTTTATCCACTTATTGAAATGTTCGTCGATCCCGGTTATATCTTTAACTATCTTCCTCTCGAATACTCAATCGAGGAGTATATCCAGTTCATCGAGGGTAGTTATTAATAACGAGATGCGTTCATTAATAAAACTTACTATCGAGTCAATATAGAACAAGCGCCGTATATTAACTTGATAGTAGCAATAAACTTAAGATGAAAACGATTGAGATTGATAACCTCAACACAAGCGGTTTATTGGTTTAATCAATATAATTAATTCCCCTTGGCATATTAACCATGAGATGCATGCATTAATATCCCAAGTTTACTACCGTTGAAAGAACCGGATTAATAACAAGCGTATTAACCGATTGATTCTAGTAATAATTAATACGAGAAACAATACTAGTTGATACTTTAAGTAATGTTTAAGATATTAACATGAAATATGAATAGGAATTAATCAATACTCAAGGAAGAATATTAAAATATATGAATCCTACTATGATTAATATCAAGATGTTAACTAATTGTCATCTTAGCAACACTCCCCAATATAATCATAGAGGAAGAAATAGCTATTACTATAACCAATGTCAAGATGTTAACTAATTGTCATCTTAGTAACACTCCCCGACTTTGATATAGAGATAGTATTTTGAAAGAAAGAATTAATATTCAAGGAAGAAGATTAAAGAAAATAACTCACAACTTACAAATTCATTAAGCTTCAAAGTAGCAAAACCAAGATGGAAGAGTTTAGCTCCTCATTTGGAGGCTAAACATGATGAAAAATATAAAGAAAGAACTATTCTATACTGAGCTTGGATGTACAAAGGGATTGGATATCTTTTTGTGAAGGAAAGGAGGTGTATTTATAGGTTTTTGGGATGGGATTTGGGTACTCGATCGGGTATATACATGGTACCCGATCGAGTATGTGTGTAACACCCGATCCGAGGTATACTCGACCGGTTTCAGGCTATTTTCTAAGTGTATACCCGATCGAGTATATATGAATACCCGGTCGAGTATGCTTAGAAAGTGATATTCGGGCTATACTCGACCGATCTTCGTTTGCAATTTAAAGGCATACCCGATCGGGTATGTCGGTCTACCCGATCGGGTATAGACATAGAATCGTGGCCAAAATCTTCCCTGCATGTTCCTTTGTCTTCGAATCTGATCCGATTTGAAGTTCCAACCTAATACCCGATCGAGTATAGCTAATACTCGACCGAGTATAGACCAAAATTCAGGATCTTCTTTTGTCTTTGAACTTTTGCACCTTCTCTTCACTTTTTGGGTTCACCAACTGTACTTTGGGTGACCAAAACCTGCTTTAAGCTCAGAATATGTCTAATCTAACCTATTTACAAGAATTTAACAATCTAACTTATTACACCAAAAGTGTGTAATTTCCACAGTAAAAGTCAAGCAAAACTAATTAAAAACATAAACATAGAAATGGAAATTACGAACGTATCAACTCCCCCACACTTAAACCTTTACTCGTCTCGAGTAAGATCAAATGTTTACAAGTGTCAATGTTTGTCCAAAAGTTCCACAGTTCAACAAAAATATAATACAAACACAAAGACCACCAAGGATTACAAAGAAAAATGAGTTTTAAACTCAAATCACAAAAGAGCATCTTGGGTTTAATGGCCTCCTAGTGTTGTCTTCTTTTCTCCTCCTCTCTTCTTCTTTATCTTGAATCTTCATATTCTTCATAAGGATACAATGAGTGCCTGCAAGAACAAACATTTCTCTCATATCTCTCATTTTGCCTAGGAGCCTTTTCAGGTTTTCATCCTAGCACCTCTTTTCATTTTCCATTCTCTCCAACTCACTCATTTTTTTTATATAAGCCTTTTTTTGCTTAGATTGCCCATTTTGTTGGGTTTTCAACCTAACTAGCATTTATTTTCTTTTGTTTTATTTTTTTTCTTTAATAATTTTTTTTTTTGAGTGTAAAAGTTCAAAAGAATTACATGCATAGTGCTAGGTACAAATGAGAATTACATACCATCGTGAGTGTCTCCCCCGCACTTGAATCACGCACTGTCCCTAGTGCCCGCCTTCTCCTCCGTAGTAGCTCCCTCCAAAACCGCTCCCTTGGCCACCATCTCCCATGTAAGTGTCCCCGCCATCTCCGCCGTCGTACCCTCCACCACCGGAGCCAGATCCTCCAAAGTTACCCCAATGAGTGGGGTCATACCATGAGGGTGGTGGAGGAGGGTTCGCCATGGTATGGAAGGATCCCTGCTGTGCCATAAACGAGTACATAGGCCAAGCTTATTCCGCGATGCACATGTCTATTGTCAATCTTGTGATAATTGCCAACGCATGGGCAACATCTCTCGAAAGCAAGAGATGCCACAAGTTCCTATGCTCTACGTGGAGATCTTTGATGTGTGGGGAATAGATTTCATGGGACCTTTTCCTAATTCCCATGGAAATTTATACATTCTATTGGCGGTGGATTACGTATCCAAATGGGTGGAAGCAAAAGCCACAAAGACCGATGATGCCAAAGCAGTGACTGAATTCCTCAAAACCCGCATCTTCTCAAGGTTTGGGGTACCACGCATCTTGATAAGCGACAGAGGCACTCACTTCTACAACAAAACTGTGAGTACCTTGTTAAAGAAATATGGCGTCACACATAAACTCTCCACCGCCTACCATCCACAGACAAACGGTCAAGCTGAGGTATCAAACAGAGAGCTGAAATCAATTCTTCAAAAGACAGTAAATCCGAACCGTAAGGATTGGAGCCTGCGCATGGATGATGCCTTATGGGCATACAGGACCGCTTTCAAAACCCCAATTGGAATGTCACCCTATAGACTCGTGTTCGGTAAGGCCTGTCATCTTCCGGTCGAACTCGAACACAAGTCTTATTGGGCGGTCAAAACATTCAATCTCGACATAGCTAAAGCAGGAGAGCAAAGGAAGCTACAACTCCAGGAACTAGAAGAGCTTCGATTGGAGTCCTATGAGAATGCCGCCATCTACAAGGAAAAGACGAAGGTATGGCATGACAAAATGATAATAAGAAAGGATTTCCAAGTTGGAGACAAAGTCCTTCTTTTTCTCTCACGCCTTCGCCTTTTCCCCGGAAAATTGAGATCACGATGGGAAGGACCATTCGAGGTGGTCAAAGTCTACACCCATGGCGCAGTGGAAATAAAAAGCCTCGATACCGGAAAAATCCTCAAGGTTAATGGACATCAACTCAAACCATTCCTTGAAGGTTTCCAGAAAGAAAGCATTGAATGCATGGATCTCATCGATCCAATCTTTGAAGAATGAACACAACAATGGCGTCGTGCCGCGACGTTAACTAAGGCGCTTCTTGGGAGGCAACCCAAGCAAGGTACATTTTTCTTTTTAACCCCCCCTGTCAATGTTTTCAATTATGTCTTTGAGAGGTTGAGAGGGAGGGCACTAATCATGGGTTTTTGAAAAAAAAAAAAAATAAAAAAAAGAAATAAAAAATTTTTGCAGGTTTTTGAACATCTGGGGACATACCCGATCGAGTATAACCTTATACTCGGTCGGGTATGAGCAAAAAGAAAAGGGACCGGGCACTACTCGATCGAGGGAGCATTCAAAATTTGAAAAATAAGCAATACCCGATCGGGTATCACTATACACCCGGTCGGGTATCGCTAGAAATGCTAAAATTGAAGGGGACTGATTCCCACACTCGACCGAGTACACGCTTCAAAAATGGAAAAAAAAAGCACATACCCGATCGGGTATGGAGGAATACTCGACCGGGTACAGGAGACAGGCTGCTCAAAAAGTTCATTTTCTAAGCATCCTCGACCGGGTAACCCCACCATACCCGATCGAGTACAGGAGGCAGGCCGCTCAAAAACTTCACTTTCCAGCCATACCCGACCGAGTACCAGCACATACTCGATCGGGTATACGGGTCTTATAACCCCAAATCAGCCCCAAAACACTTCATCTTCCCCAAATTCCCAACCCCATCTCGAACAAAAAACGCCCAAACCCCATTTTTACACCTTCTCTCTACCATATCTCTTCCAAATCTTCACCAAATCCACCCATTCCAACGCCAAAACACTCCCCTCATCCTCCTCTACACATTCATACCCAACAATCCCATTCTCCCCCAACTTTCAGAGGTCCGAAAAACCCTACCCCACCATCCCAATTTCGGTTTTCAAAGGCCAAAATCACTTCAAATGGCTCCAAGGAAAGAGAAAGGGCAGAGCTCAAGCACTAGGACAATCATCCCCGGCAACGGCGCCAAATTTGACGTGCACTCGTCGTTAGGTGCACTCAAAATAATTAATCAATACAACACTAATACGTAGTATAGTGTAGTAAGGTTCGTATCCACAGGGAAAGGAATACTTTTCTTTTATGTGAATAATAACAAGGGGGGTTTAGATTTGTTTGCTTTAATAACACTAAGATAAACGACCTATATGAGTTTAATTCAATGAGATGGGGACTTGGTTTTGCTTTTATCCACTTATTGAAATGTTCGTCGATCCCGGTTATATCTTTAACTATCTTCCTCTCGAATACTCAATCGAGGAGTATATCCAGTTCATCGAGGGTAGTTATTAATAACGAGATGCGTTCATTAATAAAACTTACTATCGAGTCAATATAGAACAAGCGCCGTATATTAACTTGATAGTAGCAATAAACTTAAGATGAAAACGATTGAGATTGATAACCTCAACACAAGCGGTTTATTGGTTTAATCAATATAATTAATTCCCCTTGGCATATTAACCATGAGATGCATGCATTAATATCCCAAGTTTACTACCGTTGAAAGATCTGGATTAATAACAAGCGTATTAACCGATTGATTCTAGTAATAATTAATACGAGAAACAATACTAGTTGATACTTTAAGTAATGTTTAAGATATTAACATGAAATATGAATAGGAATTAATCAATACTCAAGGAAGAATATTAAAATATATGAATCCTACTATGATTAATATCAAGATGTTAACTAATTGTCATCTTAGCAACACTCCCCAATATAATCATAGAGGAAGAAATAGCTATTACTATAACCAATGTCAAGATGTTAACTAATTGTCATCTTAGTAACACTCCCCGACTTTGATATAGAGATAGTATTTTGAAAGAAAGAATTAATATTCAAGGAAGAAGATTAAAGAAAATAACTCACAACTTACAAATTCATTAAGCTTCAAAGTAGCAAAACCAAGATGGAAGAGTTTAGCTCCTCATTTGGAGGCTAAACATGATGAAAAATATAAAGAAAGAACTATTCTATACTGAGCTTGGATGTACAAAGGGATTGGATATCTTTTTGTGAAGGAAAGGAGGTGTATTTATAGGTTTTTGGGATGGGATTTGGGTACTCGATCGGGTATATACATGGTACCCGATCGAGTATGTGTGTAACACCCGATCCGAGGTATACTCGACCGGTTTCAGGCTATTTTCTAAGTGTATACCCGATCGAGTATATATGAATACCCGGTCGAGTATGCTTAGAAAGTGATATTCGGGCTATACTCGACCGATCTTCGTTTGCAATTTAAAGGCATACCCGATCGGGTATGTCGGTCTACCCGATCGGGTATAGACATAGAATCGTGGCCAAAATCTTCCCTGCATGTTCCTTTGTCTTCGGATCTGATCCGATTTGAAGTTCCAACCTAATACCCGATCGAGTATAGCTAATACTCGACCGAGTATAGACCAAAATTCAGGATCTTCTTTTGTCTTTGAACTTTTGCACCTTCTCTTCACTTTTTGGGTTCACCAACTGTACTTTGGGTGACCAAAACCTGCTTTAAGCTCAGAATATGTCTAATCTAACCTATTTACAAGAATTTAACAATCTAACCTATTACACCAAAAGTGTGTAATTTCCACAGTAAAAGTCAAGCAAAACTAATTAAAAACATAAACATAGAAATGGAAATTACGAACGTATCAGTCATCTACAGATTAAAAATGGTAAAGATTTAAAGTCACAATCCCCACCCTACTCAATTGACTTGCAGAATATGATATTACAAATGTCACTTAATGTGGAAAGCTTAAAATCTTTAGAATGTAAATCTTCAAGTCCTTAGGCATTTGAGACTCAGATTTTGTGAGGTATCTAAACACAATTGATAGCATGATATAATTGAATCCATTCCTTTCCTACTGTTTTGGCCTTTTAATAAGTGGTCTTCCAAAGTAATAATTTTAGATTTCAATGATAACAGAAAAAGAAGCATTACTATATATTTCAACTTCACTTGCTCTATAAAAAGTCAAAACAATCATGATATGTGGTGGTATGTGCATGAAAACTTAAGAGCAAAAATGAAAACTAAAACACACTTGTAGTAAGTTTTTTTTCCTTCACTTGCTCTGTAAGTAGTAAGTGTTTTTTCCTTCACATATGCTACTATACTTCTTCTTCTATTAATCTGTCTTCTTATCATATCTTTTTTTTTCTTCTCTTAAGCTCTTTATATTTCCATATGTCTTCACTTGTTCTGTTTGTATGTAACTGGTATGTTAGATACTTTCATAGAAATTGACATTACTATTCTCTCTGGTTTTTCCCTTTTGACATCCAAATATGCAGCACCTGAACAATAGACTCATACATTTTTTTAAAATAAAGCATATTTCATTGCCCTTTGCATTTCCGGAGGAAAATACAAAAAACAGCAATCATTTTCTTTCCTTTCCGTAACATTTTCTAGGATACGTACATAGCCAAAAGGAAGCGTAAAACAAGTATAGATCTCAAAGAGCTAATCAGCTATTCAGCTTGAGAAATTTGAAAATTGAACGCAGGTTGTTATTAATGTATGACATGGGCAGAAAAGCAAAGCCTCTGGAACGGATTGAAAACAGAACCTCTGATATTCAGCAACATTCATAGATAGAGTTTTATCAATACATTGCTACAACTAAGATATACTAGGAGATCTTACCAATATCAGACCTATATCGTACAACTCATCAAGTTATTGAGTTTTAATTTCAATATGTAAAAGGATCCCCAAAAGAGGACTATTTTGTATAGTATTGAATGGATGCTCATACGTCAAAGTATAGTATTGAATATGTTATGGCAAATTTGTGTTGTTTACCCGATCTTTATCCACTTGCTCCTGAGTTTTTATTTGCTTGCTCACTTTTGGAGGATCCCCAAAAGAGGACTATTTTGTTCAACTTACCGCATGATGATAGTCGAGTTGCCTATATTCGGTTCATGTATATTGAGCATAAGAAAAGTGAGACTATTTAGACGTTTAGACATTTAAAACTTCTTAAGTTGAACATTTATAACTTCTTGTGAACCTCTTTTTGTTATGTGATCTAAACAATTTGGTTCAATGTTGTTATCAATTATAACTTTAATTTTAAATGTTTACCTTTATATTATACATATTTAATTGTAGGTGTTCATGGCTAATTACGACATGCAAAGTAGACAATTTCTTCTCCTATTTCAGCAACAATATATCTTATGCCAACAATACTTTGAAATAGAGAGTGAAAATCTGGACATGATGACTTCTATGGCAGCATATATGTGTGACTACTATTTTAAAAACATATACAAGGAACCGTGCATGACGTCTTATTTGTCTGGAGAAAGATGGATGAATGAGGTATTAAATGGTCATGAAAAACGATGTTTTAATGCGTTTAGAATGACCCAAAATACATTTCGTAATTTATGTGCGGATTTAGAGACCAAGTATGGTTTGAGGCCTTCAAGTAGGATTTCAATTTTGGAGAAAGTGGGTTTGTTCGTTTATGTACTAAGTAAGAGTGCTTCCAATAGAGATACCCAAGAACGTTTTCAACATTCTGGTGAAACTATGAGTAGAATTTTCAAAGAAGTTTTGAATGCCATGGATGGACTTTGTCATGACATACTCGTCCCAAAGGACCCCGACTTCAAACGAATTCCCTCACAAATTGCCAATGATGATAGATATATGCCACATTTCAAGGTAAATGCATAATTGATTAAACATGATAAAATATTATGAAGTGATAATATTAATATAATCATGTTTATTGAATTATTATATTAGGATTGTATTGGAGCTATTGATGGTACACACATTGTAATAACCATACCTGAGGAAGATCAAATGCGCTATCGAGGAAGAAAGGGAATACCAACCACGAATGTTCTAGCAGTTTGTGATTTTGATTTGCTATTCACATATGTTCTAACAGGATGGGAGGGATCATCACATGATTCATGCATATTCTTAGACACAGTGAACAATCCAACCCTTAATTTTCCAAAACTACCTCCTGGTAGCTCACTAAAATTTGTTTTTTCTTACATACCATATATCATTTAATTTGCAATTTTAATTTTAACTATACTTGTTGCTTTTATTTTCTTAGGGAAGTATTACTTGGTTGACCAAGGCTATCCAGAAAGATATGGATACTTGACTCCATACCCTAAGACATGATACCATCAATCAGAGTTTCGTGGATCGAGACCAAGAGGTTCACGAGAAGTATTTAATCGAGCACATTCATCCTTAAGAAGTTGTATTGAGAGAGCGTTTGGTGTTCTTAAGGCTCGCTGAAAGATATTACAAAAAATGCCAAATTATTCATTGGTGGATCAAAACAGAATGATATGTTCATGTTTTGCATTACACAACTACATAAGAAAAAGCAAACTTGATCCAGCTTTTAATTTCATTGATGAAGATCCTGAATTTATACCCCTCGACGTTATTCCAGATGTTCAAGCTAGTACTACACAAGTTAATGATGGAATGAGAAATCATCAGATGGCGATCATTCGTGATAGCATTGCTTCTAGTTTGATGTCATAGGGATTTTATTCTTAATATTACAAATATTGCTATGCACCGTATTACTTTTTTAAGAATTGTATTACTTCTGAATATTGGTGTAGTTAATTGATGCATTTTATTATAATACTTTTATCTAGTTAATTTTAAAACAGTTTACGCGCATATATTATGTGTGTATAAATTAGTATAGTCATAAATTCGTATTAAACAAAACAAAAAAAACTTGCAAAATTTTTAAAATGTCCTTTTTCGTCTTTTTACTAATTATCCGCTACAAGCAAACCGCTAAGTTACCAAACATCTTTCTGCAACCCGCCAACCTAATCCGCTGGTCAAATCCGCTGATTCAATCCGCCATTTACTACCCGCTAACCAAATCCGCTAACCGCTGAGTGCCAAACAGGGCCTTCATGAGGAAGAAGAGAGGGCAAATAAGTGAATTTAGGGATTATTCTCAACCGCCGAAACCTAAACGCTCGAATTCCCAGCGTTTTGGTTTTCGGCGGTTTCAGCCCAGCCGCTATCCAAACCCTCCGTTTTACCAAACGTAACAAATCAGCGATTTTACCAGTCAAAAAAGCTGAAACGGTCAAACCCTCTGATTTTTAGCGGATCCGCCAATATACAAACGCACCCAACCTTTTCTTGATCAATGGAACATTTCCATTTCCTTCTGATGAGGTTGTCGTATCATGCTAATTTCTAAATCAACTTCCATATCTTTTATACGGGCATTTGTGTTTACCTCTATTTATATAAAAAAAAAGATTTTTAAAAGTGAAATTAAAAAAGTGTGATATATTTCAAACAAAAAAGATAACTACTACCTCCAAAAAAAATTACACCAAATTGACTTTTCTCGTAAATGATGACAAACTTTAAATAATGATTTTAATTATTATATTTGTATGTAACTTATAATTTTATACTTATAAAAATATTTTGAAAAGGGAACAATTTGATATAATTTTCATAATCAAAATAATTTTGTATTAAAATATATCATTGATCAAAGTTGATTGTTATTGATCAAGAAAAGTCAATCTGGCGAACCTTTTCGGAAAAGAGAGAATATATGATAGTAAAAATTGATACTCTTTTAAAATGGAAGTGATTGAATGAAAAAAATCATGTTGAAGTAATTTAAAGTAAATTTTGATTTTTTATGTAATATCCAGTAAAAGTACAAAAATACTTTAGATAACTTATACCTTATACTTCATGTTGAAGAATTCTAACTTTATATCCAATTGTTGTGAAATGAAGAAGATGCAGAATAGATTTAAGAAATAGATACATTAATATAAGTTCTGAATTACTTCTTCTTGTTGGTCGAAAATAGGACGCTCGTAAGCTTTTAGGAAAACTACGTACGACACTCAAGCAAGAATTATGAAAGTACGAATATGGAAAGTTAGCCAGAAATAGCATATCTGTATTTGAAATTCGAATTGCCTTTTATAGGCGATTACAAATGGTAACTGCCGAACATAATAATGACTAAATTAATTACAACATTAATACGGAATTAAACACATAATTAAGTCGCGCATTTATTGTTGGTCGTTACTCTTCCTGGCTGGCTGGCAGGTCAGCCTGGCTAGCAGGCTGAACGCTTGAGCTCCTCGGGTGGCAGGCTTCCGGTTGGGCCGGTAGGCAGGCTTCCTGCTGGGCTGGAAGGCAGGCTGCTGAGTGGGCTGGTAGGCAGGCTCCCTGCTAGGCTGGAGGCAGGCGCCAAGCCAGGCTGGAAGGCAGGCCGCTGGCCGGGCTGGACGGCAGACTGCTGACTGGGCTGGTAGGCAGGCGCCTAGCCAGGCTGGAAGGCAGGCCGCTGGCCGGGCTGGACGGCAGGCTGCCGGCTGGGCTGGTAGGCAGGCTCCCTGCTGGGCTGGACGGCAGGCTACTGACCGGGCTGGTAGGCAGGCCGCCCTGGGCTTTCACTCTTTGATGGGCCTGATCGGTTGGGCCGGAATGAGCTCTGGATCACTGGGCTTGGGCCTGCTGGTCCAAGTCCGGGGCCTGGGCCGATTAGGCTCTTGGCCTAGTCCCATAACCCCATCACGAGTCCCTCACTCCCTTAGTCGAGTAGTAGACTCGGCTAAGAGGGAGTAGTTTAAGTCAGCTGCCGATTTAAAAATATTCACATATCAAGGAACCATAATTGCGGATTATGTGAATCCCGGAGTTTATGGAAATTCCCAAATTAAATCAGGCTCCCAAAAAAGGCTCCAAATAAATTCCTTCAGCATCCTAGCACTCCAGCCGTCAGTTTTCTTCCGGACTTCAGAATCCAGGTCAACTCCCGAAAATTCCTTTCTTTTTCTTTTCTTTCTTTTCTTTTCTTTCATTTCTTTTCTTTCCTTCTTTTTTCTTTCCTTTTCTTTTTTCTTTCCTTTTCTTTTCTTTCCTTCTTTTTTTCCTTCCTTTTCTTTCTCTTCTCTCTCCTAGTCTACGTTCGTCTTCCTCGCGTCGCCCCAGCGCCGCATTCAACCGGCCGACTGGGTTGACCGTCGTTTCCCTCGTGGTGGCTCTTGGGTTGGCCTCTGCTGCGCCAAGTGGCTGTCTCGCGCCACCCGCCGGTCGCCGACGTCCCCAGCAGTCCAGCGAATTTGGCCGGCGGGTCTGGGCTCCTGTTGTGGCCGGCGCAATCTTCAAGGATGAGCGGCCTCCCTGGAGGCTGGTGGCCAGGCGGGCGGGCGACCAGGCGCCCTCAGGCCGGGTGCTGCCAGCCGTCGTTGGCTAGGAAGCCGAGCGGCCAAGTGGTCCTCCGGGTCCAATTTGAGCGGCACCATCCCAGGAGGCTGGCGGCCAGGTGGGCGGGCGACCAAGCGCTCTCAGGTCGGGCGCTCCCAGCCGTCTTTGGCTAGGAAGCCGAGCGGCCAAGTGGTCCTCCGGGTCCAATTTGGGCGGCATCGTCCCCTTTTTTGCCGACTGAGCTGTCAATTTGGTTGGACGCCGTGTGTGGTTCACCGATTCCACAGGCCGGCCCCTGCCGCGCCCAATGCCTATCTTGCGTCACTCGCCGCCTGCGACACCGCCCCTGCAGTCCGGCGGGTCTGGCCGATAGGTCTGGTCCCCCATGCTTGGCTGGCGCGGTTTCTAGAATCCGGCGGCCACCCTATTGTTCGTGCTAACGTGCGGGTGACCGGGTTCCAGGGGAAGTGGACCTCCGAAGTTTGTCTCCCAGGATCTTCATCCCGCATCCCTTGGTGAAAATTCTTGGAAATTGAACTTATCTCACGCTTTTTTTTTTGCAGATCTCGTCTTCTCTTCCCAGTGTGAAAATGCAAGGCGATGGGTGCTCTGCTTATGAAAATAACGGTCATGTGGATTTGGGATTATCGGCTGGCATCGAAGTAGAGCGTGGGGCAGCTGCGAGACCCATGCGGGTCAGCCATGGCCCTCGGCCCCGTATGCATGCGGGTGCTACTACTGGGCGGCAAGCTGATGCTCTCCCTGAGTTGGCTCCAGCTAGGCGGGTTGCTACTTCTGAGGGACGACCTCTCAATGTTCCAGATAGAGCATGCATCCAACCTGTGAACGTACCAGACTCAGATGATGATTCCGATACTCGGGGAGACCTGGATTCCTGGTGGGACCTTGATAGCAGCGGAATACCGAGCCTCCCTTCTCGCATCACGGAGGAGGACCTTATCATGGCATGCGGTTTGATTGGTAATAATTGATTGTTGGAAACTCTGGGAGTTACTGACATATTGAGCAATCCACCAACCCCATATTTCGGGGTCCATATCCGCTCTCTGGAGTTAGGGATGGTTGTGCCACTACATCCCTTCCTGATTCGGTTCCTTCACTTCCTGGGTGTGGCACCGGGTCAATTGGCTCCGGCGGCTCACATGTTCGTTGCAGCTTTCGTGGCGCGATGTGAGGGTGTGGGCCTCACACTCACGATTGATTTGTTTTTCAACTGTTTCCAGTGGCGTGCTTCTAGCTTTTTCACCTCAGTCTCCCAGAGGCCAGTGAGCAAACTGTTTCGGTCGGGTTACCCCACTTCATGCAAGGGGTGGAAGAAAAGATGGATCTGGGTGTCTGATCCCGATCTCCCGTCACCTCCGTTTCAGTGGGGTGAGCGGGTTCGGAAGTGTGACCGGGTCGCTCTCTCCCCTGGTCTCAAGTCCTCCATCGAGATATTGTCCGCAGGCGGTCCCCACTCCATCAGCTCATATTTAGGTGATTGTCGTCTCCCTGGTCTATGTTTACTCACATTTTCCTTCCACAACTGTGCCTGAGAAGCTCGTTGTTGAGGCGGAATCCGATGAAGAGGAGGAGCCTCAACAAGTCATCGTTCCTGTGGTAGCAACGGCTGCAGAGGGGAAAGGGCACGGAGACCTCCCTCCAAGAAGGGTGAGAGTTACCTTCGGGCCTCGGCCAACTACGCCAGTGCAGGAGAAGCACAAGGGCGGACTCATCGACCTGCTAGTCAAACTGGATGGGTCCGATAAGGAGGAGGAGCCCTGCCCCGCCGTTGCTGATGTGGTCCCTAAGACTGTTGCAGGGAAAGAGCGCGGAGCCTCCTCCCTGGGCCGAGGGGAACAAGTCTCGAAGAAGGCCAAGGTCGCCCCCAAGTTTCATTCCGCTGAGCAGGTACATGAGGGTGCAGATGAGAGGATGGCCGAACGGATCAGCCATGACACCCAGCATACAATTACTTACGCCTTCCCATCTTCGAGTGCCTCGATTATGCATGAAGGCTTCCCGGTCGTGGATTATGCTTCATCAATCCTCCCACCAGGCGACCTCACATGTACGACTTCCCAAGAGTTTCATCCCCTCTTGGAGGGTTCCATCCGGTCACATATTGAGGTAGGAAGATCACGTCTTGACGTGGATTGTGTTTATCCCTGAACCCCCTCACATTTTTGTTTGTCTATTTTGCAGGGGCTCGCCAAGACCATCAGGGCACTCCACGCGGCCAATCATTCTCAGGCCAGGCTTCAGCGCGAGGCTGACGAAGCTATGACTGCCCTGTGGGCCAGCCAGAAAGCCTTCTCCGAGCTGCAGTCCTCGCGTGCACAAGAATGTGAAGAAGCGGCCAAACAAGGAGCCAAGAAAGCGCTCTCCGAGTTCCAGGCCTCCGAGCAGTTCCAGAAGATCATCTCTGCGAGGGTGCAAGAGGACTAGTCTGAACTAGTGCAGAGGTGGCTGACGACCCCCGACGGAGAATATTGGCGCGCTCGCGAAGTCCTCTATGCTTTTCAGAGTGGCAAGTATTTGATGCAGCAGAAGGTGTATGGCCGGTTGAAGGATCTTGACCCTGACTTTCATCCATCCACACTGGGCCTTCCTGGTCGCATGAAGAAACCCGTGGAGGCAATAGCCCTTCTTTCCCCAGAGGTCGTCCGTCAGGAGGAGGAGCTTGGTAGTTCGAACGAATGGGCCTGGTTCTTTCCGCCAGCTCCGGGGAACATGACTCCTGTGGCCCCCGGCCAGGACTTGGTTGGTGTGTTAGATGATGTTCCCGAGGTTGATGGCGATGGGTCTGTCCAGCCGTGACCTTGTATTTTGTATTTCCTTTGTTTCCCACTTGAATACTTTGTGGATGTTTGATTTTTATTTCATACGCCTCCTTTTCTATACTTTGCATTACGAATACTTACCAATTTATTCGGGGATCTGGCTTCTCTAACCTCCCGGGGGCGGTTAGGCTGGCGTGGCCGAGCCTATCCGTGCCCCTCCTAGTTGGGTAGAAGTGATATGTTCGCTATTGATATGGAATCAACAAGTAAGTGACTTGTTTGGCCAGCAAGGTCGGACATTGAACCGACGAGGAAGACCCTTAGGTTGGTATCCTGAACGTTCATGACCCGGGGGTCAGTCGTACTGTCACTTTAACCCGTCCAGTTTGCCCGGACTTGGGGAATAATCTGGTTACTCCCGCATGGATAGCCAAACAACAGGGGCGGACGCTGCATGATCCACCTGAATGAACCCGCACCTCCAACTCAGGGATGACAAGAGTGCGAGCTCCTTGGCCAACAATGTTAGGCGGCGAGCACTCGAAAGGACCCGAAGGTCAGCATCCTGAGTACCCTCGACCCGGAGGCCGGCCCTACCGTCGCCTCGACTGTCGCGGCTAGCTCTTTACTTTAGGAAATTGCCCGGATTCTTGAAATCCGCTTGGCTATTTTCGGTTAAAGAGCCTGGCCGAGGTCGGCCAAACACCGAGGGGGGGCATAGTACCTTTTTTTTGCTGCCGCCGCCCTTTATTGCTAAGTGAGGTCGGACCTCTTTTGATGACAAAATATCGCTAGCAAAGTATATTAAATTCATGATGTGGGCGGACCACATGAAGAATTACAAATTGTAATCTCGTGCTCGGAGCACAAGAGTTTACAAAGAAAAGTGAAATTTCGATTTTCTACTGGTAAAACTTCATCAGGTTCTCGGCATTCCAGACGCGGTCTACCAACCGGCCTGTTGTTGTCTTCAACTTGTATGTCCCAGGACCAATCACTGCGTCAACCACGTAAGGGCCTTCCCACTTGACGGAGAGCTTACCTCCCTCTGTCGGCCTGTTGGCCTTCCTACGTCTTAGGACATAATCACCGACGTCAAAACTCTGGGCTCGGGCTCGGCTGTCTTGGTACGCCTTGACCTGTCGTCGATAGTTTTCCGCTTTGATGAAGGCACGGTCTCTTCTTTCCTCAATGAGGTGGAGCTCGGCTCGGAGCCTCTCCTCATTGTTGGTTGGTTCAAACTCTTCCACTCACCAGATGGGAACTACGGCCTCGAACGGTGCCCTTGCCTCAAAGCCATAACACAAGGCAAAGGGGGTTTCTCCTGTTGCCTTCCTTGGGATTGTTCTGAAGGTCTAGAGTATATTATTCAACTCCTCCACCCAGGCAGTCCCGAGGGCCTCCGACTTCTTTTGCAATCCATCGACGATCGTCCGGTTGGTGTTCTCCACCTGTCCATTTGCCTAGGGGTAGCAGACCGCAACTCAACTGGATTCCACGCCCCACTCTGCACAGAATTGCCGGAAGGCTTCGCAGTCAAACTGCCTTCCGTTGTCGGAGATTATTTGGAGGGGAACCCCAAACCGGCAAAAAATATTCTTCCATATGAACTTCTTACATTGGAGATGTGTGATGCTGGCAAGCGGCTCAGCCTCAACCCACTTCATAAAGTAGTCCACCGCAACGATGACAAACTTCCGGTTTCCTGACCCGGTATGTAAGGGACCGACCAGGTCAACACCCCATCTTGTGAATGGAAGGGCGGTGCTGATTGGTGTGTGCATCGTTGCTGGTCGACCGGGGCTCTTCTGGAACTTCTGGCATGTCTCACATTTCCTTGCATAGTCAGCGCAATCCTTCATTATTGTGGGCCAAAAGTACCCCTGGAGGACGACCTTCCTAGCTAACGTGCCTGCCCCCTGATGGGCGGAGCACACACCCCCATGGAGTTCAGAGACGATCATGTCCGCCTCATGTGGGCGTAAACACTTTAGCAAGGTCCCATTGTAGGACCTCTTGTACAGCTTCCCATCCAAGATGACGTAGCCCGGAGCTCGTCGCCGGACTAACCTTGCCTCCTCTTCTTTATCGGGGAGCGTCCCGTCGGCCATGTAGCGCAGGAGGTCATCCACCCAACACCAGGCGACTGGTTGCAGGGGAAGGACGTCAATGGACGGTGAGGCTTATATGCTTGAGGTCGTCATCTCCTCAATGCGTGCAATTCTCGATATGTGTTCAGGCAATCCTTGGGATAGCTTTGAGAGGAGGTCTGCATCGGAGTTTTGATTTCTCGGGATGCAGATCAACTCTGCTTGCTTGAACAACCCGAGCAACTCCCGAACAACATCTCGGTTCTTCATCATTCTTTCTTCCTTCGCTTTGAACTCACCTTTGACCTGGGAAACCACCAGGCGGGAGTCACATTTCACCGTTATCCACTCTGCTCCCATGGTGGCTGCCGGTCGTAGCCAAGACAGTAAGGCCTCATACTCCACCTCATTGTTGGAGACTTTGAAAAGATAGCGGTAGGCATAGTAGGCTCGGAATCCCTCAGGTGAGATGAGGACGATTCCGCCCCCACATCCCTTGGCTCCTGCCGACCCATCAGTCGCTAGAGTCACCACTGTTCATTGCTCTCTTGTTGCCTATCTGCCACCTCTCGGGCCGTGCATTCCACAATGAAATCAGCCAGAGCCTGGCCTTTGATGGACGTCTGAGGCTGGAAGTCAACCTCATATTGGTTGAGGAGCATCGACCACTTCACTACCCGGGTAGTGTCGGGCGCCCTCAGAGCGGCACCTAGGGGTTGGTCCGAAAGGATTCTGACCGGGTGCGCTTGGAAGTAGTGTGTCAACTTCTTGGCGGTGATGTAGGCGGCATATATTGTCTTCTCGAGCGGGGTGTACCGGAGCTCAGCATTCTGCAGGGTCTTGCTCACATAGTAGACGGGACGCTGAACGCCTTCCTCCTCGCGAACCAGCACGGAACTGATTGCGCCTTGGGAAACCCCAAGATAAAGGATTAACGTCTCCCCCCTCTCCGGCTTTCTCAGTAAAGGCTCAGAGAGGAGGTACTTCTTCAGGTCGTCGAAGGCTCGCTGACACTCATCATTCCAGACGAAACCATTTTGTTTCTTTAGGACCTGGAAGAAGGGTAGGGACTTCTCGGCGGACTTGGACATGAAGCGTCCAAGGGCTGCTAGCCGGCCGGTGAGAATCTGGACTTCTTTCAACGACCTCGGGGGTTCCATGTCAAGTATTGCCCTTACCTTCTCAGGATTTGGCTCAATCCCCCTCCGTGTGACCATGTACCCCAGGAACTTGCCTCCTTGGACGGCAAAGGTACATTTCTTCGGGTTCAGGCGCAGACGGACTGCCTTCATGATCCTGAAGATCTCTGCCAAATCATCTGCATGATCGGACGCCCGGGTGCTCTTGACGATCATGTCGTCAACATACACCTCCATGTTCCTTCCGAGCACCTTCCGGAATACCTTGGCCACCATCCTCGTGTACGTCGCCCCAGAGTTCTTCAACCCGAAGGCCATGACAAGATAACAAAATATCCTCTCTGGGGTGACGAACGAGGTCTTCTCCGCATCTTCTTCATGCATGAAAATCTGACGGTGTCCTCGAAAAGCGTCCATGAAGCTAAGGAGCTCACATTCGGCCGTCCCATGGACTAGTTGGTCGATGTTAGGCAATGTGAATGGATCCATCGGACATGCCTTGTTGAGATCGGTGTAATCAACACACATCCTCCAGGTTGGCAGCTTCGGGGCAAGGACCACGTTTGCTAGCCAGACCGGGTACAAGACCTCCCGGATATGCTTGATACTCAGGAGCATGTTGACCTCTTTCTTCACGAATTCCCTCCTCTCGGTTGAGAGGTGTCTTCTTTTCTGCTGGATGGGCTTCGTCGTTGGATTGACCGCCAGCCGATGGACAGTGATGCTTCGGTCAAGGCCAGGCATGTCCTCCGGTCCCCACGCGAAGACAACGCTAAAAAGGATAAGTACTTGGATAATCTTCTCCCTCAAGCCGGCCGGGAGCCCGGTCCCGATCTTGACCTTCCGCTCCGGCCTCTCAGGGTCAATCTGGATCTCCTCCACTTCTGAGGTGGGTTCAGCGCGGAGCTGACCCTCCTCATACTTCATGGCTTTGCTGTTGATAATGTGGACCCTCAAGTCTTTTAGACCGATTTGTTTGCAAGCTTTCAGATAGCAGCTCCTCGCCATTCGCTGATCTCCCCTGGCAACTCCGACGCCATTCAGAGTGGGAAACTTCATGCATAGGTGCTCCTGGGATATCACACATCTGAGGTCTTCCAGGGCCGGCCTTCCCATGATGATCTTATGCGCACAAGTTAGGCGTACGATGATAAACTCGACGTCTAACTTGGATACGCAGGGCTCGGAGCCCACCATCACGGGGAGGACTATGCTGCCCTCCGACTCAACGGAGTCCCCGGTGAAGCCCGAGAGTGGGGTTCTCACCGGGATCAAGTCTTTTCGGTCCATCCCGAGACCTTGGAAGGTGTCATAGTACATGATGTTAACGGAGCTCCCATTGTCCACCAGGACTCGGTGGACGATCGTGTTGTTGATTTCGACCTTGATGACCAAGGCATCCCTGTGCGGCGGAGGCATCGGTGGCAAATCTGCGTCGGTGAAGAAGATGGGGTCCCTCTTCACCCTCTTGTCGGCGGGAGCCCTGGTTATCTCCCCGACGTATAGGGTTCGGGCCCACTGCTTCCGCTCTCCAGAGGTGTCGCCTCCCTGGGGTCCCCCGAATATGAATGAACATCGATGGTACTTCCGGGGGCCGTTCCTGACGAGCACTTTGTCACGGTGCGTCAAAATAAATTCAATACTAAACACTTATACGTAGTATAACGTAGTAGAGTTCGTATCCACATGGAAAGGAATGATTTTCTTTTTATGAAACTAGTAATTAAAAGGGGGGTTTTGGTTTTGAGTGATTTAATTCAATTAAGAAACTAAGATGAACAACCTATATGTGTTTAATTCAAGAATAAAAGGAACTTGGCTTTGCTACTTTCCACTTGTTGATATATTTTAGTTGATCCTTGTTATATCTATAACTTATCCCCTCTCGAATACTCAATCAAGGAGTATCTCCAATTCATCGAGGGTAGTTATTAACAACGACCGTTCATTAATAACCCTTACTATTAATCAAATATAGGACAACGCCGTATACCGATATAATAGTAGCATTCAATCTTTTTAACTCCTTGATGAAATCAATTGAGATTGATAACCTTAACACAACGGTTTCGGTTTAACCAACAAAATTAATCCCTCTTAAGTCTATTAACCACGACCGTGCATTAATAAACCGAAGTTACTTACTTGTGAAACCACCAACGATTAACCATCGGTTCGTTGATCGTTTCTAGTAATAATTAATGTTGGAACGTTAACTAATCGTCACTTAGCAACCCTCCAACATTAATATAGAATGAGATTAAGGGAAGAATTAATAATCAAGAGAAAAAGTTAAGAAAATAACTCACAACTTTAATAATCAACAAGCTTCAAGAGCAAAACCAAGAATGGGAGTTTAGCTCCTCATTTGGAGACTAAACATAGCTAGAAAAATATAAAGAAATGCTATTCTAAACTGAGCTAAAGAGATTGGAAGAAGGGATGCCTTTTAGAGGAGAAAAAGAGTGCTATTTATAGGTGTTTTTCAACACCTTTGGCCGGGTACCCGACCGGGTATAGGTACATACCCGACCGGCTACCGGTCAAAATCAGATAATCTCCCACGTTTTTGAGTTACAGCACGTTAATTTGTCCCGGGTCAAGTCAGACCCGACCGGGTCAAGTGAGGGACCCGACCGGGTTTGATCTAAATCAGATTTTTTTCATATCTTTGTGATCTTCAGCATGTTCCGGTGTTCCGGGTCATATCTGACCCGACCGGGTCGAGTAAGGGACCCGACCGGGTCTTACTTTTTCTTCTTAGATCCGGTCTTCAACTGACCCGACCGGGTTCAAGGTCTGACCCGGTCGGGTTTTTGTGCTCTTGGGTCTTTTTGCCTTCAGTTTTTCTCCCTTTTTCCTTGCTACAAACTCTATCACTATTCTATAACTCCGAAAAGAAGGAGAGAACAATTACAAACAAAATAAAACAAGTACTTACAAACTAACTAAAAGTGATGGAAAATCCACACTCAATCAACATAAAAAACATACATTTATGCACTATAAACTAGTGCATATCAAACACCCCCACACTTGAATTTTTACTAGTCTCGAGTAAAACAAATTCTGTCCAAGGGGTCCGTAATCGACAAGAGTAGCAACACCAACATCCACAAGTTTTTATAACAAATACATAAAGCATCTCCAAAACCAAAAGAGTAAAGATGGGTCTTCAATTTCAATCGGAACTCTCTATAGTAATCGCCCTCAGGATCCTGCAAAATCAAAAAGAAATAACTTTCTCTCATTCTCTCATTTTGCCTAGGTGCACTTTCAGGTTTTCAACCCAGCTTCCCACATTTTTTTTTATTTTTTTTCTTCTCTTTTTTATTTTTCTCAAATCTCACAAACTCACTCTTATTTTTGCTTTATTTTTGCTTAAGCTGCCCTTTGTGGGTTTTCAACTCAACAAGCTTTCGTTTTTTTTATATATATTTTTTTTCTTCTTTTTTTAGAGATAACAAGAATAAAGAGTGTGAATGTGAACATACCGGGAAGATCTCCCCCACCACTAGTCTGTGGCACAGTCCCTAGTGCCCGCCCGCATCTCCACCATCGAAAAATCCACCATAGCCCCTAAACTGTGTATCCTCGTCCATATGATCCCTGTTGTATCCGTCTTCCCCGCCTCCACCACTAGAGGTTGAGCCACCAAAATAACCCCATTCAGTGGGGTTGTACCATGAAGGTGCCGGAGGAGGAGTGGTCATGGAGGTGAAGTTTCCCTGATGCGCGATATAGGAGTAGATAGGCCCAAAAGTCCTCCTTTGATCCTCTTCATATCGGCGCCAATCTTCTCGCCTTTGTTCTTCAATCCTCTCGAAGCTGTGCCTTTGCTCATTTCTGTACAGCCCGACTTCCTCCCGAAGTTGGGTGTAATTGAGGTTAAGAGCATTCATGCTGTTTAGCATTTCTTGCTCAAATGGAGAGTATTGATGAGCATGGGGTTGTGGGTGAGGTTGTTCAGGAATGATGGGCGGTGCTTCAAGTGCTTCATTGTCCCCCGCCTCATTTTCTGGGGGTGCAAAATGTGGTGGAATTCCCCTGGGCATACAATAGTGGTGTCCATCACCGACTTGGTGATCGATGATGTTAAGCGGGAGGTTTTCGGAAGGGAAGGGGTAGTATAGTTCTTGGCCTGGTTTGATGTGCCAATTGTAGATTTCTAGGCCATCATGTTCGATGTGTGAGAGGGTCACATCGCCAGCATTCTTTAAAAATTGAAGGCCAAGAAGGGTCCTGTGGTTTTGTGCACCATTGCATACAAAACCATATAGTGTGGCAATGTGGGTAATTAGACCCCCTATCAGAATTTTTCCTCCACCACTTTTAACATTGATGATGTGATCCCAAAGAACTGTGGTCACATCATATAGCCCGGCACCCGGAAGAACAGCTTGTGCTAAGAGGCATACATCCACACCCTAGTTTGATGGTTGTTTGGTCTTCCGAAAAAGCAATTATCCAAGAATTTTAAGAAAATTCGGAAGACCGGGTGTTGGACATGGTTGACATTGAGGTGGGAGGTACGAACCTTGACAATTCCGGTCATTCTTCTCCATAGTTCATAGGCCACCGGTGAACTATACGCTACCGTGTCATCAAGCAAAGGTAGGCCGAAGTGTTCAACGAATTCTCGTTTGGTGAGTGAGCGGTTCTCGTTGAGCAAACGAAAGTTGATCGTGTTATTTGTGTGATCATTTTCATCTTTCACATGCTCAACGGAACTGTAAAATTCATACACCAAACGAGAATATGGCCAATAGTGCATATCAAATATTTTAAGCATGCCACACCTTTGGAATATATCTCTCATAATGTCATGAATCCAGAACATCGTTAATGTCAATTGGCATACAAAGCGGGAGGGTTTTACCTCTCGTTCGGATTGCTCAAGGAAGCGGATGCGTTGTGATTCGGTCTCAAACTCCACTGATTCGAAGCCCTCGACTGGTGGAATAGCTCTTGGAGCTCTTGAAGAAGAAGCTCTTCCCTTTTTTGGTGCCATGGAATTGTTTTCCTCCCTTTTTTTGAAGGGTTTTTTGATTTTTTGGGGGAAGTGAGGTTTGGTGAGGGTGAGTGGTATGGTTTTGTAGAGGATGAGGAGGAGAAGAGGTTTTTGGTGTTTGTTGGGGAATTTGGCTTGAAATTGGACCTTGAATTTCCGAAAATGGAGAGGTTCGAAATTTGGGGTAGGGTTTATGAGATTGGTTGATTTGGGGGATTTTGGAGGGATTAATTGGTGTAGGGTGGAAGAGGGAGGTGAGGAGATGAAGAATATGATGTTTTTTGGTGAATTTGGTGTAGGAATGGGGGAAATTTGGGAGTTTTGGTGGACGAAAATGGAGGTTTGGGGAGGGTTTGTTCGAAATTTGGGGAGAGGAAATGGGGAAGAAGGTAAAGGCCCGACCTGGTATAGGCTGAAAAGTCGTTGACCCGGTCGGGTCCCCTTATTTACCCGATCGGGTCAGCGTTCAAGAGGCTGGCAAAATGTTTTTTGGCTGGATACCCGGTCGGGTCCCTCATTTGACCCGGTCGGGTAGGCTGTGTTCTTAACCAGAGAGGTCTGGTGGTTGAAACCCGATCGGGTGAAATAAGGTACCCGGTCGGGTTTCCTCTTCTTTTCAATTTTTTTCGCTCCCCCACCCGGGTAGCCATTGCGGGTATCTCCGTTTGTCTGCAATACCCGACCGGGTGAACTCACATACCCGGTCGGGTTTTATTCTTTTTTTTAATTTTTCATTTCCCCACCCGGGTAGCCGTGCATGTATCCCTGTATTCCTGTAATACCCGACCGGGTGAGTTGTGATACCCGGCCGGGTATACTCCAAATTCATTTTTTTTACACACACACTCTACTAAAATAAGAAAAAGAGAAGAAAAGTATACCGTGCATGGGTTGCCTCCCAAGAAGCGCTTTATTTAACGTCGTGGCTCGACGATATCTTCTGTTGTTCCTCATTCGTAGACCGGTTCAGAAAGGTCTACGACTTCCACATTTTTGGGTTGAAAACCCTCAAAGAAGGGTTTTAATCTCTATCCATTTACTTTCAGCACCTCTCCCGTCTCCAGGTCCTGTATTTCCACCGCCCCGTGTGGATATGTTTTGACCACTTTGTATGGTCCGGTCCAACGGGATCTCAGCTTTCCCGGAAATAGACGAAGGCGTGATTGGAATAGGAGGACTTTTTCATCAAGTTTAAAGTCTTTTCGTATGATCATTTTATCATGACACTCCTTCGTCTTTCTTTTGTATATTTCTGCATTGTCATAAGAATCCAGGCGAAGTTCTTCCAATTCTTGTAATTGGAGCTTCCTATGTACACTGGCCTCGTCAAGATTGAGGTTGAATTCTTTAACCGCCCAATAGGACTTGTGTTCGAGCTCTACAGGGAGATGACATGCTTTCCCAAACACAAGTCTATAAGGAGACATACCGATTGGGGTTTTGTAAGCAGTTCGGTATGCCCATAGCGCATCATCAATGCGTATACTCCAATCCTTCCGATTCGGGTTCACTGTTTTCTGGAGTATAGATTTCAACTCCCTGTTTGAGGTTTCCGCTTGGCCATTGGTTTGAGGGTGGTAAGCTGTAGAAATTTTGTGAGTCACACCATATTTTTTCAGTAGGGATCCCACAATTTTATTGCAAAAATGTGTGCCTCGATCGCTAATTAAAATTCGAGGGACCCCAAACCTTGAAAATGTGTGTGATTTGAGAAAACTAGCCACCACCTTGGCATCATCAGTTTTTGTTGCTTTGGCCTCCACCCATTTGGAGACGTAGTCTACTGCAAGAAGGATGTATATGTTACCATGGGAATTTGGGAATGGTCCCATGAAGTCGATACCCCATGCATCGAAAATCTCACAGAAAAGCATGGGGTTTTGTGGCATCTCGTTCCTCCTGGAGATGTTGCCCGCTCTTTGGCAATTGTCACAAGATCGACAAAAGCCTTGTGCATCCCGCCCGAAATAGACTCGGCCACCAAAAACCGCTTTCAAGTATCTTCATTGATGTTCGTTTCGGGCCGAAATGTCCTCCACAAGCATGAGAGTGACAAAACTCTATGATGTGGGCTATCTCATATTCAGGGATGCATCTTCGGATTATTTGATCCTTACAATGCTTCCACAAATATGGGTCATCCCACACATAGAGTCTTGAATCCATTCTTAATTTTTCTTTTTGAGATTTTGAGAGTTGTGGAGGAAATTTGCCGGAAACGAGGAAGTTCACGATATTTGCGTACCATGGTTGTGTGACTTTGATGGAGAAGAGAGTTTCGTCCGTGAATTATCCTTTGATGAGATTTGTGTGGAGGTCTTCGATGTCTTTGTGAGGAATGAGGCGGCTTAAATGATCGGCCACCAAATTCTCCACTCCTTTCTTGTCTTTGATTTCCACATCAAACTCACTCAATAGAAGGACCCATCGAATGAGTCTTGGTTTGGCTTCTTTATTTGTCATAAGGAATCGAAGAGCGGCATGGTCGGTGTAGACAATAACTTTCGTTCCAAGAAGGTAGGAACGAAACTTTTCCAAAGCAAAAACCACTGCTAGCATTTCCTTCTCGGTGGTGGAATAGTTCTTTTGGGCTTCGTTGAGGGTTGATGAGGCGTAGTAGATGACATGGGAGACTCTTCCAACTTTCTGGCCCAAAACAGCCCCCACCGCATAGTCACTTGCATCGCACATGATCTCAAAAGGAAGAGACCAGTCGGGAGCCTGTATGATCGAGGCAGTCACCAATCTTGCTTTCAAAGTGTCAAAAGCCTCTTTGCATTCATCGTTTAGATTAAATTCCACCTCCTTTTGTAAAAGTTTGCAAAGAGGAGATGAGATTTTTGAGAAATCCTTGATGAATCTCCTATAGAAACCGGTGTGACCGAGGAAAGAGCGGATGTCCCGTACATTTGTGGGGTACGGGAGCGTTTAAATCACATCGATCTTTGCTTTGTCCACCTCGATCCCTTTTGATGAGATCACATGCTCAAGAACAATCCCTTGTTCTACCATGAAGTGGCATTTTTCAGAGTTCAGCACAAGGTTGGATTCAATGCAACTCTTTAGCACAAGAGTGAGGTGATAGAGGCAAGAGGCAAAAGAGTCCCCATGGATTGTGAAATCATCCATAAAGACCTCCATGAATACCTCCACAAATTCTGAAAAGATGCTCATCATGCACCTTTGAAAGGTGCCCGGTGCGTTGCATAATCCAAAGGGCATTCGTCGGTAGGCAAAAGTGCCAAATGGACATGTGAAGGTTGTTTTCTCTTGGTCCTCCGGGGCTATTGGTATTTGGAAATACCCGGAGTAACCATCGAGAAAACAATAGAACTTGTGCCCTGCTAACCTCTCTAGCATTTGATCAATAAAAGGTAATAGAAAGAAGTCTTTCCTAGTCACCGAATTGAGTCTTCGGTAGTCAATGCAAACTCGCCACCCGTTTTGAAATCGGGTGGGCACCATCTCGCCATCTTTGTTTTCAATGACCGTTACTCCGGTCTTCTTTGGCACCACTTGAGTAGGACTCACCCACTTGCTATCGGAAATGGGAAAGATGATTCCCATTTGAAGCAATTTGATCACCTCCTTTTTCACCACCTCCATCATGGGTGGGTTCAATCTTCGTTGCGGTTGTCTCACCGCTTTGGCCTCATCTTCGAGCAAGATCCTGTGCATGCATGTGGATGGACTAATGCCTTTGATGTCAGCAATAGACCATCCAATGGCCAATTTATATTCTTTCAAGACCGCGATCAATCTTTCTTCTTGTTCTTGGGACAGGGTTTTGAAATAATCACCGGCAGGGTGTGATTTTCACCCAAGAACACATGCTTCATATTTTCAGGGAGTGGTTTTAATTCCACCTCCGGTGCCTGCAAAACAGATGGTAGCGGCTTCTCACTTGGAATGGTTAGTGGGAGGGCTTTAGAGCCCGGTGGCAAAAGTGGGAGTTGATTTAACTCCGCCACCATAATCTTCATGTTATTCGACATAGAGTATTCCAATGTAAAATCCTCTATGTCGTTTTCTATTGAGCTTAGTGCTTCATCCTTGCCCTCAATTTCAAATACATCTTGGACCCAAGTATCGCAAGTGTCAATCGCAAATAGAGAGTGATTATCAGTGGGGTATTTCATGGAGTCGTAGATATTAAATTCGACTTTTTCACCATCGAACTCCATGGTTAACACTCCACTAAAAACGTCAATTTTTGCCTTAGCCGTTTTCAAAAAGGGTCGGCCTAGTAAAATTGGGACTGCATTTTTATCGTTCTCCATTTCAAGAACGTAAAAATCAGCGGGAAAGATTAAATTATCCACCATGACGAGAACATCCTCTACCACACCTTTTGGGTAGGCATTGGATCTATCGGCAAGTTGGATAACGACCCCCGTCTCATGTAAAGGTCTTAGTTCTAGGGACTTATATAGAGAATATGAGATGACATTGATTGATGCACCCAAATCTAACATAGCCCTAGAAGAACTAGAATTTCCAAGTTTACATGGTATAGTGAACATTCCCGGATCACTATACTTTTTAGGCAGTTTCTTTTGAAAAACGGCCAACACTCTTTCACTTACTTGGATTTTATGCTTGCCATTCAACTTGTGTTTCCTTTTAATTCTGCAAAGTTCTTTTAAAAACTTTGCAAACCTAGGAACACCTTTTATTAAATTGAGAAGAGGGATATTTACCTCACATTTGCTGAAGGTCTCACAGATGTCTTTGTCATTGTTGTATTTCCGGTTATCCTTGAGAGCCTCCGGAAAAGGTGGCACCGGCTCATATAAGTTGAGCGGTGGGAACTTTCTTTGAGGTGTGATTTCCTCCTCCTTTTCTTCTTCATTTTGAGGGTTTGTGCTTGGCATCAAGATCTCCTTCTCCTCTTCTCCCACATGGCTCTTTGCTTTCGCCTTAGCCATAACCAACTCTTTGCCACTTCTCAAAGTGACCGCATGAGCTTGTTGCCTCGGATTCGGCTCCGTTTGAGATGAGAGTTTTGCCGAATCCCTAGCTTCCAGCCTACTCACGGCGTTTGAGATTTGACTCATTTGGCTTTCCAAGTTGTGGATGCTAGACTTTGTGGTTTCTTGAAATTGGGCCACACTTTGTTGCATCGTAGTCATATTCATGGCTAATGCTCGAATCATGTCTTCGGTGGACATGCTTGAGTTCGATGTTTGGCCTTGTTGTTTAAATTGTTGAGGAGGGGGAGGGTTTGTTTGTTGAGGGGGTTGAGGGTTTCCGTACCTTAGATTTGGATGATCCCTCCATCCTGGATTGTAGGTGTTGCCGTGAGGATCGTACCTCCTTTGGCCTTGGAACCCCAAAGCATTGACTTGCTCGGAGTTCTCCTCTTGTAAAGTTGGGCAAGAGTCTGTGGGATGCCCTTGTGTTGAACAGATGCCGCAGACCTTGACTTCTTGGGTTTTTGGATTTTAAAGGAAATCTTTAACCAAAGAAGTCAAGCCGGCTACTTGACTCTCCAACGAGTTGTTGGATTCCGCTGCCATGACTCTCTTTGTTGACCGCCGATCATAGTGTCTACAATTTTCGGCCAACTCCGAGATAAGATTCCTAGCTTGAGAAGGACTTTTGTTGACTATTCCTCCTCCACATGCAGCATTGATCATCCGTCTATCATCATCGCAAAGAACATCATAAAAGTAAAGGATGAGGTCTTGCTCCGAGTAGCCGTGATACAGACAACTCGCACAGAGTTTCTTGAATCGTTCCCAGAATTCGTAGAACGATTCATCATCTTTTTGCTCCACATTGCTGATTTGTTTCTTTAGAGATGAGGAGATGGAGGCGGGATAATACCTTTCGAGGAAGCTTTTCTTCATGGCCGCCCAAGTGTCTATGCTTCCCGAGGGAAGATAGAAGAGCCAATCTTTGGCGGTGTCTTTGAGGGAGAATGGGAAAGCCATCAACTTAATTTGCTCCTCGGTAACACCGTTCGGGCACATGCTTGTGCAAACGATGTGGAACTCCGAAAGATGTTTATTCGGATCCTCTCCTCTTAGCCCGTGGAAAGATGGAAGTAGATGTATGAGTCCGGATTTCAACTCAAATGTAGCACCCGCATCAAGAGTTGGGAAGGTGATACATAAGGGTTGTTTATTTAGATTGGGGGCTGTGAGCTCCCTCAGCGTTCTTGTTTCAAGAGCCATTGATATTGACTCCTCGGACTCGCTAGATTGAGAACTAGCACTTGAGGATTCCCCCGAGTCGGTATTTGAGAATTTATTCTTTAACCGCTCGAGAGCTTTTTCTATTTCGGGGTTTGTTTGGTAGGTGAGTTGGTTTATGGATCGGGTTTTTACCATATACTCAAACAAAGCTCAGAAAAAATAGAAAACTTTATATATATATATATATATATATTGATTTTTCTTGAAATAAAAAGAAAAAAATTAATTGCCTTTCCCCGGCAACGGCGCCAAATTTGACGAGCACTTTGTCACGGTGTGTCAAAATAAATTCAATACTAAACACTTATACGTAGTATAGCGTAGTAGAGTTCGTATCCACAGGGAAAGGAATGATTTTCTTTTTATGAAACTAGTAATTAAAAGGGGGTTTTGGTTTTGAGTGATTTAATTCAATTAAGAAACTAAGATGAACAACCTATATGTGTTTAATTCAAGAATAAAAGGAACTTGGCTTTGCTACTTTCCACTTGTTGATATATTTTAGTTGATCATTGTTATATCTATAACTTATCCCCTCTCGAATACTCAATCGAGGAGTATCTCCAATTCATCGAGGGTAGTTATTAACAACGACCGTTCATTAATAACCCTTACTATTAATCAAATATAGGACAACGCCGTATACCGATATAATAGTAGCATTCAATCTTTTCAACTCCTTGATGAAATCAATTGAGATAGATAACCTTAACACAACGGTTTCGGTTTAACCAACAAAATTAATCCCTCTTAAGTCTATTAACCATGACCGTGCATTAATAAACCGAAGTTACTTACTTGTGAAACCACCAACGATTAACCATCGGTTCGTTGATCGTTTCTAGTAATAATTAATGTTGGAACGTTAACTAATCATCACTTAGCAACCCTCCAACATTAATATAGAATGAGATTAAGGGAAGAATTAATAATCAAGAGAAAAAGTTAAGAAAATAACTCACAACTTTAATAATCAACAAGCTTCAAGAGCAAAACCAAGAATGGGAGTTTAGCTCCTCATTTGGAGACTAAACATAGCTAGAAAAATATAAAGAAATGCTATTCTAAACTGAGCTAAAGAGATTGGAAGAAGGGATGCCTTTTAGAGGAGAAAAAGAGTGCTATTTATAGGTGTTTTTCAACACCTTTGGCCGGGTACCCGACCGGGTATAGGTACATACCCGACCGGGTACCGGTCAAAATCAGATAATCTCCCACGTTTTTGTGTTACAGCACGTTAATTTGTCCCGGGTCAAGTCAGACCCGACCGGGTCAAGTGAGGGACCCGACCGGGTTTGCTCTAAATCATTTTTTTTTCAAATCTTTGTGATCTTCAGCATGTTCCGGTGTTCCGGGTCATATCTGACCCGACCGGGACGAGTAAGGGACCCGACCGGGTCTTACTTTTTCTTCTTAGATCCGGTCTTCAACTGACCCGACCAGGTTCAAGGTCTGACCCGGTCGGGTTTTTGTGCTCCTGGGTCTTTTTGCCTTCAGTTTTTCTCCCTTTTTCCTTGCTACAAACTCTATCACTATTCTATAACTCCGAAAAGAAGGAGAGAACAATTACAAACAAAATAAAACAAGTACTTACAAACTAACTAAAAGCGATGGAAAATCCACACTCAATCAACATAAAAAACATACATTTATGCACTATAAACTAGTGCATATCAGTTCCCTAGGTCGGCATCGTCTTCCTCGGAGAAGGCGCCGAGCTCCAGCTTCTTGGCAGACGGTGTCTCCTTTGACGTGGTAGCTTGGTCGGACCGCTGCCACGTCAGGCTCCTTCTTTTCCTCTGCAAGGCATCCTCCGCCTCGGCTTGCCGGTCGGCACGGCCGAGCGCCTCCTCGTACGAGGTAGGGGGACTTCTGACGAAATCTTTGTAAAGATCGCCCGATCGGATAGAGTTTGTGAGCATGGCCACCCCGGTCCTGTCATCAAGGCCCTGAACCTTGACTGACTCGGCCCTCCACCTCACTAGGAAGGTCAACAATGATTCCTTCTTCCCCTGTTTTAGGCCGAACAGGTGGCTAATGTTTTTCTTGACGTCTCGGGAGCTCGCGAACCTCAAGAGAAAGCGCTGAGCCAGCTCACAAAAATTCGTGATACTCCTATCGGGTAGAGAGTCATACCATTCACGAGCCGGGTCATCCAAAGTGGCGGAGAAACCGCGGCATCGGATGGCGTCCTCGTACCCCATCATGACCATGTAGGAAAGGTACCGAGATACATGATGCTGGGGGTCAGAAGCGCCCTTGTATGCTTCAATGGCGCAGGGCTTGTAGTCCCTCGGAAACGGCGCATCCATGACTGCCTGGGTGAAGGGTTCGGGTATCCGGAGGTTGGCCGTGTAGGGCTCCCCCCGACGACCCTCCTTCTCAACTCGTCAAGGCGCTGTCGTAGATCTTCCACCTCGGCCGGCGGTGGGTTCCCCTAGACAGCTCCAGCGCGGGGCTGGGCATGTCCGGCGGCACCTCCAAGTCGTCCGTGCACGTGAGGTCGGGGCCCCATGTTTTGCCTCTCCGTGGAGCCAGTCCGACTGCTCGCCCGGTGATAGTGGCGAGAGGGCTCGCCTCCTTCCATCTGCGTTGGGCGCCCCTGCTGGGCGCCCCTCCCCGTCTTCCGATGGGGCCGGCTAGGCTGCTGGGAGACTTCTTCCCCCCATCGATGGGAGACTTCTTCCCCCCTGTTTTGGTTGGATCCAGAGTGTCGCTCATCACGCCGCCTGGAGGACACCTCCACATCCGCTGTCGTGTGTTGACGGGCAGGCTCGTCCACATTTCCGCCAGACACCATCTGTTAGAAATTTTGAGCCAAGGTCCCCAGAACCCGAGTTGCCTCCTGTAGGGCTTCCACCCCGGCATTGAGTCGAGCCGGGTCCATGCACGTAGCATGACGTCGGCCTCCCCCCACCGGCTGCGGACCGAGCGCTCACCTTGGGTGTGGTTGAGCGTCGCCCTTAGGTCGCCGTGGCCTGATAATTGGTTCCGAAGGTCGCCTTGGCGCGCCGCCCTCCTGCCCTGTGCATGGTTGTCGAGGGCACGCTGGCGGCCAGACCGGGTGGACTCCTCGGTGTGGACTGAGACATGGTCACGTAGAGACGAGATTCCGGCCATCTTCCTATGTGATTCCTACTCAAGTTATGTGAGAGACAACAAAGGCTCTCAATGAAAGCACCAATGTTGGTCCAAAATAGGACGCTCGTAGGCTTTTAGGAAAGCTACGTACGACACTCAGGCAAGAATTAGGAAAGTACGAATACGGAAAGTTAGCCAGAAATAGCATATCTGTATTTGAAATTCGAATTGCCTTTTATAGGCGATTACTAATGGTAACTGCCGAACATAATAATGACTAAATTAATTACAACATTAATACGGAATTAAACACATAATTAAGTCGCGCATTTATTGTTGGCCGTTACTCTTCCTGGCTGGCTGGCAGGTCGGCCTGGCTAGCAGGCTGAACGCTTGAGCTCCTCGGGTGGCAAGCTTCCGGTTGGACCGGTAGGCAGGTTTCCTGCTGGGCTGGAAGGCATGCTGCTGAGTGGGCTGGTAGGCAGGCTCCCTGCTAGGCTGGAGGCAGGCGCCTGGCCAGGCTGGAAGGCAGGCCGCTGGCCGGGCTGGACGACAGACTGCTGACTGGGCTGGTAGGCAGGCTCCCTGTTAGGCTGGAGGCAGGCGCCTGGCCAGGCTGGAAGGCAGGTCGCTGGCTGGACTGGACGGCAGGCTGTCGACTGGGCTGGTAGGCAGGCTCCCTGCTGGGCTGGACGGCAGGCTGCTGACTTGGCTGGTAGGCAGGCTCCCTGCTGGGCTGGACGGCAGGCCGCCCTGGGCTTTCACTCTTTGATGGGCCTGATCGGTTAGGCCGAAATGAGCTCTGGATCACTGGGCTTGGGCCTGCTGGTCCAAGTCCGGGGTCTGGGCCGATTAGGCTCTGGGCCTAGTCCCATAACCCCATCACTTCTTAATATGGAAAATTTATGAATTGAATTGACAAGTGATTGATCAAGCCCTATTTATATATACTAGTTGGTCTTGGTGAAGAATCATCAAAGAGTAATTCTACACATTTTGCTGGCAACATTAAAACTAGCCATATGTCTATCTATGATAACAAGGATGGAAACTATATTAGTGTCCTGATTACAAGGATGGACATTCACACTTGTCAATTTGGTGGTTTTACAACACCCCTCTTGAATGTTCATCCTTGAATATGTTCTTGTTATTTTGAAAACTTATTGTGAAAATGATTGTGAAAATTAAGGGGTAAAGATTACGACTTATAATGTTATTGTATTTGGACGTACTGTCTCGTTAAAACCCTTATCAGGAAAACCCAATGAGATAAAAACATGATGAAGGAAAAAAGAGTGCAGTGCATTCAAATACCCCCCCTGAAATTAACATAAATTTTGAAGGTGGCGCATGCCGATTTTATGTATAAGTTCTATGAACTTCTTTGGGAGTAAAGATTTGGTGAAGACATCAGCTAGATTTTCACTGGACCTGATATGTTGAATGTTGGTATTCCCTCTTTCTCCAGATCGTGAGTAGAGAAGAATTTTGGTGATATATGTTTTGTTCTATCTCATTTGATGTAGCCTTCTTTAATTTGAGCTATGCACACAGTGTTGTCTTCGTAGATCGCAGTAGGATGACAAGTAATAGGCTTCATACCGCATTCGTTTTGGATGTGTTGAATCATAGATCGCAACGACACACATTCTCTTCCGGTTTCATGTACTGCAATTAACTCCGAATGATTTGATGATGTAGGTGTCAATGTCTGCTTCATAGATCTCCATGAGATTGTGCTGTTACCATAAGTAATTACATATCTGGTTTGTGATTTTGCCTTTTGAGGATGTGATAAGTATCCAGCATCTGCATATCCGATTAAAGCGGCTTTTGTATCTTTGTCGTAGAATAAGCTGAGATCAGTTGTTCCACAAAGATGACGAAATATGTGTTTGATCTCGTTCCAATGACGCCTTGTTGGACATGAGTTATACCTGGCTAATAAATTTACAGAAAAATGCAATATCTGGTCTAGTATTATTAGCTAAATACATGAAAGCTCCAATAGCACTCAGATATGGTAATTCGGGACCAAGTATATCTTCATTGTCTTCTCGGGGATGGAATGGATCATCATGTATGTTGAGAGATCGAATCACCATTGATGAGGTCAATGGATGAGCTTTGTCCATGTAGAACTCCTTCAAGACTTTCTCGGTGTAATTAGATTGATGAATGAAAATTCCATTCTTCAAATGCTCAATTTGAAGTTCTATACAAAATTTGGTTCTCCCAAAAATTTTCATTTCAAATTCTTTCATAAGATATTTTGCAGTATTTTCAATTTCATCAGAAGTTCCAATAATGTTTAAGTCATCAACATATACTGCAATTATGGCGAATCCTGAATTTGATCGCCGAATGAAAACACATGAACTTATTGGATCATTTTTGTATCCTTCTTTGAGAAGATATTCACTAAGACGATTATACCACATTCGTCCAGATTGTTTTAGTCCATACAATGACTTTTGTAGTTTAATGGAAAACATGAGTCGAGGTTTCAAACTATAAGCTCCAGGCATTTTGAATATAACTTTCATATAAATGTTTGTATCGAGTGAACCGTATAAATAGGCAGTCACCGCATCCATTAGATGCATTTGCATCCTTTCAAAAACAGACACGCCAATGAGAAACGTTAATGTAGTTGCATCAACTACTGGAGAATATGATTCTTCATAATCAATTCCCAACATTTGAGAAAACCCTTGGGCAACAAGTCGGGCTTTATATCTTATGATTTCATTTTTTCATTGCGTTACGCACAAATACCCATTCAAAACCCATTGGTTTTACGCCTTTTGGGCGTATGGACCATCGGTCCAAAAATATCACGTTTTCAAGTGATTTTAATTTAGCCTGATAGCTTCATTCCATTTTGGCCAATCATGTCGAATATGGCATTCTTCCAACGTCTAACTTGGACATGCAGGGCTCAGAGCCCACCATCACGGGGAGGATTATGTTACCCTCTGACTCAATGGAGTCCCCGGTGAAGCCCAAGAGTGGGGTTCTTACCGGGATCAAGTCCTTTCGGTCCAAGCCGAGACCCTGGAAGGTGTCATAATACATGATGTTAACAGAGCTCCCATTGTCCACCAGGACTCGGTGGACGATGGTGTCGTTGATTTCGACCTTGATCACCAAGGCATCCCTGTGCGGTGAACGCATCAGTGGCAAATCTGCGTTGGTGAAGAAGATTGGATCCCTCTTCACCCTCTTGTCAGCGGGAGCCCTGGTTATCTCCCCGACGTACAGGGCTCGATCCCACTGCTTCCGTTCTCCAGAGGTGTCACCTCCCTGGGGTCCCCCGAATATGAATGAACATCGATGGTATTTCCGGGAGTCGTCCCCTAGGTCGGCATCGTCATCCTCATAGAAGGCGTCGAGCTCTCGTTTCTTGGCAGATTGTTTCTCCTTTGATGTGGTAGCTTGGTCGGGCCGCTGCCACATCAGGCTTCTCTTATGCGGGATGCCTCCTTGTTTGCCAACGAATTGGCCCAGGTACCCTTTCTGGATGAATTCCTCAATTTGCCGTCGGAGAATGACACAATCATCTGTATCATGCCCTGCTCTCCGATGGAATCGACAATATTGGTCGTGGTTGCGCTTGGCGGTCAACACGTCACACTCCTTCGGAAAGTCGACCAAACCTTGATCTTCCGCGTAGTCGAGGATGGCCCCGACCGGCTGAGCAAGTGGAGTCAATTGGTTGACAGGCATGAGCGGTCCACTCGGGACGTCCGCCTTGCCCTTGCCTTTGCTTTTGTTACCTTTGTACTTGTTATTTTTGTTGATTGCTTTGCCATCAACTTTCTCAGGCCCGAACCAGCTTCCTTCTTCTTATATTCCTTTGTGCCTTCTTCCTCATCTCTTTTCCTCTGCAAGGCGTCCCCTGCCTTAGCTTGACGATCAGCACGACCGAGCGCCTCCTCGTACGAGGTAGGGGGACTTCTCACAAAATCTTTGTAAAGCTCGTCAGACCGGATAGAATTTGTGAGCATGGCCACCCCGGTCCTGTCATCAAGGCCCTGAACCTTGACTGACTCGGTCCTCCACCTCACTAAGAAGGTGGACAATGATTCCTTCTTCCCCTGTTTTAGGCCGAATAGGTGGCTGAAGTTCTTCTTGACGTCTCGGGAGCTCGCGAACCTCAAGAGAAAGCGCTGAGCCAACTCACGAAAATTTGTGATACTCCCGTCGGGTAGAGAGTCATACCATTCACGAGTCGGGCCATCCAAGGTGGCAGAGAAACCGCGACATCGGATGGCGTCCTCGTACCCCATCATCACCATGTAGGAAAGGTATTACGATACATGATGTTGGGGGTCAGAAGTGCCCTTGTATGTTTCGATGGTGCAAGCCTTGTAGCCCCTTGGCAATGGCGCATCCATGACTGCCTGGGTGAAAGGTTCAGGTATCCGGAGGTCGACCGTGTAGGGCTCCCCCCGACGACCCTTCTTCTCAACTCGTCAAGGCGTTGTCGAAGATCTTCCACCTCAACCGGCGGTGGGTTCCCCTGGACAGCCCTAGCACAGGGTTGGGCATGTCCAGCGGCGCCTCCAAGTCGCCTGTGCATGTGAGGTCGGGCCCCCACGTTTTGCCTTTCCATGGAGCCAGTCCGGCTGCTCGCACGGTGAGAGTGGCGAGAGGACTCGCCTCCTTCCATCTGCATTGAGTGCCCTTGCTGAGCGCCCCTCCCCGCCTGCCGATGGGACCGACTAAGCTCCTGAGAAACTTCTTCCCTTCTGCGCTGGTCGGATCCAGAGCGTCGCCCATCACGCCGCCTGGAGGACACCTCCACATCTGCAGGCGTCTGTTGACGGGTAGGCTCATCCACGTTTCCTCCAAACACCATCTGCTGGAAACCTTGAGCCAAGGCCTCCAGAACTCGAGTCGCCTCCTGTAGGGCTTCCACCCTAACGTTGAGTTGAGTCGGGTCCACGCACAGAGCACGACGTCGGCCTCCACCTCGCCGGCTGCGGACCGAGCGCTCACCTTGGGTGTGGTTGAGCGTCGCCCTCCGGTCGCCGTGGCCTGACAACCGGTTCCGAAGGTCACCTTGGCGCAACTCCCCCCTGCCTTGTCCGTGGTTGTCGGGGGAACGATGGCGGCTAGGCCGAGTGGATTCCTCGGTGTGGATTGAGACATGGTCACGTCGGGACACAATTCCAGCCATCTTCCTTTGTGTTCCTACTCGAGCAATGTGAGAGACAATAATAGAGGCTCTCAATGAAAGCACCAATGTTGGTCCAAAATAGGACGCTCGTAGGCTTTTAGGAAAGCTACGTACGACACTCAAGCAGGAACTAGGAAAGCAAGAACGAGAATGGAAAGTAGCTAGGAGATTTAGTTGCCAGAAATAGCATATCTGTATTTGAAATTCGAATTGCCTTTTATAGGCGATTACAAATGGTAACTACCGAACATAATGATGGCTAAATTAATTACAATATTAATACAGAATTAAATACATAATTAATAGTGCATTGATTGTTGGCCGTTACTCTTTCTGGTTGACTGGCAGGTCGGCCTGGCTGGCAGACAGAACGCTTGAGCTCCTCGTGCGGCAGGCTTCCGCTGGGCCGGAAGGCAGGCTGTTGGCCGGGCTGGAAGGCAGGCTCCTGGCTAGGCTGGAAGGCAGGTCACTTGCCGGGCTGGAAGGTAGGCCGCTGGTCGGGCTGGAAGGCAGGCTCCTGGTTGGGCTGGAAGGCAGGTCGCTGGCCGGGCTGGAAGGCAGGCTCCTGACTGGGCTGGAAGGCAGGCCGCTGACCGAGCTGGAAGGCAGGCCGCTGACCGGGCTGGAAGGCAGGCCGCTGGCCGGGCTGGAAGGCAGGCTCTCCGCTGGACTGGACGACAGGCTCTCTTGGGCTTCCGTTCCTTGATTGGCTTGATCGGTTGGGCCGACTCGAGTTCTGGGTTGTTGGGCTTGGGCCTGCTGGTCCATGCATATTCGGGGCCTGGGGCGATTAGGCTCTGGGCCTAGTCCCATAACCCCATCAATAACTATACTTAAATCATTAACAAAGAATTAAGAAGTAGTCAAAAGCATATAGGGGTTAAAAGCAATAAGACCAACAAAGTGATTAATTATTCATCTCCTAAATGAGTCATCGTGAATAGGGCTAGGCAGGAATCCTCATCTCGTAGTATTATTCCGATATATTCCGGTATCGTACGTTCGTAGTGACTGGAACATTGGAAGGTTATCTCGAATTTTCTGTTGTCCCGTTTGTAATGACCATATAATTTTTTAGCATGTCACTAGTTTGTAGTGCCAACTCAAAAAATAAATGAAATATGTTTTTAGTTTCTTTCAAACCCAATTTTTAAATAAAAATAATACTAACATAAATATTTACTCCGTACCAACTTGGATTTTATCCCCACTCCCAATATCCTCTCTTTCATTACTCTCACTCTCTTCACTCACTTTGCCTTCTTCGAAATTACGCACTTCCATAGTTCACCCTTATATAAACCCTAGTTTATGAATCAAACTAAGGAGGCAAGTAGAAGCAGGTAAGTAGAAGCGATTACTTGCGTTCGCATCTCTCAGTAGAAGTAAACCCTAGTCATTGTTCTCGCCATTTGGTCTCTGGAAAGCGCAGAGGAGTACGAAGAGTTTACATGTAGCACTAAACACATTGTCAGAGTGGATTATTTTTCCACCTAGATGCTTAGGTCAGCAGGTAAAGGAGGGGGTATTTAATTAACACAAACAAGTTTGGGGCAAGTTTGGGGTAGAGATAGTAGTTTAATTATTTTCTCCTTAATTTTATTATTTTTGTTTACGATAATTATGGGTACCTATAATAATTTTTAAGAAAAATACTATATATAGGCTCGTAAGCAATTTATATAATGTGTTTGAATATGAAATTGTTTAAAATATCACAATTTATATGAAAGTAATCCATTTTTAAAAGCAATCCATAAACATTTTAAATAAAAAAGACACTTTATGACAAATTAAAGGGATATAATACAAACGTTGAAGAAATATAAAGCTAGGAACATCATCAAAACACAAACACCAATTTAATTTTCACGTTGAGCTAGCTAGCTGCTAGCTGCTAGCTGCCTAGCTACATATTTCTGGTATGTCCATGGGGATGGCCTCCGAGAGGGTATGCCGGCGCGGCCGTGCCAGTGGAAGGAACCACTGTACCAATGGTGGGTCCGTGGTGGCCTTGGCCGCCGCCATGGGTAAGGTGCGGCGTTACTGCAGCGGCTGGAAGATGAGCTTGCTTGGCTTGCAGCTTTTCAGCGGCGTGATGCGCCTTGGCTTCGTGAAGCTTCATCTTGGCCTCAGCTTCCTTTGCTTTTCTTCTCTCCTCCGCTATCTCCTTCTCCTCTTTACTCCTCGCCCTCGCCTTCTCAACCTATCAAACCACAATTAGATTAATCCCGTATGAAATCTAGAAATCTATGATTACATTAATCAATCTTGAACATTTTAAATTAAGGGAGCCAAAGTTTTAAATTTCAACAAACTTTCTATAGATCAAATATATTTGGAATTTTATCAATCCAGGACCGGCAAGATAGACGAACTATCAATTCCGGACCTAAAGATGAAGAACCTGTTTGGTAACACTAAAATTGGCTAAATTGGCTAAATTGGCTGAAATTTATGAAGTTCTAGCTAAAATTGATGTATTGGCTTATTGTGCTGATTCATAAAAATATATTTAAAATATTTGTTATAAATAAATAAAATAAAAAATTATATGAAAAAATAGCTAAAATGATCCTCTAAAGTAACTTCAGCCAATAAACTTCAGCCAATACAGCCAGAAAAGTAACTTCAGTCTTACTTTTTCCTGCTTATTACATAATTCAACACGTGAAACCAAAAATTACGTGTTTGGTGAAAAAGCTGGCTGGTGAAAAAGCTGGCTGATGAGCCTGATAAGTCGAAAAAAGGGATCACCAAACGGGCTCGAAATTTATCAGTATAGGACCCAAATGATGAAAAACTACCAATCTAGGATAGGACCCGAATGATTGAAAACTATCGATTTAGGACCTAAGTTTTCATAAATTTTATTATTATTTTTATTTTAAAAAATTTAAATAATATTTATTTTTATTAAACTAATAAACTTTTGTGAAGAAAATTTCGATCAAATATTAACGGAATTAATAAAAAATTAAATAAATCAAAACCTATGAAATGTTAGATCCTAGATCGATAGTTTTTCAGTTTTATTAAACTAATAAATTTTTATGAAGAAAATTTCATCAAATATTAACAACGGAATTAATAAAAAATTAAATAAATCAAAACGTATGAAATGTTAGGTCTATCTTGAATTGATAATTTATATCTTTAAGGTCCTAGATCCCAGACCGATAAAATTTCAAAATATTTTTTATAAGAATTTTTACTACAAATTACGTCTTTCGTCCTTAAAAGTTAAAACTCCACTCTTTTAAATAATATACACGGTATATTTTGTGAAAGCTATACCTTTTATAGCTAACCATATACTCCGTACTTCGAACAAATAATTGCAAAACTAACCGTATACTTAACCATATATTTCGAACAAATATACTTAATCATATACTTAACCGTAACAAATAATGAGTTACGGGATCCTAATATATCAAATCGAAGATACTTTAGAACTCTATAATCTCAAACTTTCAGCGGATCAAACTTTCAACGGGTCGACTGACCACCATGACCCCCTTGGCCCGGCCCCTGATTGTAGTAGTACATTTCCCCTATTAGTTGGCCATCTTTGATGACAAAAGTGCTAAACTTGGATTATTTATACGATAGTACGTACGGAGTATATATTTGTAAACAAAAGTATTTATAATTTGAAATGATATGAAAATATTCTTTTCTTAAAAATGTTATAATTAGCAAAGTTAAACATGAGTAACTGAAAAGAAGGCAATATTATTAATTTGATACACGGAGTACAAGTTATTTTTTGTCTAAATTGTAAATGAGATGGCCGGAAAGGCTAACAAAAAACAGGTAATGAATTAGAACAATAATTAGAAATTCGTGCCTTCTCATCAGTTTTGGCTGCAAAAGCTTCGAGGTGTTGTTTGGCAGCAGAAGCTGCGTTGCTAACTCTCTGCTTCGCGGATTCCATCTTCCAGTGCTCGATCGATCTTACGTAAAAGTACTCCTCTAATGTATATAACGCAATTAAGATTAATTATTTAATTAATTAATCTGTGTATATATGTATGGATAATACTCCGTACGTATATATATATAGCCATTTAGGGAGGGAGGGGATCGGATTGGACGGCTTGTAAAGGTAATTGAAAGGCGGTGGAAACCGGATCAGCCCGCACCCGCTATGGCTGTCCACTAAGAGAGTGCCACGTTTTCAGCTCCGTGTCGTTCATGCAGCAACCCAAGGCGGTTGACTCTTTAGTACTTGCTAGTACTACCGTCCCAAAAAGAAGTTCGCGCTTTCCTTTTATGGATGTCCCAAAAAGAAATTCTCATTTTTATAAAATGAAATCACTTTTATCTAAAGAGTCACAACTACGCTTAGAGCATCTTCAATGCTAAAATGTTAACGGTGCATACCTGGCATCGAAGATAGCCAATGAAAAACAATAAATAGAATATCTTTCTCCTTAATTGAAGAATATTATATCATTTTGGTAAGTTTTTCTTCACAATGTCAAACACAATGTCTAGATGTAGACATTGTGGTTGACATTGTAGGAAAAAACTTACCAAAAGCACATAAGACCATGGAAAGTCGGAGAGAAAAATGTCATAAAATCAATCTTCTGTGTAAGGATATAAAATCAATCTTCATGCCACATGTGCACCGTGTAGGAGGGGACTCGGGCCGGGCCAACCGGCCCGGAACCGGACCGGCCCGCTACTGTGCGGGCCCGAACGGGCCCGGTTTGTCGGTTAGGTCACGGTTCGGGCCACCCGGCCCGGTCATGTAGCGGTTCGGGCCCGGGCTGATATTTTGGTGAACCGGCCCGGCCCGGGCCTCAACGGTCACAATTTTTTTTTTTTTTTTTAAATATTTGAAGGCTCTACTAGCCGTTGGGAGACCTCCCAAACGGCTCTATAGCCATTGGGAGCATAGGAGGGGGGGTCTGGGGGGTTAGGGGGGGTGGGGTGGGGGTAGGGGTGGGGTATACAAAAAAAAAACCTATTCATACTCCAATTTTCTATACATTTTTTACACCTTCTACAACTCTTCCTACTCTCTAAATTCTCTATTCTCTCAATCTCTCATATTCAATCATCTTCATTCTTCATCTTCTCCAAATTCTTTCTACATATATATAATTTATATAATTATTATATCTACTTATATATTATAATATTAATTATCTACTTATAAATATATACTTATACAAATTCATATTATAATTCTTTACGCATTATATTATATACTATATATTGTTATACATTCTATTATATATTACTTATAATATATTTACACATTATATATTTATATATACTATATATAGTTATACATTATATTATATATTACTTATAATATATTTACACATTATATATTTATATATACTATATATAGTTATACATTATATTATATATTACTTATAATATATTTACACATTATATATTTATATATACTATATATATATAAATTACTTAATTTATATATACACTCCTCATTTATCTATTTAATTACTTAATTGTTTCATTTGTCATATTAATATTAGTTAAACTACTTAATTGTTACATTTCTCATATTAGTTAATTAGTTAATTGCTACATTTTTACATTTCTCATATTAGTTAATTGCTACATATCTCATTAAAGTAAAAAAAACTAGTTAATTTTTACATTTCTCATATTAGTTAATTAGTTAATTGCTACAATTTTACATTTCTCATATTAGTTAATTAGTTAATTGCTACATTTTTACATTTCTCATATTAGTTAATTGCTACATTTTTACATTTCTCATATTAGTTAATTAGTTAATTGCTACATTTTTACATTTCTCATATTAGTTAATTGCTACATTTGTACATTTCTCATATTAGTTAATTAGTTAATTGCTACATTTTTACATTTCTCATATTAGTTAATTAGTTAATTGCTACAATTTTACATTTCTCATATTAGTTAATTGCTACATATCTCATTAAAGTAAAAAAAAAACTAGTTAATTTTTACATTTCTCATATTAGTTAATTAGTTAATTGCTACAATTTTACATTTCTCATATTAGTTAATTAGTTAATTGCTACATTTTTACATTTCTCATATTAGTTAATTGCTACATATCTCATTAAAATAACAAAACTAGTTAATTTTTACATTTCTCATATTAGTTAATTGCTAATATTTGTTCAATTTTAAAGATGGAGCGTGGTAGATATTCTGTAGATGTGGGTAATCTCCAACGCAACCGCAAGAGGGAGATTGCATCGACTCGATCTACTTCACGCAAAGGCAAAGGTAAAGCGCGGGCCGAGTCTTCTTTTCAAAGTCGAGATGATTTTGAAACGGATTACCAACGGCGAGATGGTATGATGATGTCCGACGAGGAACTACAACACCTATTGTCCCAAAATGATCCACGTTTTGCACAAGAACAACAATTCCCGACAACCATCGATGAAGAGGAGCTCGAGGATGACGATGGGGAGGAGGACTCGGGGGGCGACGGGACTCCGGATGATGAGCAAGAGGACGAGGGCCCTTCAACGACTACAACCCAAATTGGTAAGAAATCTAAATCTCCTATTATTGAAAACAATTATACAAAAAGGAAAGACGAAAAAACCGAAAAATGGTACGCAAGTTGCAATCATTGCAAGAAAGAGTTTAGCTTGGGAATTTCTGGCGGATACGGGAGTCTCAAAAGACATCTTAAGTCCGCCCACTTTGTGGAGTATGCGAAAATAGACAAAGGAAAGGGGAAGCAAACACAAATATCAAGGTTTGCAAATTCTCAACCCTTTGATAATTTTTCCTATGATGATAACAAACATTTGACTGGTATGTCTCATTTCATTGTTGAAGAAAATTTACCCTTTATTTTTTCCGAAAGTCTTGCTTTAAGAGATTATGCTCAAGGTACTTTAAATCCTCAATTTAGAAATTATAGTGGCAAAACGATTAAAAAGAAGTTATAAGGCAATATAACTTGGAAAAAGAAAAACTACAAATATTTTTCGCAAACTTTGATGGACGTGTTAGTATTTGTAGCGATATATGGGAGGATACTTATCATCATTTATATTATTTGGGTCTAACTGCACATTATATTGATGATGATTGGAATATGCATAAACGTGTTCTTGCTTTTCGTGAATTCAATGATCGTCACACTGCTGATAATATTTATATTCTCATTGAACGTATTTTAATTGAGTATAATTTGATTGATAAGGTGTTTGCTGTAGGTTTTGATAATGCTAGTAATAATACTGTTGTTATACCTAGATTACGTGAATTGTGTGGTGCTTCTACATTGATGGGTAGATTTTTTCATCAACGTTGTGCATGTCATATTCTAAATTTGTGTGTACAAGATGGCTTAGCGACATTAGGAAATGCTTTGGAGGTAGTCAAGGGGGGAATTAAATTGATTTGGGCTAACACTCCACTAAAAATGCAATGGCGGCAATATTTGAAGGATAGACGTGTGAATTATTGTGCTTTTCCTAAAGATTTGTCTATTCGTTGGAATAGTACTTATAATTTAATTCAAGTACTTGTTAGATATAAAGATCATTTTCCAGCTTTTTTAAGACAAACTTGTAACTATATTATAAACCCGGCTGACATCGACACTTGTGAAAAAATTGTTAATGTCGCCGGCGCTTTTGTGAATTTTCCGACGCCACTTACGTTAGTTATTTTTGTGATTTCATGAAACAAAAGTTTTTAAAATATTATTCACATATTCCGCATATATATGGTATTGCATTTGTTCTTGATCCTCGTTATAAACTTCCTTACTTGGCAAATTGTATAGATTACTATTATGCTTCTTTTTTTCCAACTCAAGAGTTCGATGATAATCCCATCGACCCTAAACAAGAATTCAACGAGGTTAGTAATTTATTTCATCAATTGTATAATGAATTTCATGCACAATATGGTAATGCACCCCCTCCCATGCAACGAACATCTTCTTCATCTAAAGGAAAATCACTTTTAAAATCCGCTTTTGGTTCTCTTTTGAAAAAAAGTAGAGCAACTCCCGCTACTGAACAAAGCTCAGGTGATGGAGTATATGGCCCGGGAACACCCGGCCCACAGACTCCTACTAAACCAATGAAGGCCCAACAGGCCCAGGAGGCCCACCAGGCTCAAATCACGGCGCCCAGAGTACCAAGCATCCCACAGTACGCACCAGGGGTGCCTTCGCCCCCCTGGCCGAAGGCTCCAAACTATCACAGAACGGGTTTCTCAAGCAAATTGAGAAACTGGGAGAAAACGGCGAAAACAGTAGCCCTCGGCACTGTGAGCCCTCGGCACCAGGGTGCCATCGGTTGGAGGAGCCCTCAGCTACTGCTCTATAGCCGAAGGCATCTTACTCGACAAGATATCCGCCTCACATGCGTACAGATCACCGTACCCTGCACAGACGTCCCATCCAACAGCCACATTAAATGCGGCCACATGCGGCTGCCAGCGCCAACCAGTTGAGGTGACCCCTCGGCCAATGAGTGCTTGACACATGTCCCTGTCCGGCATTTATTGCTACTATAAATAGCACCCCATTTCCCCATTTGTAACCACGCTGAAAACGCTCCACATTTATAATACACTCTCTCTCTCTACATTTACTTGCTCTGACTTCTCTCTAAGTTATTCCCCGCAATAACCCTTCGGATATATACCCCCGGGTAGACTATCCATCATTTGGTGCTCTCGTTGAGAGGTCGAACAATCAAGTAAGAAACCCTCCCCCTCGACAAAACACAAAATACCTAGTTAAAATGGTGAGAACAACACGTGCCAACTCAAAAAACGTAGAGGACAAGAACCTGGCCCTCGGCGACGTCAACGCCCCCGAAGCCTCTCACAGGGCTCCCGAGGGCGGTGTCATCGCTGGGCTGGAACAGGCGGCTGTCGACCTACGCCTTCAGATCCAACAAAATGCCCCCGATGCCCGCCTCGGCATCGAGGCCAAGAAGAAAAACCGGAGCGATGACCAAGTCAGCCCTCCGGTTCTCACCATCGACGTGCAATCGGCGCTCTCCGCCTTCATCCAAACGCTCACTCAGAACCCGGGTGCCTTCGGCACCCTGGCTCCGGCTCACCCCCAGGTTGGGGAAAACATCATACTTCCCCCTCCGCCACACCCCTTCGGAAATCCCACCCCTCGGGTGAGGAACGACGAAGGGGTAGTGGCCCAGGACACGTCCTCCCAGGAAGTACAGTCCCGGGATCGCCACAATGACAACAGGGAGAGGCCCCGCACTTCCGCCCTCAACCGGCTCGGAGGAGGGCCAGACCGCCGAGCGGTCCAAGACCGCCTCGGAGGAAAGGCACTCCAAAGGCCCCAGGAAAGCGGAGGGTCTGTCTCGAGGGCAGACGAGGAACGTCCCCCTCGGGACAAAGGCAAGGCACCCCTTCATGCCAATGATGCTCGCCACCAGATCAACCAGGCCCACTCGGCCCGGGTTCGTTCACAGGGGGCGGAGACCCTCCCGAAGGATCCCCGGGACGAGATTATTACGGCCCTCCAACGCCGGCTTGACGAAATGGAGTCCAACAAAGCTCACGCCACCACCTCCACCCCTCATTCAGATCTCAAATACGAGGCCATGATGGCCAAGATGGAGGAGTTACAGAAGAAGGTGGCCGAGGGCTCCGGAGAACCCGTCATCCAGCTCCGGACTCGGACGCCATTTACCCCAAGGGTGTTGGCGGCCCGGATCCCGGAAAAATACCGAGGGCAACACATACAACCCTACAACGGAAAAACGGACCCCCAGGAACACTACAGCAAATACCAGAACAGCATGATGATGGTAGGGGCGTCGGACGAATATTTGTGTCGTTGGTTCCTCTCCACCTTAGAGGGACCGGCATACGAATGGTTCAACAGGCTGCCCGAGGGCTGCATTGATTCATGGCAAGAACTCGCCCAGCGATTCTTGACACAATTTGCCGGGAGGCGTCGCACGAGGAAGCACTTCTCCCACCTCCTAACCATACGCCAAAAGAAGGATGAGACCCTTCGGGACTTCCTGGAGCGCTGGAGGACGGAGGCCGACAAGGTCGACGGTGCTGATGACGGGACCCTCCTGGCCCTCCTACAAACCGTCCTCCGCACCGGCAACTTTTCAAGGAGCCTCATCATTGAACCCCCCCGCGACTACATAAGGGCTTTGCAGCGGGGGGACCGATATGCTGAGGCCGAGGAGGTGGAGAAGTATCACCAGCATCCGGACCAGCAGCCCCCGAGGGCTGACAACAAGCATAACCGAGGGCCGGGGGCTCCTCCAAATCACCCCAAGGCTTCGGGACCCTCTAATGACCGCCCTCGGCAAGGCCAAGCCAAGCCAAGCCCGGGGGAGGTTATAAGAGCATCCCTAAGACTTGGGCACAGCCCATTCTCCTGGACCGCCCTCGGACACCATTGACGCACCCCGTCAGCATCATCCTTGATTTTGCCGAGGAGGTACATGCTATCAACCCCCGGAGGTACATGCTATCATCGATTCTCGCGCACCCCCGGAGGTACATGCTATCAACCAGCGATTCTCGCGCACCCCCGGAGGTACATGCTATCAACCCTCAGTTCCCATACTGTCGCTTCCATCGGCACCAGGGGCACAGGACCGATGACTGCCATCAGCTAAAGACGGCCATCGAGAGGTTAATACAAGCGAGGCACCTGTCCCAATTTGTTCAGAGCCCTCGGCAGGAGGGACCTTCTCATCAGGGGCCTCCCCGAGGGCACCACACGAAGGTGAACGCTTGGGTAAACCCGAATACCGTCCCCCTCGGCAAGAAGAGGGAGATTGGAAACTTGGAAGAAGAGGAGGAGGAATACCCCCACTACCAGGAGAAAAAACGCCACATCCTCATGATCACCGGCGGCAATACAGGGGGCGATTCCACCAGCCAGCGAAAGAAGTGGGCTCAATCGCTTTACGTGGGGGAAGTCACTCATATGCCCCCGGTAAAGCGACTGGGGGAGGAACCCATCACCTTCACCCACACAGATCTCCCCCCTACTTCTTCTCCTCACAGGGATGCCTTGGTGATTCGGACGGAGATAAACGACACCATCATTCACCGAACTTACATTGACACGGGCAGCTTCATCAATGTAATGTACCTCAGCACCTTGAGAGAGCTGCATCTGGAGAGGGGGTCCCTTCGGCCCATTAAGACCCCTCTTGCCGGCTTCACCGGCGACACTATTGATTCCGAGGGGGTAATAACCCTCCCGGTGATCTTCGGCGACGGGCTCCATAGAGCCCAGCTCGAAGTGGAGTTCGTCGTTGTCAACATCGACTGCGCCCACAACATTATCCTCGGCCAGCCAGCCCTCGAGGACCTCGAGGCCATCATCTCCATGAGGCACCTCTGCCTCAAGTTCCCCGCCAAGGGGGGCATTGGCTACTCCCGGGGGAATCAGAAGATCGCCCGCGCCTGTTATCTTCAGGTCACTAAGAAGGTAAGCAAGACGGAATTCCGTGTTGACACCATCACCGGAACCATCGACCAAGAAGAAAAAAGGCCGAGGGCTGAACCCGCCGAGGACGTAGAAGACTTTGCGCTCGATCCGGCCCAGCCGGAGAGAGTCGTGAAGATTGGAGCCCAGCTCCCTGAAGATCTCAAGACCGGTATCACCGACGCCCTCCGCGCCTACTCCACTGTCTTTGCATGGGGGCCAGAGGACATGCCGGGAATCAGTCGATGGGTCATCACCCACCGCCTCTAGGTGGACCCCTCGGCAAAAGCAGTGCAACAACGAAGAAGGCCCCTCTCCGCCGAGAGGAGGGAGTTTGTGAAGAAGGAGGTCGCCATGCTCCTCTCTATTAAGCACATCAAGGAGGTGAAATATCCCTCATGGCTTGCGAATGTAGTCCTCGCACAGAAGCCCCCTACCTTCCGCATGTGCGTGGACTACACCGATCTCAATAAAGCATGCCCTATGGATCCATTCCCTCTACCAAATATTGATCAACTGGTGGATGAGACCGCAGGATGTGAGATTATGTCCTTCCTCGATGCCTTCCGAGGGTATCACCAAATTTTCATGCACGAGGAAGACGCCGAAAAAACTGCCTTCATGACTCCTGAGGGCATCTTCTGCTACCTAGTCATGGCCTTCGGCCTAAAGAACTCAGGGGCCACCTACACCCGGATGGTGGCCCGGGTCTTTCAAGCCGTCCTAGGGCGCACCATGGAGGCCTATGTTGACGACATGATCGTCAAGAGCAAACAATCTTCCAGCCATGCTGACGACCTTCGGGAAATCTTCGCCATCATGCAAAAATTCAACCTTCGGTTAAACCCGAAGAAGTGCACCTTCGGCGTCCAAGGAGGCAAATTCTTGGGCTACATGGTGAGCCGAAGGGGTATTGAGGCCAATCCCGAGAAGATCCAGGCCATCATCAACATGGAGCCCCCACGCAGTGTGAAGGAAGTTCAACGGTTGACGGGCCACCTGGCAGCCCTCAACCGCTTTCTATCTAAATCAGCGGAGAAGTCTCTACCCTTCTTCCAGATCATGAGGAAGACGGCTGGCTTTCTATGGACTCCAGAATGCCATGGGGCTTTCGACGAGCTCAAAAGGTATCTATCTTCACCCCCTGTGCTATCCAAACCAAAAGTAGGGGAAACCCTCTATCTCTACCTTGGGGTCAGCCCGGCGGCCATCAGTTCTGTGCTCATCCGGGAGGAAGACGGCATCCAACATGCCATCTTCTACGTTAGCAAGACCCTAAGGGAGGTCGAGCTCAGGTACTCCCCTGTGGAAAAAACGGTGTTAGCCATCGTTTGGACTGTCAAGAAGTTGGGCCACTACTTTCAAGATCACCTGGTTCAGGTCCTCACTCATCAACCCCTCGGCGCCCTCATGAGGAGCCCCACCAGCTCCTCCCGCATGGTGAAATGGGCTATCTTCTTGAGCCAGTACAACATTGACATCCGTCCAAGGCCTGCCATCAAGGGCCAAGCCCTGGCGGACTTTGTGACGGAATGTACCGCAAGGGCCGCCACGGACGGGGAGCCCTCGGCTGCCTCGGATGATTGGTGGACCCTCTACACTGACGGCTCCTCCGCGACCAAAGCATGCGGGGGAGGGGTAGTCCTCATTACTCCCGAGGGCTTCAGAGCTTACTATGCAATCCGCTTCTCCTTCAAAGTCTCCAACAACGAGGCCGAATATGAGGCTCTCCTATGTGGCCTTCGGCTGGCTGCCAACATGAGGGCTCGGCAGATCCACATCAAATGCGACTCCAAGTTGGTCGTCGGCCAAATCTCCGAAGAATATGAGGCTAAGGAGGGAAGAATGAAACAATACAAGGAAGCAGCCAAGGAGTTGCTTAAGGTATTTGAGGCACACTCTCTCACTCAAATACCGAGGGCTCAGAACTCCGAGGCCGACATATTATCTAAGCTCTCGGCCGACTCCCCCGAGCACATCTCCAAAATTGCCAAGATTGAGGAACTCAGCCTCTCAAGTATCCATGCAAGCCCTGTGATGAACATACAACAACGCCAAGAGGATTGGATCTCAGATATCACCACCTTCATCTCCACAGGGCAGCTACCCGAGAATGAGACCCGTGCTAAACTGGCAAAGCTGAAGGCTCCTAGCTACACCATCGAGGATGGAAGGCTCTACAAACGGTCTTACAATGGCACGCTACTTCGATGCCTTCATCAAGACGAAGTCGAGGTCGCAATGGAGGAAGTGCACAGTGGCACTTGCTCAGCTCACCAGGGACCCTTCTCCATGTCTCGAAGGCTCATTGTCCAGGGCTACTTCTGGCCAACCATGGCCAGAGATTGTGCTGACCTCGCCCGAAGGTGCACCGCATGTCAACATTTCCAGAAAGCCCCCGACAGGCCAGCGGTCAACTATGCCCCCATCAGCACATCTGTCCCCTTTTCCCGATGGGGGATAGACCTTGTGGGCCCTCTGCCGAGGGGTACCTCCAACAACAGATACATTATCGTGGCTATCGACTACTTTACCAAGTGGGTGGAGGCTGAGCCCCTCGCCATCATCACTGAGGCAAAGTGCCGTCACTTCGTCCTCAAGAACATCCTCACAAGGTTTGGCGTCCCCCAGCAGATCATCTCCGACAATGGGACACAATTTGAGGCAGCCCCCTTCTGTGCCCTTCTGGAGGCATGGGGCATCAAACACACCTTCTCCTCCGTTGCCTACCCTCAAGGCAACGGGCAAGTAGAGAATGCCAACCGGACCTTGCTCGAGGGCCTAAAAAAGAAGCTGGAGGCCGAGGGCGGTGGTTGGGTAGAAGAACTCCACAACATCCTTTGGGCCTACCGCACCACCCCTCGGCGAGCAACAGGTGAAACACCCTTCTCCCTCTGCTACGGTTTTGAAGCCAAAGCTCCTACGGAAGTCACACTTCCCAATATGACCCCGAGGTCAACGACAGCAACATGGCCCTCGACCTCCACCTCATTTCAGAACGCCGGGAGCAGGCCTTCATCCGGGCAGAAAATTACCGAAGGCAAGTCAAAAGCTACATCAACGCCAAAGTTCGCACCAGAGAATTCCAAGTGGGGGACTATGTCCTCCGGAGGAAGGAAGCCAGCCAACCAACCGAGGGAGGAAAAATGGCACCAAAATTCGAAGGCCCCTACATCATAGCAACCATCATCAAACCCGGGACTTACAAGCTCAAACGCCCCAACGGGAAAGAAGTCCCTAGACACTGGAATGTACACCATTTAGTTAAATTTTACCAATAATGTAAGAGCGGCCAAGCCCTCATAACTAATGAATGTACTATCCTATGGCCCAAGGCCTCCACTTTTGAAGAATGAAGATACATTCAAGACATCAAGCCCTCATACTGACTACAGGCCCCAGGCCTCACCACGAGAAGAACCCCCCTCCGGCACCAAGTGCCGAGGGCGGACACCATCAACACCTACAACAACAGCGAAAACACCACATGTTTTCAGTCAAGACCCCTCGGTACCAAGTACCGAGGGAGGGAACTCCTATCACCAACAACAAGGAACGCCATGTGTTTCATTTCCCTTCGGCACCCAGTGCCGAGGGTACATCCCCGCCCTCAACTTCGAAGATAAGAACACCAAGTGTTCCTACAGAAGACCCTTCGGCGCCCAGTGTCGAGGGTACACTTCCATCATCAACATCAAAACGAAGAAAAAACACCAAATGTTTCACAGAAGACCCCTCGGCACCCAGTGCCAGGGATATGTTCTCCTATCAACTTCCAAACATCTGTTGGGAAACACCAAGTGTTTCCTCCGAAGGCCCTCCGGCACCGAACACTCCAATCAAAACACCAAGTGTTTCATTTGAAGACCCTTCGGTACCAAGTACCGAGGGAAGACACCTCCATCAACTACAACAAAAGAGAACACCAAGTGTTCCTACAGAAGACCCCTCGGTACCAAGTACCGGGGGCTACACATCGAAACTAACACCAAGTGTTGTTTCTAAAAGTCGTACCCCACGAGGACGCATATACCGAAGGCGCCACCATCGGTGCCGGCGGCACGTAGTGCCCCCGGCCATTTGCAACTAGTGTGCAAATGAAAACCCTTCCTTGAAACGCTTTCCGCGTCACTACCCCCAGGGTATGACAGGCATGAGAAATGCCCAGGATTCGACTTTCAAAAACGGAACGATATCCGCGTCATCACCCCAAGGGTATGACAGGCACGAGAAGTGCCCAGGATTCGACTTCCAAACCGAAACGCTCCCCGCGCCACCACCCCAAGTGTAACACCCCGGGGCCCCACACGGACCCGAGGTAGTTACTCTAGACCTCTAGTACTGTCCCCACAAACCACCACGAGCCTTTACCGCGCACTTTGTCCTCACTCATGCGCGCCCTGAGAAACTTCCCAGGGGGTCACCCATCCCAAGACTACTCCCGTGCAAGCACGCTTAACTTTGGAGTTCTTGCGTGATGAGCTCCCTTAAAAGGAGATGCACCTCTGTTGGTATGAGTAGTACTATTAATCCTCTTAAATTAATCTCGGGTATTACAATCACCCCCACTTAGGATCGCAACGTCCTCGTTGCGCCCTTAAACCAATCTCAATAAAACCCCAGAATCTTGCCCCGCTAAGTGCCCGCCCGATATCTAACGGGTCAGCACACTGTCGCAGGGTTGCTCTGATACCACCTGTAACACCCCGGGGCCCCACACGGACCTGAGGTAGTTACTCTAGACCTCTAGTACTGTCCCCACAAACCACCACGAGCCTTTACCGCGCACTTTGTCCTCACTCATGCGCGCCCTGAGAAACTTCCCAGGGGGTCACCCATCCCAAGACTACTCCCGTGCAAGCACGCTTAACTTTGGAGTTCTTGCGTGATGAGCTCCCTTAAAAGGAGATGCACCTCTGTTGGTATGAGTAGTACTATTAATCCTCTTAAATTAATCTCGGGTATTACACCAAGGGTGTGGCAGGCCACGGACTATGTCTAGCGCCGAGGGGACGACTTTAAAAAATGAGGCACTTTCCGCGCCATCCCCTAAGGGGAGGCAAGTTACGAACCACCATATCTTGTGCCCAGGAAACGACCCTCGATCCCCTCGGAACTCGGAAGGTTAACCCGAGGGAGGAGAGCCATTGGTGTATTCTGATGGTCTCCTAATAGGCCCAGGCTTACCAAGAAACCAAGTTTCTTGATGCCTTCCCTTCACCACCAACCAAAAAAAAAAAGAGAGAGGGGGTGAAGGTGAGTAGACTCAGCGAGAAATCAAAGAGTACACTCCAACAGATCACAACATGCCGAGGGCTCCCCACGGGGACACCTCCGGTAATTGAAGGCTCCTATTTCCCGAAGGATACTACTCAAACAAATATCATCAAGAAACGGCTAAGTCCACTGCCTGGTCACCTCCGGTCACACAAACACCGAAGGCTTCAAAAATACAAAGGGACTGGACTATCCAAAGTGCACTAAAACGGTACCTTCAAACAAATACCGAAGGCACCTGTTACGCACTAGTGCCGAGGGCCCTTACCTCATGCCGAGGGCACACACTCCTCATTGGCTTTCTTCACAACAACAGGATTCAACATCAATTTACGCTTAGAAAATATTCTAAGTCCTGAATGAGCAGCCCCCGGACATCTCGCGAAGTGATGTGGAGTCAGAGGGCACCTATCACCCGAAGGCTCCCAAGGGAAAATCTACACTTAGAATATTTTCTAAGTCCTACATATTTTCCCCCCGGTCAACTACTCATACATCAAGAAAGGATGCCATCTCCCGAAGGCTCCCAAGGGAGAATCTACACTTAGAATATTTTCTAAGTCCTACATGTTTTCCCCCGGTCAACTACTCATACATCAAGAAAGGATGCCATCTCCCGAAGGCTCCCAAGGGAAAATCTACACTTAGAATATTTTCTAAGTCCTACATGTTTTCCCCCCGGTCAACTACTCATACATCAAGAAGGGACACCATCTCCCGAAGGCTCCCAAGGGAAAAACTGCACTTAGAAATCATTCTAAGTCCTACATATTTCACCCTCAACTTATGAAGGGACCCAATAGCCAAAGGCTACCTATCAATCGAAGGCTACAGTACACAAGCAATCAACCCTGGAGAAAATTTTCTAAGTCCTAAAGAATTGGCCCCCGGCCTAACCAATATTTCAGTTGGGGCTCCACAGTAGCCGAAGGCTACGTGACATACTACATTTGCAAAATTTTTCTAAGTCCTGTACATTGGGCCCTCGGTCCAAAATTCACACATCAGGAAGGGATGCCATATCCCGAAGGCTCACAAGGGAGAATCTACACTTAGAAATTTTTCTAAGTCCTAGGAATTGGGTTACTACAAACACCCGAAGGCCCCATGCTGTGCTACACTTAGAAAAATTTTCTAAGTCCAAATTCCTGCTGAACCCTCGGTTGCATATCCAGCAGAGGGTGCCCAACTACCGAAGGCTTCCAGGGGCAAGCTACAGTCAGAAAATATTCTAAGTCCTAAAACATACATTCAAAAAGGAGAAGACAGACACTCAAAAAGGAGAAGGCATACATTCCAAACATAAGGCGCATTCAAATGTGAAGAGCCCGGAGGCAGCATGCATTCATCAAAAACAAAAGTGAGTGTGAAATTACAAACAGGCCGAAGCCGAAGGATCAATGTTGTTCATTACAAAATATGTTCAGGGATTTCTAAGAACAAAATCACTCTACAACTTCAACAACATCATTCACCGGGGTGCCCTCTGCAGCCGGCCTCGACGATGCCTCCGCTCCGGCCTCAACAGCTTCGTCCTCGGCCTCATTCTTCAGCTCCGTGTCCTCAAGGTCGGGCCTTTGTACACCTTCGGGGAGCGATTCACGGACATCAGGCTGCAGGGGAGGAAGGCCATATGCCGAAGGGGAAAAATCCTTTTGCTCAATGCCCAAGTGCCGAGCCATCCTCCGGTAGATGAGGGCCTGGGTGAAGAATTCACCGGCCTCATAATATTCTCTGCCCTTCCGGGCCATCCATTCCCACCCAGGGCCCTCGGCCCATTCCTCGACGTATGCCTCCACGACCGAGGACAGCCACATCTTGCGTCCCTCGGCTCTCCAACCCTCGGCGACGAAGGCATCAACGGCCTCCTCCTGAGCCTTGGCGACGGATAGCACCTTGGAGTCCTCGGCCTCTTTGGCAGCTCTCCTGGCCTCCTCAGCAGCGGCCTCAGCATCAGCCTTGCTCTTCTCTGCAGCCTCCAATCTTAGCTCCATTTGCCGAAGCTCCTCTTCTAGCCTGGCCCCCAGCTTCACCGCCTCTTTATTTTTGAGGATGCACTCCTTCATCTTGGCGTCCTGCTCTGCTTTATGGAGGCGCCATTCTTGAAGCCTCCGGGCATGTTCACCGAGGGCTAGACAAGCCTGCAGACCAACAACCAAAACGGTTAAAGGCAATCACACAATATGATCAAAGGAGAAGATGGAGAAGGCCAAGTGAACACTTACAGAGAGGGAGGAGCGGAGAATGTGGTCCTCGAGGGCCGCATCATTATAAGCCCTGAGGGCAGCTCTATCCGTCTCAGGGGTTATGCCCCTCAAGATGGCCCCCGGGTCGACAGCGCCGCTGGCCAGGGAGGTACCCCTCGGAAACGAAACTTGGAGGACCTCAGGCAGCAACTCCTCTGCCCCCGCCGGCGTTCCACCTGACGGCTTCTCCACATGCACCCCGGAGGCGGGGTGCTCATCAGCAATGATGACCGGGGGCTCCTTATCGGTGATGTCCCCCTTCTTCGGCTTTTTGATAGCCGGGGGGGACCCCTTGGTCGCCACCTTCCTCTTGCTGGCAGCGGCATCGCCCTCGGTTTTCTTGAAGAGGGCAGTGGCGGGCTTCTGGTTGCCCTGTCCCGACCCCTTCGGGTCCTGTTTCTTCAGGTGAGCGAGGCCCTTCACGTTCACCATGGAGACGGGGATACCTGCAAAAAATACGACAAAGGATTAGGCTGACGGGTCTAAGCGAAGGGACAATGACATCCAAGCAAAAAAAACTAAGTACAAAAATCTAAAGCCCTCGGCTCCTACCTCCGGCTCCTCCGAAGGCCTTATTGAAAGGAGGGTACTTCTCATCGGTCTCCCCTATGAAACGGTACCTCCGGAACCCGAGGGTGTATAAATCCTCCTCGAGGGTGCAATCTTTGATCGCCACGTTCTTATTTTTCCCCTCCGGGAACTTGGCCAGCTTTAGGTCGTCTTTCTCGAGGGCAGCACTCCTGATCTTTTCGTGCCTTCGGAATCGATCGCGCAGCTCCCTCGGGAATGGGTTCTCGCACAACTTTACATAGCACCAACGTTCCCTCCATCCTTTGTTGGAAGAAGGAGCATCGGAGAACAGTTTGAAGCGGGCAATCTGCTGAAGGTTTGCGTATCCCTCGCCGTTTTCGTGCCCCCCGGCACAAATTAAAGCTCTGGAAGAATAGATCCAGGCTGGGCTTCACCCCTCGGGACTTGCAGAGCTGGAGGAACCCCGCAATGTAGGAGTGGCTGTTGGGCGTAAGTTGGCAGGGGACCAAACCAACAAACCTCAAGTACTCCCGGAGGAACGGGTGCAGAGGGAACCTAAGTCCCATAGAAACCGAGAGGACGTGAATGGCGATACACCCCTCGGGCGCCCTGGACAACACATCGTCAGGACCTGGCTCCACTACTTCGGCCGAGGGCCCCACGTGCAGCTGAGTCACGTACAGATCTGCCCTATCGGCTTTCGACCTGATCTCGAGAGCCTCAGTATTCAACCAACTGTACCCCTCGGGCATGTCCACTGGCTTTCCTTGATCGACAGCCCTCTCCTTCTTCTTGGTAGCGGCCTTCGCTTTCTTCTTCTTCAACCCGGAGACCGCCCTCAGAGGTATCGGATCTAGCGGCCCCGAGCTACTTGCTTCCCCAGAACCCCCCCCGGGGGGGGGGGGGGGGGGGGGGGGGAGGACAGCAATTGTTACCTTCGTGCTCTCGTTCTGCGCCTCATCCTCCGCTACTTGCCAGGCGAGGGCTAAGTCTTCATCCTCGCACTCTTGCTCGAAGCCCTCGGCTTCGACCTCCACAATGAGTTCCTTCTGGACCTCCCGGGCCAGGGCGGCATCAGCACCGACCGAGGGCTCGCTCACGGACTCCGCATCTGAAACGTGCTCCTCACCAACCGAAGGGTCCCCCGATATGTTTTGGGAATCGCTCTCGGAAGACATTCTTTGCCACGAAAAGTGCCTAAGGTTTCGAAGGATTTCTACGGGACCCTAACCCTAATCTAAGGCCAGAGGGCGGAACTTACAAAAAGTGTTGAGGGGAAAGCGGGACACTGACCTTGAAAGGAGTTTGACCGAAGGCTTGAGTTTCTCTCTCTAGAATTTTTTGCAGAGCTTCGCTAGGGATGTTGGATGCGTAAAGGAGGAATGGCCCTGGCTTGGGGTATTTATAGGCTCCCAGATTCGGGCTTGGGCTGAGATCCGGGCTCCCAGCAGCCAAAGCCATCATTACGCACCGTCGTTTCACCCAACCGGTGACGCCCGCCCGCCAGCAGCCAATGGCTACACTCCACGTGTACCCCCCCCCCCCCCCCCCAACGGCTATAAATTTGACGCTACATATTCCAACGGCTATATTTCCAACGGCTATATTCTGGAAGCCCCCGGGTTTTCTACTTCACTCCACTTCATCAAGGAGAGCCTCCGGGTACACTTACCCAGAAGCGCCCCCGGGTTGTGCCCCACACAGCACATAACAGACGCCCTCGGGACCACTCTTTCAGAAACCCAAGGCATCATATCAGGGCACCCCTCGGGGATTCCCCTCAGCACTGTAAAACCGGATAGCCCCCGGGGAGTTGCCTTCATTGACGGATAACCCATCGCACACAGGTAATGGGAGCCCTCGGGTATCTTCATCACCAACTAATCAACAAACAGTGGACCCCCCGGTAACAACTCCACTACTGCCCTCATCCATCAAGCCCTCGATCCCCAGATTGAGGGGCTCCCTTCGGCACCCCCAGGACATCAACAGCAAGCCTTCGGCTGATCAACACATGAACCCTCAGAAAGAGAAAAGCCTTCGGCATTACCGTTATTCTCCATTTTTGACCAAGGTTTGACATTTTCGATTCATCATTGGGGGAATCCGGTGCACTCTTTTTCCCTCATTAGGATTTTTTCCCACAGGGTTTTTTCTAATGAGGTTTTTAACGAGGCATCCCCCCAAAATGAAACGAAAAGCGTCAGCCTTCGGCCCACAACAGCAACGCAACTACTCTACTCCTTTTCACCACTTTACAAGTGCCTCAAGGAGTGGGGGACTGGAGAACCCCCTCGGGAAAATCATTAAATTACAAAGTTAGTGAAATTCCAGCAAACAACAAAGCAAGCCCTCAAGTTCCGACATGTGGGTAACTGAGGGACTGCCTTCGGCAGGGACATAAAAGCAACAACTCCTCACCAACTTCAGAAATCACGACTGGACAACATCAAAGGACAAGCACAGATTACTCCTTTTCCCTCAAATACCTTTCGGCAAAAGGAGTGAGGGACTCCTGATGGAGTATATGGCCCGGGAACACCCGACCCACAGACTCCTACTACACCAATGAAGGCCCAACAGGCCCAGGAGGCCCACCAGGCCCAAATCACGGCGCCCAGAGTACCAAGCAGCCCACAGTACGCACCAGGGGTGCCTTCGGCCCCCTGGCCGAAGGCTCCAAACTATCACAGAACGGGTTTCTCAAGCAAATTAAGAAACTGGGAGAAAACGGCGAAAACAGTAGCCCTCGGCACTGTGAGCCCTCGGCACCAGGGTGCCATCGGTTGGAGGAGCCCTCAGCTACTGCTCTATAGCCGAAGGCATCTTACTCGACAAGATATCCACCTCACATGCGTACAGATCACCGTACCCTGCACAGACGTCCCATCCAACAGCCGCATTAAATGCGGCCACATGCGGCTGCCAGCGCCAACCAGTTGAGGTGACCCCTCGGCCAATGAGCGCTTGACACGTGTCCCTGTCCGGCATTTATTGCTACTATAATTAGCACCCCATTTCCCCATGTGTAACCACGCTGAAAACGCTCCACATTTATAATACACTCTCTCTCTCTCTCTACATTTACTTGCTCTGACTTCTCTCTTAGTTATTCCCCGCAATAACCCTTCGGATATATACCCCCGGGTAGACTATCCATCATCAGGTAACGAGCTTTCTTTGTATCTAACATTGAATGTTGATTATGAAGTTGGTGATGACTTTGACGTTCTTAAGTGGTGGAAGGAAAATGAAAGAACATTCCCGATTTTATCAAAGATGGCTAAGCAAGTACTAGCAATGCCGATATCAACCGTTGCCGTGGAACAAGAATTCAGTGCGGCCGGCAACGTCCTAACCGATTATAGAACGAGGTTGAGCCCGAGCTCTCTTGAGACACTAGTTTGATTTCACGATTGGTTGAAGGCCCAACGAAGAACTCAAGAAATTACCATCACTCCCTCCCGCCACTTTATGGAGGAAACAACCGAAGGCGGAGAGTCCGATTGATTTTTTATTACAAAATGTAGTACATTTTTTAAATTCATCCTAATTCACAATTGTACTTCTTATTTGAAATAAATATACTTCAATTCGAATATAATATATTGTAATTGTAATAAGAATTATTCTAATTATATAATATTTAAAAAAAATTAAATAGGCCCGGCCCGGCCCGCCGGGCGGCCCGGCCCGTGAACCGGGCGGGTGACCCGAACCGAACCGGACCCGGGGTTTTCCGGGCCGGTTCCGGGCCTGCCATCCTAGAACTGAGGCCCGGCCGGTTCTAAGCCCGAACCGGGCCCGAACCGAACCGAGTCCACCACTAGCACCGTGCACATTGTAACATTGGAGATGCTCTTACTTTTTACTCACTTTTTATTTTATTTGGCATAAAGTAAGGATATATTTGGAAAGTCGATACAAAACTATACCTTACATAAATATGTGTGTAGGTAAAACCGAGAAATTCATTTTGGGATGGAGGGATTATATGTTATAAATTTTTGCTCGTACTTTATTTCTCCCTTCATCCCGGTTTACTCAAATTGACTTTTTTTATCGATGACAATCAACTTTGACCAATAACATATTTAATACAAAATTATTTTGAATATAAAAATTATATCAAAATATTTTCTTATTCAAAATATTTTCATAATAATACAAATATACGGATGTAGTATTAGGGCATCCTCATTGGGAGGATTTTTATGAGATTAAATTGGTGACATGACTGTTTTTTTAGAGAATTATCATTGAGTGACATAAATTGTTTAGTGGGATTATTTGCTACAATAATCTGGAATCAAAATATGAATCTCGATTATTTTAAGATTAATTGAAAAGTATATGCAATAGAAATTAATGTAGGGGCAGAGAAAAAACAGATTATTTGAAGATGGTGATTGAGAGATAAACGAATTTTGAGATTATTTTATAATTAATTACATGACAATATTTAAATGGTAAGAATCATAAAATAATTGATTATTAGAGATCATGATGTAGATGCTCTTAGATCTTAAAGAAACAATTATCAGGACAATTACTATCTAATTAAGTCGCCCGGCTCCGCAGAGCATCTTGAAGGGTTAATCGAAAGTAAAAACCATTGGGAAGAGTTAAAAGTTAAAACAAAAAATATTGTAGACAAAAATACTAAAACTACATATACTAAAAATAGTTGTACGTACTACGTATATGTCATTTTAAAAATAGTTTCATCAAGTTTTTTATTCAACTGTCCTACAAATTTTGAAAACTTTCCATTACAGTAATTGGTTTGGCGCCGTTCTAATTGTATATCTCAATCATTGTCTATAAATTTCAATCAATTCAATTCACCCATCATTCAAAGTTTCATATCCAAGCCATTTTGTTTTTAATTTTAAAAAATTGTTTTAAATATGAGTAAAACATAGACAAATTTTTTAAAAAAATAAGTCTAACTATGTTTTATTTCTGAAATAAATCTTCTTTACCTATATTAAGGAATTAAAATAATAAAACTTCTCTAACTAAAAGCGAGTACTATGGAGTAATGGAGTATGGAGTATTTTATACAAAAATGACATTTGATGAATGTTTAACTCATAGTACGTGATTAAAATAACAAAACTTCTCTAAGGCAAGATACACAAATAGGACTACATGTATTTTATTCTCAAAATAGAACTTATTTGATCCCATTAAAAGTATATACTTCCCCTATTACTAGTGAATAAGCCATATTTTAGGAAGAAAACGATCTTATATGTGCATGCACTTTGTTTATTTTAATACCGAGTACTATATACGGATTTTCTCCTTAAGTCTTGGTAAAAATTTAGAGGGGGAGCATATCACTTTAGAGTTAAAACGTAGTGACATTTCACTGGCAGAACGTAACTATTTTAACCAGTGATACTATCGCCTTCACTTTGCCACACCAATCACGGTACTGGTAGCAGAGCTCTAACAGTTTTCATGGTGATTGTTTTTGGCAATTTTCCGGTGGCAGCAATGAGAAATTGATGTCAGAAAGAGAAGGGAGATTAACTATAATAAACTTAGAGCTAGACTTTATACAGTCAAGACTCAATAAAGGCAAACTTTCCATCTCTAATAAAAAGGCACTAATGTAAAAAACATGTACATAACTTTGGAGATGAAAGGAAGCTTTGACCTCAGTTGAGAGACATGATACATACAACAATTTGTGTTTTGGGTAGACAAGCTCAAGGCAACTTCAGTTTGCTTTCTTTTACAGTATAAAGGAAGTCTAACTCTCCTACCAGTAACTTCGATGATAATCCAAGAATGAATTGCTGGACTAGGTCATGTAGTTTCAGATGGGGATTTGAGATTCTCTTGGTCATCATTGTGGTTTTCATACACAACAGCAAGGTAAAGATCAAGGTGTTTCGAGGTGAGGCCCGGGAACCTGTGATACTTGGTTGAACACGACGGATCCATTTTAACAAAAGGCCATCTCATGGCTTCCGCTGCTTCACATTCTTCCCATCCATCTCCAATGACACAAAACTGCACGTTCTGCTGGACACTAAACCGCTCCTTTATCCATTTAAAGCATTGAATCTTCCCGACATCCCATGAACTGTAGACTGATAAATGGAATTAATTATGCAGACGAAAAAGCATTTTTTATATGCGCTAGTAGTAGTGTTGCATAATTAAAACCTACATTGCATGACCATCGTTAGACGTAAAATGACTCCTTTCCACCTAAATGTAGTCCTGGTTGGAGGGGAAATTACATGTTTGGTGCTGTAAGCAGAATGATCCAGTACCTAAAGGACCATTCTCATATATGGTTTTGCTTATTTCTGCACAATTTAAAGGCTTTCAGACCACACCAGATTTCATCGTGTTCCCTAAGTTAGTCCTTTCGCATATTTGTTTTAATTTGATTTTTGTTTTATTATTGCTGCATAAACCACGCAAGTACGCAAACTCAGAGGTACCAAAATTGCCTATTTCTGCATTTAAATGTCCATGTAAACACTGTATTTAATCAAACTATCAAATAAGGGAGCACATGATCTGTAGGCGATGAAATGCAGTGACACATTGATTTAGTTTATAATGGAAGCCAAATTTAGGGGGGGGGGGTTACAGATATGACTAAAGACTCATGTGTAAGGCATTTTAAGAATACCATCTAAAAGATACAAGACTGCATTTGTGTGTTAGGAACCTCCAGGAATCCAGAACAATTACAGAAAGATGAATAAGAAACACAATGGAAAAACCTTATTGAATCCAAGAAGATGAACAGTAATCTGTACAAAGGCAGAAGCCCCCAAAGCCGAAGCTCCCAAGCCCTTTTTATCCCCAATAACTTGATCCTGGCTGTCAGAATCAGCAACATACTTGTCCATAGACACATCATTCACCAATTCTTTTTGAAAATTCTTCCTAGAAGTAACCCTTTCCACTCTAAGGCTATCAGAAGTGTTCATTCCTTCTAACGTAATCTTTGATGACTGACAACCTATCGTTTCGGTGTTGAAGACATTTGGCCAATTCATCAGCTGTACAAGGTGAGAAGGAACATTACCTATCTGAAGAAACTTGAACCTATTCGTTTCAAGGTTTGGCTGGTCCAGATAGTACGTGGAAAAAATCTTACCTCTGGTGAGTTCAGCAACGGCACCAGCTTCATATTCAAAGTTATCTGATGATTTCTTCTTGTTTTTCTTGTCACCATTCTGCTGATTAGTCAACTCCTGATGCAATTCAGGGGACTCAGAGTGATATTGCGAAATGGGGTCTTCTGTTTTCCTAGAAACCAGAGGTCCTGAAGAAATTGCTTGTGAACTTGGAGGAGCGACGTCATACGAAGAACGCGAACAGTGAGAATGGATTGGCGAGGAGGAATATTCTCCTCTCACTCGCGTCTTTCTTGGAAGTGAATCGATGGCGGGTGAGGACGTCTGCGAACTGAAAGAAACTGTTCGCGACTGTGAACAGTGACAAGAAGTTCGCGATTGCGAGTCAAGAGAAGTAGTTCACGACTCAGCCTGCGAACTTGTGAGCAACTGCGACAAACGATGTCTAGGGCTCCTCGCTCGATGTTCGCTGTTACCATGCTCTCCGTGGTCGGAATTTCTTGGGTGTCCCTTGTGCGAAGTATGGTGCGACCTATGCGAAGGGTGAGAATGGTGCGATGTATGCCGCGAACGACTTTGAAGTCGGTTCTGCAATTCTGCGACGCTAGCTTGCATCTCCGCTTGCATCACAGCCATATTAGCCGCTATATTTGCCATCCTAGCTTGCATTTCACGCTGTTTCCTCTCCACTTCATTGAGTCGTCCCTCCATTTTCACGCGTGTGTATCTCAGCGATCGACTTCTCTGATACCAATGTTAGGAACCTCCAGGAATCCAGAACAATTACAGAAAGATGAATAAGAAACACAATGGAAAAACCTTATTGAATCCAAGAAGATGAACAGTAATCTGTACAAAGGCAGAAGCCCCCAAAGCCGAAGCTCCCAAGAAAGAGATTACTAGTCTCAGTCTTCCCAAGTCCCAAGACAAAGAGTCCAAAAGCCTACTTACTACTTCCCCTTCCCATCTATTTATACTAGAGACCCTTATTACTAATATTATTATTATTATTACTTCTAATATTATTCTAATAAGTAGGTCCCTATCATTGTGCCCCTCGGATGATAAAACAGAAACTATAGAGTTCCGCTATCAATGTAAGTACATAATTGTTGTGTACTAAAACTATAAATCCTCGGTATTGGCTACAATACTTAACCAGTCTCGTAAAGAACAAGAGGGTTTGACTTTGTGCACATTTTGATTCAATTCACACGGTAGGCCACTTTGAAGTTTGATCATTTGGGGAGGAGGTTTTGAGGTTTGGGAAGGCTAACAGGCTTAATGTGAAATGAAATTGTAAAAGGTTTAAATGAATATATACAGATACAAATAGCAAACCGTTTTTCCATCATTTGCAATGGAGCCAAAGACTCACTATTTTTTGGCTTGGGAATATGATGGAATAAAGCAAATGAGCTCACTAAACTGTATGTGCTTCTTTGTTATGAAGCAACAGTCAGTCCATGCAATTTTTGACGCGATTTTCACTATGGGTCATCCGGAAACAGTCTCTTTGTGCTTTACTACAGGGCTAAGACTGCGTACATTCGACCCCCCTTACCCCACCGTAGGTGAAAGCCTTTGCGGCACTGGAGCAAAGTCACATGGATCACGGTACGCTTCGGTACGCGGTACGAAAACGGGAACGCGGATCGCCAAAATTAGAAATCTGATACGTATGGGGGTAGGCTTCTTCGGTACGCGATTTCGGTACGTGGTACGTTGTACCCTTTGTTTATGGTATGGTGAACCATAAACATATTGAATTTACTAAGTATAAATATAATTAATACAAGTATAATATTAAACAATTAACTTTTATAACTTCAATAACATTAAACAAACTTAAAAATGTTTGCAACAACAATAAAAGATATAAAACAGTAAACAAAGTTTAAGGATTCCAGCAACAACTTCAAAAAAACAGGAAACAAAGTAATAAACATTAAATAAAATTCAACAAAACATTAAACATAAGTGTGCACCAAACTAGTCAATCCTTGGCCCCTTTCCTTTATCATTAGTACCAACATCTTCTTCTAAATCTTCCCATTCTAGCTCATCGAGTCTTGCACTTGACCCTACCACATACGCACTTTCAGGATTAATGTCCCACTTCTTATTTGGCCCAACTTTGTAACTTTCAGAAAATCTTGATTGAAGACGAATGTTTGAATGAATGAACACCAACTTGTCAGCCCGTTTACAATTGCTCCAATTTCTTTTCACACTGTGAATGTAAGAGTAGGTGCTCCAATTCCTCTCAGCCGAGGAACTACTTATAGGTTGTGACAAAACTTTTTTTGCAACCTCCGTTAACTCGGGTGTCTCTGAACCGTATGTTGACCACCAATCAATGGCCACCATAGTCACCGCATCCATCTGAGCTGCCGCCATAGAAAATAATCTCTTCTTCATGTGAAACCTTGATAATTGTTCTCTCAAGAGCCGTTGTTCTTCTTGGTTTTCACCAATTTTTTTAAAAGCCTCCATCACACCTAACACAACTTCTTTGTCCAAATATGGAGCTTTTATAGCAACTCCACCGGGTGCTAATTTCTCGAGATAACAAACATCATAGAATCGTGGAGATAAAGCAAAACCCAAACAATGCAAGAGAATAGTCATCTTCTCCCACCTAGCTAACAAAATAGCTTCTACTTTTGGAAAGTCCGAAGCGTATTGATTTGTAGCCATGATATCTTTTATTTCTCCCAACATATTATCTATTTTTCATAGATTTCCTCCATTTTCGATCCTTCACCATCACAAAACTTGATTAACAAGAAAATTGGTCTTGTTATTGCAAGAATATTATCTACATCATCCCAAAATTCCTCACTCCTAATAGTATCAGCGACTAGCAGTCCGGTCACTCTAGTGTTTTCATCCCCTTGCTTCACTCAATCCCTCCAACAATTAAGGGCAATAGTTGTAGCAAGAGCCTCTCTACAATCCCTTAACCTTTTCAACAAAATATAATATGACACAAACCTAGTCTTGGCAACTTTCAACAACACCAGCTTTAAATTATCTCTAAAAAATTGTCAACGCTTGGGTGTGATTAAGAAAATATTTCACAATAACTTTCCCTCTTGCATATGTATTCATCAACCAATCAAGTTCTTTGGCAAGATCTTTGAAAATCAAATTCAAGGTATGAACACAACAAGGAGACCAAAAGATGTGTTTATGTACCTTCTCAATTTCCCTACCCGCAGCTTTGCAATTCAATGCGTTGTCGGTCACAACTTGAAGGACATTGCTCGGTCATACAGTTTCAATTGCTCCAAGCAAGAAATTCGCAATTGCCACACCGGTTTTTTCCAACCCAGAGAAGTCCTCCGCATACATAAACATTGCACCGCGACTGTTGACGGCAATGACATTGATCAAGGGCTTGTACTTGATATTCGAACACCCATCGGATACGATGGAAACACCTTGTGAATACCAAGTATCTTTAACCGGTGTGAGGTCTTTTTCCACATCTTCAACGCATTCATCTAGCAAAACCGTCCTTGCCTTCTCACTGGATGGAGGTTTGTAACCCGCGGGTGCCTTGTTGATGGCACTTACCATTTCTATAAATTGAGGATTGCGCAGTACATTAAAGGGAATACCGTTTGCACACAATCCTCTCATAATTTTCAAATCCACCATACTTCTCTCCATTATTCCAAAGGAGTCTTGAATTGGTTTTTTTGAAGGAATACTTTGTGCTTATTGAGCATAGAGTTTTTCAAGGATCGAGAGACTCCCGCCTTTTCAGCCGCCTTGACTTTATTCAACGAGCGTTCATACTTCTCCCGATCGTTGAGCAAAGCAAGGCACCGTTTAATTTCAGCCTTCTTCCCCGGTTGAGAACCAAAGAAATGGACATGTATTCTAGTGTAAGAGCTTGTAAATCTTTGATTACAATGCTTACATATCCAAACCTTGGCACCCCTGCATTTTTAGAGGTTGGAGCTCCAATAAAGGTTACTTCTTCTAATAAAGGTCTGTCATCTTTGCTATCCTGTTTTGAACTTTGACTTCCGGTGCAGACCTCTTCTGTAGCAACTGGAGTAGGAGCAGTTTCTATTATTTCTTCATCACTCACGGTAATATCTGTGATATCATCGGACTGTGTTTCTAGATATTTAAGCTTGCCAAATACCATTTTGAAGAAAAGAATATGCTGAGTACAGAGAGTAGAGACTAGAGAGGTGCAGAGAGCTTGAATGCTTGATACGCTGAGTACTGGCCTTTAAATAAGTGTGATTGCATCAAACGTTAAGTGTGAAAAACGAATGAAAAGTCGTTTCACACTAACAAATGAAAAGTCAGGTCGTTTAGTTATTTAGGGTATGAAGTTCGTACTGTGTGACGCTCCTCAGTCCTGGAACGGCGAAGAATTCAACCGGCGACCATGGCTTGGAGTTCGATAAAACTATTCAAAATTCACGACGGTTGGACTGCCGATTCGTTGGATGTTGGAGGGAACAGCGAACGGGATGAAGGAGAATCAGCGTACCCGCCGGAACAAGCACGCGTACTGCGACCTGGATGCGCCGTACCAGAAACGCGAACCTCAAGCGTTCCGAACGCGATTGTTCCGCGATCCAGAAAGCACGATCCGGAACGGAAATCGTTGCTAAGTTTGCGATCCCTGTACCTATGCACTGGAGTAATGATAATGATGATGATGACGACGACAAATAGCAAACCGTTTCGAGATAAAAGTTTTATGAGAGGAACTAACCGTTCTGACAAGAAATCATATCACCCAGTCGAAAGAGCAGGCATTTAACCAAGCTCGGTATGAGTGCCCCAGAAGTCACTAGGACATTAACATGTTGGTATTTAGAACCCTGTCCATCATTAGCACCAGCAGCCGAGCAGTCACCGGGAGTCAGCTCAGCGTTCCCACTAGCACATTGTTCCAAGCAAGCCCGAGCTAAAAAGCAAAACACACATACATAGGATATTAAAAATCATGGCTCTGTGTTTTTATGCACTAACCAAAGAACACCCAAATTCCTGTCTACAAAACAAGAAAACATATCTAAGAAATTCATTTTGGGAAGAGCAGGAAATAAGTATTGTCTGCTCTCCAAAGTTAAGTTGCCATCTGCAAGATCTAAAATGGAGAAAGCCAATCATAATAGAAATGAAATTACATATTTACATTATCTTCATGGTTTCAGTGGAGAGCTCTGGGGTGTGTTTGGGATGATTGTTTTCAATGAAATGTTTCCAATTTAATACACTATGAAGGTTTGTATAGAAAAGTTATGTTCTAAATAACCAGGATGGTAATTACCTGATGAGAGCCATCTATCTGTATAAGTATCGGTTTCTTCATAAAGATCTTCCCAACATTTTCTCATATCCTCATTAAGAATGCCATGCAACCCCTGCAAACAAATAATTTAAGGCGAAGGGAGTACTAAAACAGTACGTATGGCCGGAAATATCCCATAAGTACCTTTGTGTACTTTTCTGTTATAGTTCGATGCCTGTACGCTAATCTCCTTTTATTCACATCATCAACTGGAGGACCGAATCCATCATTGTTGAAATCATAATCAGTGAGATCCCGATCATCATCATAATGGCTGAAAATATCTAGGTACGGCATGTTGAAATTCTCGATCTGAAAATGCATAAAGTGTTGTACAAGGATTAAAGTAAAACTGAGCAAATCACAAAAAACTAGTATGAAGATTTTAAAGGCCACATGTTTTGGAAAACAGAAAAGAAATCAAGAAGTTGAGACACACTTGCTCATAGAAGAAATGGTCATCAGATATTTGAAGAACATGATTCTCCCAAGCTTTCCCAATCCTAACACCAGCAATCCAATTCTTTGAACCGTTGAAGGACTCCGCAAATTGCTTATTTAACAAAGACTTGACCAATATAAGAGTCTCATCCATGTCCCAAATATACACATTCATTTTCTGATCCATAATCGATAGAGAATTTAAACCCTGAGAAATAAGGTATAGCTTTCTGAACTTCAGTGTAAGTTAAAATGTTGAGATGGGTGTATATAGAACAATAATAATCATCATTAAAGAAATACACCGAACTGAAAGACAAAAAAAAACTCCACCTCAGTCATCATATTTCAGAATTGCAGAACAAAATTAGCACGAATGAGCTTTAAAATCACGAGAATATATGCAGAATCGTTATCAGACCTATCCGGCTTCTATTCTAGGTTTCTACTATGGAGCAAATCCACCGAAGACAGTGGAGATTTTGTGTGCAGAAGACATACCTCGGAGGCTCGAAGCTCGGACACGTAGACTGTGTTTGACAGGATCGAGGTCGAAGCATCGGAGACGGCCAGGATGCGTATGGTTAAGACGGGACTCGCATAGTCGCATACTTCGCACGGGGCCCGTAGACTAGTGTTTGCAATTTTTAAAATAATAGGTCTATCCTCCTAACCATAATTCTTATTATCCTCGATATTAATAGCTCCAACACAAATATGTATTAGAATTTTTAAAATATTGCTTTTTATTTTAAAAGTAATATTTTAATTAATGATTTATTGACTATGTTTATATTTTGAGACGTATTAGTGTATATGAGATAAAAAATTTGAATTGATTTCTAAATGTCTTGAAAATGTAAAATGCTTCAATGTCATGAATGGGTAGACGTCAGAGGATAATATATGTATATTTTTTCAAAGAAAATTGTATTTCTAATATTTGTAAATACACCCTTATAACTTTTAATATTTATTAGGGAAAAATATCTAAAATACCTCAAACTTTGAACGGGTGTGAGATGAACATCCCAAACTTTCATATATAATTTAAATATTCCAAACTTTATATTAAAAGTTATTTTAGCACCATAGGCAAGTATTATTTCATTCAAAAATGTAAATCTATGGTGTTTATTGCATAATTTAAAATATTTTAGAATTCGTGAGGATACAATTAACATTTTAAACTTCCATTGCAATATAAATAATGTTACCCCTCAATCTATATAATTGCAACACTTTTAATTTTGTTATTTTAAATTATGCAATTAACCCCATAAATTTACATTTTTGAAAGAAATAATACATGACAATGATACGAAAATAACTTCTTATATATAGTTTGGAGTATTTAAATTACATATACAAGTTTCGGGTGTTTACCTCACACCCCTTCAAAGTTTGGGGTATTTTTATTATTTTTCCCTATTTATTAATACAACCCCATAACTTTTAATATTTATAAATATGGCCCGTATCTGTATCATGCTTTTTTGATTTTGTCGTATTCCGTACCCGTTTCCGCGTTTCCGCATACCCGTATCAGTGCTACATAGCGGACAGGAGCTAGTTGTACCGTGGACATACAGTGTGTTTTGGCACTAGCACTGATAGCCCTGATCGACGAGACAGCAGATTATGTTAACGAGTTATTAATAACGGATTTGATCAACCAGTTTGACTAGCGGAATAAGTTTGATGTGTTGTCAGAAGATGATTGGTAATCTAATTCTTTGCCCATAACAATTACACAATGTAAATAAAAATAATTACTGGGATATTGCTCCTAGAGTTTAATGGACAATTATACGACCATGCTTAAAATAAGACAAAAAAGTGTACAATTAATTAATAATGAATAGAGAAAACACCTCAATATTCAATAACCATTCAAAAAAAAGAATACACCTCAATGAAGCGAACCCTACCCATATATACCTCTGTTCTAAAATTCCTTCTAGGCATCTGACTAGTCCTTGTCTAGACGCTAGGCGGTGGCCGGGCACCCCCATTTTCATCTAGGCGCTCTGATTAATTGGTTTGTCATCTAGGTAAATTAGTCACCGCCTATGGTGCCTAGTTGCTCGCCCAGAGCGCCTAATCGGCCGTCTAGGCCGTCTAGATTCTCCGAACATTACTTTACTTTTTAATTTTAATTTTCTAAGCGATATAAGGACTTTAACTTTAGCCACAAATATAAAGAAATGAAGTTGTAAATAAAGACTATATATGTTTGTATATATACCTAAATTTTACTATTACTTATATTTATAACATAATGAAGTTAAGTGATTAGTTATCATATACTTCTCGCGAAAACCAGACCGTCGCAACCCAAGAAAACATGACCGTTGGACTGGTCTCCACCAATCCCCGCCAGGTCATCCGACGGTCTTCAGCAAACCTCTCGCGGCTGAAGAAAAGAGCGAAGCCTATACCTAATATCCTGTCGGCTGAGACACTAGTGGAAAAACGTCAAATAGAGGCGCTTCGTTTGAGGCGCTTTTCAGCACAAACGCCTCTATTTGGCGTTAAAATTATTATTTTAAAATTTTTTAAAACCGTGCGGCGCTTATTGAAAAAAGCGCCTCCAATAATTTTTTTAAATTTTTTTTTTTAACTCGTGCGGCGCTTTCTTTTAAGAAGCGCCTCCGATTTGATTCCCGGTTTTTTTTTTTGAAATCCGTCCACTCGTGCGGCGCTTAGGGAAAGAAGCGCCTCTAATTGCCCCGTTTTTTTTTGGAATTGGGCCACGCGTGCGGCGCTTGGGTAGAAGCGCCTCTAAGTTCCCCGGTTTAAATGGAATTGGGCCACGAGTGCGGCGCTTGGGCTAGAAGCGCCTCTAAAATTTCGTATTTTTTTAAAAAAAAATCCCTGCGTGCGGCGCTTTTCTGTACGAAACGCCTCCAATTTTAAACAAAAAAAATACCCCGTCGTCCAAACCTAGCCGCAGCTGGAAACGGAAACACCTGGGAACGGAAACATCACCTAGAAGCGCTTTTCCGATCCAAATAGCAGCCGCACCGCCCGCGACCTTTCGACCGCACCGCCGCTCGCGACCTTTCGACCGCACCGCCGCCCGCGACCTTTCGACCGCACCGCCGCCCGCGACCTTTCGACCGCACCGCCGCCCGCGACCTTTCGATCGCACCGCCGCCCGCGACCTTTCGACCGCACCGCCGCCCGCACGTACGCCGTAGGCTCGCTCGCCGCCGCTGTACGCCTGCAACTACTCCGGCACGCCGTCGACTTCTCCGGCCCACATCCCAGGTCAGTTTATTTTTTAATTAAGTTTTTGGTATATTTTGGTTGATTTCACTTTTATTTGATTTTAGTTTAAATTTTAGTTTAAATGTTTTCAGATTAATGTATATTACATATGAGATCCATTGTTCCCATGTTTAGGATTCCTTAATTTTTAATCAAGTGGGAATTATACTTACATTGATAAAAGTGAGTTTATTTGTTAATTTTTTGGCATATATATTATGTTTTTCATTTTTATTTGATTGTACTTTGATTTTTTTGGACCGCTTCGGCTCACAGTTAATTATAATTTATTAATTGTTTATTTGACAGCGTTATCAATGTATTTTATTTGATTATAGTATGTGTAATTATTGAAGTAATAATTATTTGATTATACCCGAATGAATAATGGCCACCACTGAGATGGAAGATTGGTTGGTTTTAGTTCGTGTTAGTTCAGTAGTGTTGAATACATTTCACTCACATAGAAACTTTTTTCTGGTATACTCCTTTAAAATGAATGGAAAATGGGGTCATGGTATTCCATACTCTGAAGCTATGAAGCTAGTAGAAATAATTTTCATGCTATTCTGGTTGAAACTTTTCATTCACATAGAAACTATGAAGCTAGTAGAAATAATTTTGTTTTCTGGTATACTCCTTTAAAATGAATGGAAAATGGGGTCATTTCATTCACAAAATAAAATGAATGGTATACATAGAAACTTTTTTCTGGTATTCTGGTTGAAACTTTTCATTCACATAGAAACTATGAAGCTAGTAGAAATAATTTTGTTTTCTGGTATACTCCTTTAAAATGAATGGGAAATGGGGTCATGGTATTCCATACGTGTCAAGGAATAAATCCGCCAAAGAACTGCGTCTTATATGCTCCTGCTTCATTGCAACATCTGTGAATATGATTTGATCTTGTTGTACCCCTTGTGCAGCTGCATCTGATAAAACATTATTACTTGGTTAACATTATGGAGGGAGTATATGATATTGCTTATATGCACATTATATGATATATGATTATTGGACAAATGTAGAATTTCGTTCAAAATGGACCGTTCTTGGATGTATGGACGTCGAGACACGTCTGAGTTTTTCATTGGTGCGAATGGGTTCATCAAAGCTGCCGTTACACACCAGAAACAACATGGACATAAAGGAATTTTATGTCCTTGTTTAAAGTGCCGGAACTTGAGAAGAGAGAGTGACACCAATGTTATACTTCAACATCTGTTTGAGAGAGGCTTTAGAGAAAATTACATCATTTGGACTTTACATGGAGAGACTTTCCAGGATGGTGAGAATGTTGTTCCGCGAGCCGCCGCTAGTAATTTAAAGCGCAAAGCCCCCGATACTACCACCAACTTAAATTGGAATAATGAAAATAGTGGTGATGATGATTTCAATGATGATCACATGGATGAGTTTTTGAAGGATGTACATGATAATTTTGAACAAAAACCAAAATCATATGAAAGTATGGTTGATGCCGCCAGAATACCTTTGTATTCTACCTCTACTTTTACGAAGCTGTCTGCGGTTTTGAAGTTATTTCATTTGAAAGCGAAACATGGATGGAGTAATGTCAGTTTCACAGAGTTATTGACATTAATTCAAGAGATGTTGCCCGAAGGGAATACACTTCCTGATACCACTTACAAGGCAAGAAAGTTACTGTGTCCTATGGGAGCTGAATGGGAGAAATTCCACGCGTGTCCAAATGATTGTGTGTTGTACCGGAATGAGTACGAAAATCTTGATGAATGTCCAAGATGTCATCTTTCTCGCTATAAGGCAAAAAGGAGTACAAATAGTGCTAGTGACACTGAGTTTTCCAAAATTCCTGCAAAAGTTTTGTGGTATCTCCCCATTATTCCGAGATTTAAAAGGTTATTCATGAATGCAAAAGATTCCAAACATTTAGTTTGGCATTCTCAGGGTAGAAAAAAAGATGAGTACTTGCGTCATGTGTCTGATTCTCCGCAATGGAGGCAAATTGACTTGAAATATCCTGAATTCGGCAGAGAGGACATAAATTTGAGACTTGGCCTATGCACTGATGGTATGAATCCATATGGTACACTCAATAGTCAACACAACACTTGGCCAGTTCTATTGGTTATTTACAATTTGCCTTCATGGTTGTGCATGAAACGTAAATACATCATGTTGTCTCTTCTTATCTCGGGACCCAAACAACCGGGTAATGATATTGACGTGTACCTTGCACCGCTTATTGATGATCTCAAACTGCTGTGGACTGAAGGTGTTACAACATATGACATGCATACCAAATCTTATTTTCAAATGTGTGCTATGTTGTATTGCACTATAAATGATTTTCCAGCATATGGCAATCTTTCAGGCTACACAGTCAAAGGTGCAAAAGCATGTCCTATATGTGAAGATGATACAGTTGATTTGCGATTACCTCACTGCAAAAAAAAATGTTTACTTGAATCATCGAAGGTTTCTTCCGCGCACTCATCGTTATCGTGCATTGAAGAAGGCATTTAACGGAAAAACTGAGCATGAAGTAGCTCGTCCACCATTAAATGGTCATGATGTGTATGATAGGGTGAAAGATTTGAACACAATCTTTGGAAAACCTTATAAGCGGAACAAGCAGAGCCTTTGGAAAAAGAAATCTATATTTTGGGAGCTTCCTTATTGGAAAGACCTATCAGTAAGGCACTGTCTTGATCTCATGCATATTGAAAAGAATGTGTGTGACAGCATCATTTCAACTATTTTGAATGTTCCTGGAAAGTCAAAAGATGGCATAAATATTCGCAAAGACATGGTTGAACATCTGAATATTCGGAAAGAATTAGCACCACAACCACGTGAGAATGGATTTTTTCTTCCACCAGGCAACTATACATTATCAAAGGCTGAGAAAAAAAGTTTCTGTGAGTGCTTACATGGGATAAAGGTGCCATCAGGGTATGCATCTAATATTAGAAATCTTGTATCACTACAAGATATGAAATTGATTGGGTTGAAGTCTCACGACTATCATGTTTTGATGCAACACTTGTTACCTGTTGCTTTAAGAGGTCTTCTACCTGATCATGTTCGGCATGCCATTATGAGGTTGAGTTTCTTCTTCAATTCCATATGCCAGAAAGTCATTCATCCAGAGAAACTTGATGCTTTGCAATCAGAAGTAGTTGTTACATTATGTCAACTCGAGATGTACTTTCCGCCATCATTGTTTGACATTATGGTGCATCTTGTTGTGCACTTAGTCAGAGAGGTAAAGATGTGTGGACCGGTGTTTTTGAGGTACATGTATGGAATGGAGAGACACATGGGGTATTTAAAATCAAAAGTAAAAAACCGTTGTCGACCGGAAGGTAGCTTCATCAGAGGTTTAATTGATGAAGAAGTCATTGAATTTTGTACGCCATATTTAACTAATGTGGAATCTTTGGGAGTACCAAAGTCTAGACATGATGACAGACTTGAAGGAAAGGGCACTCTTGGGAAGAAACAAGTAAAGAATGTGGATAATGATTTGTTGGGAAAGGCTCATCTTCTCGTATTGCATCATCTTGAAGTAGTTCATCCTTATGTGCAACAACATATGAATGTCTTGAGATCCCAGTTTCCTTTGAAAAGTGAAATCTGGTTGACTAAAGAACACAACCGAACCTTTGCATCTTGGTTTAGGGATTTAATTTTCAATGAAACTGATAATGTGTACTATGATGTTGATGATGATATTAAGTGGTTGGCCTATGGTCCTAAACGACCAATTGATTCTTTTGAAGCATATGATATCAATGGCTACACTTTTTATACTACCAGACAAGATGAGAAGTCAGTGTTACAGAATAGTGGTGTGTCTGTGATAGCATCTTCGACTGAGTATGCTAGTGCAAATGATCAAAATCCATTAAATGCAAGGCTGTCTTACTATGGAAAAATAGAAGACATTTGGGAGTTAAATTACACAGCTCGATCTTTTGCCATTTTCAAGTGTCAATGGGTTGACATTCGTCGAGGGGTGCAATGTGATGACACTGGAGTCACATTAGTAGATTTTAACCGATCAGGACATCGTGGTGATCCGTTCATACTTGCATCACAGGCCGAACAAGTGTTTTATGTAAAAGATCCTTCAAATGAACGATGGTCCATTTGTTTACCCGACAAGAAAAAGATTACATGTAATTTTGAGGATGAGGAAGATGATTATGTTGAGGAAATGCCCTCATTATCCATCGGGATGCGTGAAACAAACATAAGATATGATCACAATGAGGATGATCTTCCCTTTATCGCACACCATAATGATGGCATTGAAGTGTTAACGGAAAAAGCTAAGTGAGGAATTGTAAGTTGTTTTGAGTTAAGTAATTTAATAATGAATTGTAATTAAGTTATATTTAATATTGAATTATTATTAATCATTATGCATGTTTATGAATTGCAGGTACACACTATGAGCGACGACGACGGAGATGAGCCCGGTCATAATCAAGATCCCCATGGCGGCGGTGGCGGTCAAAGAGACAGCGAGGGGCGAAAAATAATTGAATTTGCTGATACCGATGCTGTCATCGGTGAGTGGGCTGAAGAGTTTAAATCATTCTTGGGGTAGATGGTACGTTCCCGAGTGAGTATAAACATTGATAGTTGGAAGAAAGTTTCAAAAGCGAATAAAGATCAAATCTTTAAAGAGATACATGTACCTACAAAATCTCCAATTTTATTAGCCGAAATATTTATATTCATTTCACTATATAATATACGCTAACACTTTATTTTTGATGTTATCATGCAGCATGACTATGCTGTGGAGGATAATATGAAAAAACCATTATTGAAAAAGTTGGGCAAAATGCACCGAGATTGGAGAAATCGATTGCGATCAGGTTTCATAAATAAGACTCGTCAAGTGGGAAAGGATTGTGGGGAAGCTTTTGAGAAGTATAAAGACCAACTTACCAAAGAAGAGTGGGATAGTTTCGTGGCAAAGACTATGACTCCTGAGTTTGTGGTATGTCATAGAATTAAAAAATTTCAATATTTTAATTAAGTAGTTATTTAATATTTATGAAACATTGAATAGGCTTTGAGCGAGAAGAATAAACAAGCTGCACTTCAGAATATCTATCCTCATCATATGGGTCGTTCAGGATATGTTCTTTCCATACCGAAATGGAAAGAGCAAGGATTATTAGATCAGTTTCTTACCGGTTCAGAAGTAGATTCAACGAACTCTAGCACAACCACTTCTGGTGATATTCCAAGACATGTCACTTGGTTTTGTGCAAGGTCTGGATTAACAGCGGATGGTCACATCGTGTTTCCTGGTAATACTGAGGGCATGCGCGAGAAAAAAGAGAAGTTGGTAAGTTATAGTTAGTATATGTATGATCATATTATTAAATCATGTTTATTTTTTAACATTAAATTCTATTGCTTCTGTACTAGGATAAACTTCATGAAGATGTAGCAGCAGGAACGTGGAAGCCAAGTGGTCGACATGATATATTGACAGAGGTTGTTGGGAAGCCTGATTACCCTGGACGTGCACGTGGCGTCGGTGGTGGTGTGGGTTATACACATGTCTTTGATCGAGAGTCGAGAATCACACATCGAGATAAGGTTGGTAATTTGAGTGATGTTGACCTAAAGCAGTTGCAAGAGCGTTTGATGAAAGACATGCAACATTACTTTGTTCCAAGAAGTGAAGTGCCTATCGGGGATTCAATGCCTGCTTCCGAGGCGGCCCACGTGGATACTATGAACTCTGCTACACCCCATCTAAAAAAAACATTCATTGTAAGTAACATTTTATTAAATATTTATGTAGAAAATGTTTTATTTTTCATTTGTATGTGTACATACATACATGCAGGATGGTGCATCTTGTAGGCTTGCTGTTGAGTCACACACTTATCCTGGTGATAAGAGTTTGGACTTTGTGGCCATGGCTGTAGCCTACAACACGCTTGTTGGGTCGTTAATCCATAATGTACCGATGTGTGAAAACACAATCAAAGTGAACATATGTATGGCATATCGAGAGTTTGAAGACTGTCCATTGTTTTATCCTAATGAAGCCGCTGATATGAATGTTGTAGCAGACGCTGTAGGTTCATATGTTCAATGGCCATCTCATTTGGTTTTTTTTGAGGGAGAGGTAATGAAGTTATTGTTTCATATTTTTTACTTTTGTTGCTTATTTCGATATGAAATTCTTTCATACATTTTTATGTAATAATTATTTTAGGAACCACCGTCTAAGTCAAAAAAGAAGGATGGAGCTAAGAAAAAAGTACCCTTTATCGTGAGAGATTCACCAAAAGTAACGGTTGAACTCAGCTCACATTCATTGGTCAGTGAAACTGTTCTTCATTCACTTACAGATGATCTTTTAAGATTGCATGAAAATCTTGAGTGGTATGAGCCCGATCTTTGTAAGTTTTCTATTCCTCTTCATGCGGAGTTGTTCTGTTATATTGATGATAACCAATTTGGGACCGTTGTTGACCGTGAAGACTTGAGTCAATTTCTTGAGAGTGATTCTGTTGATCTTTCAATTATTCAGACCTTTATGCTGTAAGTATTATAATAAGTTTTCAAGCACTCTTGAATATTTGTTAGACTTAATTACTATTGACTAATTATTAATATTATAATTTCACATGCATGTAGTTGTGTAAATGCAAAACTGATTGAGTTTGGTCGTGATGATGTGGGTCTTTTGTGTCCTTGGATTTGTTCTTTTAAGTATTATCAATTGGATAAAAAGGGCACACTGACTTACATGAAGCATGCTCTGACTGAAATGTTTGAAAAGAATATCATTCTCTTGGCATATAATGAAGGGTATGATTCATATATTACATTCACTTTTACATATTATATTTATTGATCGTGACATATGAAATATTAACCCATTTTCTATTCTCTTTGGAAATATAGGTATCATTGGGTTTTGTTTGTAATTTGTCCAAAGGTTGATAAGGGCTACATTTTCAATTCATTGCCAAGTTATTCCAATATTGCTATTCAAAAAGATCTTACGATGTATGTATTTTTAATGATTTAGTTGTGATATTTAACATTTATATTTAACATTTATACTTGTATGTCAACATTGAGCATATATATATATATATATATATATATATATATATATACATTGAGCTTAATTATCATTATAGGATGTATAGAGTTGCGTCTACACAAAAGGGTCGTGGCAAGCCGATCAAATGGCATAATATGAAGGTACTTTCATCATATATCTTCTCTTATTTACATAAGTTATGCTTTTATGTAAAAAAATCATATTATAAAATAATAATGTATATTTGTCATCTAATATATAGTGTGCAAGACAAACGGGCAACACAGAATGTGGATATTATGTGATGAAGTTTATTTGGGAAATAATAACTTCTGTTGGAAGTTCAGATATTGCACAGGTATTTAAATTATATATACTTCAATAGGTGGATTTCATTAAATCATTTAACTTATATACGATAGTATAATTTAGTTTGTCATTACTTATTTTATCTATATTTTTATGATTACTTTCAGGTTTGGAATTCAAGAACTGAGCCATATACAACGGAGGAGTTTGATGACATTAGAAAAGTATGGGCTAGGTTTTTTGTAGATGAAGTGTTATGACATTAGAACTGAGTCAAACTTGAATGTAGTTTTATTATATTGTGATACAAATTTGTACCTTTTGAATTGTATTTGTGCGAAACGATTTTATCGTTATTCTGGTTTTATGAATGAATGAATGTGTTTTTTTGGTTGACAATGGATCTGTAAATAAAACAGGTTATATAGTATTTTTAAAAAAATATAAAAAATAATAATAAAATTTGGAGGCGCTTTTGTGAAAAAAGCGCCTCTAAAACAGAATACGGAGCCAAGTTTGGAGGCGTTTTTAAGGTTAGAAGCGCCTCTAATTCATTTTACGTAGCACATTTTGGAGGCGCTTTTTTCGTCAGAAGCGCCTCTAAATAAAAAAACTCATCAGAAGCGCCTCTGTTTGGGCCACGCGTGCGGCGCTTTTTCTATAAGAAGCGCCGCAAAATTCCGAAATTTTTTTTTTTTTTAAATATTAGAGGCGCTTCCAGTCAAAAAAGCGCCTCCAATTGAGATTTGCGGCACATTTTTTAGAGGCGCTTCAAAGCGCCGCACGTGAGCCATTTGAAGCGCCTCTGATTCACGATTTTGCACTAGTGAGATCAAGCCCGGTCCTGACATTAGAGACCCGGGACATATGATAAATAGGGGCCCTCAAAATGATAATTAAGGTTGAAAACAAGTTTTATTATAAAAGAAAATTTTAATACACAAAGCAAGTACTTCTTACATAGAAGTACAAAACAACTTTCCCAAGCGTTGCTAGATGAAAAATCATCTATAATAATGTTAAGGTCAATATTATCCAACGTCTCCTTCTCAATTGTTTAGCTAAAGCTATAAAGAAGGAATTTAGAACAGTAACATTAATCAACACAACATGTGATATAAAAAAAATGTTTTTAATTATTTAGAAACGATAATGTTGGATCTTGACAGATTGTAATCAAATTAAAGTTCCACACAAAATAAAAAAGTATTATTGTACTAACGCACTGTTAGTATGAAATGGAATTAATCAAAACTGGAACTCAAATCAGTTCTACGGAAATTGAACAAGCATAATAAGAATTCGCATTTGATTATAATAATCAACAATTCAATTCATTATTCATCTCTTTCAAATCTAAAATAAATCAACAATTAAAGTAAATAACCTCCACTGACCACTAGCTCCACATTTCCTTGTCTGCAATTTTTTTTTATAGTAAATCTCACGGATTTTGGATTTTAAGATGAATTGAATGAGAATATAAGATTAGAGTAACCAGTCGGTGAGTCTGAATCTGATGCGAGGGATTACAGAAACAGTGAGGATGAATAAAACTAAACCAGCGAGAATCAACGAGGATTATTTGAAGGATTTCCATATTAGATGATAAAATTGAAGGATTACTTATGGAGGAGATGAAGGATTATTTACATACCTGAAATCGACGAGAATTGCTCACGAAGAAGATTTAGCAAGGACCAACAGGTGAGTCGCACAACAGACCCAAGAAAGCGGAGGGTGAGGGAACATGGGTCGATGGAGAATCATGCAGATGGTAGGGTTATGAAACGGGAGAGGGATCGATGAATTCTAAAACGGGTGAGGGAAACGCCTGAGTGTTGAAATATTACTCCGTATAGTAAACTCTGTGTAGTAGGCCGGCCCATTAGTTGAGTAATTATGCATGCTTTAGTTCAAGCATACTCCGTAAAAAGTGTTAAGTGTCACTACTTGAGGCTAATGTATTTGTGTTAGAAAATAGTGACACTCTTGTGTTATTAGTGACATTATATCAGAAAGTGTCACAATAAAAGTGTAACTGTAAGCCATTTTTCTACTAAGGTTATAAACTTTTATGATACTAATGTGTCAAAAAAGTTACCGATATTAATGTATCATTAGTTTATATGATGACTAGGTGTCATTAAGAATACCAACACAAATGTATCACTACATTTTATGCTGCTAGAGTGTCATAATTTACCGACATTTTTACACCGACACTAATTTTAGTGTCGCAACCCCCACCATTCATCGACACTTTTCAAGTGTCACTAAATCTTTTAGTGACACTAATTTAGTGTCACTATAGATTATTTTTCTATTAGTGCCACTGTAATATTATCAAACTTATCTCATTTCATTTCTTTTCTAATAAATGATACAATACCTCTCTCACTAATAATTGAGAATATTATATGTACCTATGATGCACTTGACTGCCACATGTCATTATTTCATCATTTGATCATATTTGAACTATCTAACCATAATATTTCAATGGTAGATTCTACGGTACCCATAACGTACCATACATTTGTCTATATGGACCAATGAAAGTGTTGTAGTTGAATTATTTAAATCTAAATTAAAAATTATATAATGATATGAACCAATCAAGTGAATGATAGGTACGGTATCCCATTTTTAAATGGGTACCGGAGTTGTCACCTATTTCAATTGGTCTACATGTACTGCCATCGATCATATTCAATTTTTTTTCTGGGGCGGTCTCCCTAAGCAAAAACAGGTTGGTGGTAGTGAGTGGTGACTAAGGTTGTCTACAATGGGAGGGATAAAAACTCCAAATTTGAGGGTTTCACTCCAACAATTTTGCTTGTACGGTCGTTTACTGCTTCTGCAATTTCACAAGTCTATTCCCTGAAATTCTTGTTTCTTTGATCTTCCGATTCTTTCTAAGCCATCTTAAGTAAAAAAACCTCAAGCAATGAAATCACAAACATGGAGGTCATCATCATATTAAACTTTCCACTTCTATGAAATTATCTCCAAATAATTGAATCTCAATCTGATTTATCTTCGCTTCTATGAATTATGAGCTCTACTCATTCATTTTTGCGTTTATATTGCAGGAGTTTTTGGGGACGACGCTGATGGATTTGATCATGTCGGTTTCCCTAGCTCCCGCCGCCATTCATCTCATACATAAATGAATATTGAGCACATTAGAAATGAGTTTTATGTTATACTCAAATGAATATAACGTCTAAAGTGAACGTGCATACACAAATGAACTTTTGATTTTTTTTTATACTCATTTTGTAAGTTGTGTATGCTCATTTCGTACTGATGTTCTGCGCATTATATTTTAACACAAGACTTGATTATAGACACGAGAACACAGATCGTGATGCTCAAATGCACGATTCTAATACGCAATAGAAGAGATTTGATACTCAATTAAAATGTCTTCATGGTCAACTAAAAAAACTTACGTTTTCATATCAATGCTCATTTTATATCTTACATATGCTCAATTCATTCTGATGTTATGCACATTTTAAAATGTCATATCAATGGATATTTCAAAAGCACCATATTCCATTAGATTTACATATTGAAGTTCATAAGAGATGACTATACATATAATTTAACAAGTAAGTTTTTATAAAAGAAAAAATAAGAAAAAGAAAGTGAATTCGAAGATATGAATCAGAGATCACGATGTTCATTGTTAGATTTATAATGCTCAACAAAATACGTTTGATGCTCACTAAAAATGCATTAATGCTCATTTAACAGAAGACACGAATTTCATTTAAATTACTAAAATGCCACCGACTGTACGTCGCGCTCTCATCGTACAGCCGGTTGTACGGTATAGGCTTCCAACAATATACGATGATGCCAAGGTGGATTGGGCATCCTTTAGGTGAGAATTAGCTAGGCCTGAGATCAGTTCGGTTCTTGTTAAAATTCGATGGAACCGTATTAAAAATTACAGACGCTGAATTCGTTTCGGTTCTAGTTAAAAATGTAGTTGTTAAATTCGGTTCGGTTCTTACATTTTTTCGGTTCCTAATAAAAATTTATTATCCTCCTAAAATGGACACATTTTATGTCACACCCCAGACCGCAATCTAAGCGCGTGTACAACCGCCGTATAATCGAGCGACGTCACCCGCAGGTCAACCTCACTTAATCATACAAGGCGTTCGAGAAAACAATCCATCCATACTCAGTAGTAAACATACATAACAAACATCACAGTTAAACCATTGAATAACAGAAATATTCAGCGGTAATTCATAGGCCACATTCGACCAATAACATGCATGGGCATGCAAGCCCAAAAAGTAGTTTATAACAAATAAAAGTATCCATGAGCAATGTTTGGTAATTTGAAAGAAAACGAGGAAGCACGAACCACGTCTTCCTTGATTTGATGTCACCCGTAGAAAGGTGCAGGTAGCAAGCCCTAGCTTCAACCTGAAAATGGTGGCCCCCCGAAGGGGTCAGTACAAGTACCGAGCGAGTAGCAGGCTAAATATAGAATAACTAGCGTTTCAAGTATAAGACCCAAACATAGGGTGATACTTATATAAATAGTCCTTTCCCCCAAGTTAAGAAATGCTTAATAGTATATATACGCTTGGAAAATACCCGATCCGTAGATCACCATTTTATTTTGGGAAAATAGTAATAGCCAATATTATTGACTAAAAATCCCAGCCCACCCATATGCTTATGAGTGTATAGGACTCCTCCTTATCTTTATTTCAATTTCATAATCTATGAGTTTGAGGATAATATAATTCTTGGGTACTCCACCAATTTATATTTGAGTGTTAAGGACTTTTAGTCCTAGGGTCCTCCACCAATATATAATCCGAGTGTTAAGGACTTTAAATCCTAGGGTCCTCCACCAATATATAATTTGAGTGTTAAGGACTTTAAATCCTAGGGTCCTGCACCAATATATAATTTGAGTGTTAAGGTCTTTAAGTCCTAGGGTCCTCCACCAATATATAATTTGAGTGTTAAGGACTTTAAGTCCTAGGGTCCTCCACCAATATATAATTTGAGTGTTAAGGACTTTAAGTCCTAGGGTCCTCCACCAATATATAATTTGAGTGTTAAGGACATTAAGTCCTTGGGTCCTCCACCAATATATAATTTTATGATCAACCTCCTATCAACCTAGATAGAGTCCATATCATCTTTATTCATTCATAGCTAAATCAATCCATAAAGTTTATGTATCTCAATTCATGCAAATCCATGCATTTATATAAATTTATAATTAACTAATACTCACCGGTACTAATTAATCCATTATCCATCGGTCAACGTTTCGTTGACCGCCATTTCAAGCCTTGTACGTATCAACTTAATTATCATATAATTAAGTTAGTAATATCCATTTGTATTTCTCTTACACTTCAAACAAATATGCATTTTTATATAATTCCTCATATCATATTTTATGCACAAACAATTAATTCCTTTCATACAAACCTAACCACGTTGGCTAATCACATGTTTAATTGTCTTTTAAACATCCTTATGAACAGATATAACATTTATTTAGGTAATCTCATAATTAACCCAAAAGTTATAAGATATTAAGCCGTCCACTCACCTTAAATGAGCTTAAGCGCGTTCTACGCTCCTCGGTTGAACTCCGGCGAAACTCCGGCGAACTCCGGCTGATAGAGTATATTCTAGAGAGAAGTGAGAGCGAGAGAGAGAAGTGCAAGTAAATGCTTCAATAGAATGATTTTGTAACCCTTATGACTACCTCCAGAGGAAGTATTTATAGGAAAAATACGGGCTGGGCTCCCAAGCCTTGGGCTTGGGAGACCCATTTACAACTGGACCGCTATTGGGCCGAATACAAAGTAACTCATGGGCTATATAAATGAATAAGTGTAAAATCTAGTTCTGCGAGTCCTCCGTGGCCGACGAGGGTCTGGCCGACGAGGGCACGGCCGATGAGGACACCCTGGTTCCCTGGCTTCAGGGGCATATTCTGAGTCGGCCCCTCTTCGGCCGACGAGGGTCCTTTGGCCGACGAGGGCGCCGCGTAGTGGCTTGTGCTTTCTGTTCTTCTGAGTATGTGGGTCCTAGGGCCTAGACCCATATACTCCATCAGGAGTCCCCCACTCTCTAAGCTGAGATGTAGACGAAGTGAAGAAGAGTAGATTTCTGTGCTTGATGCTCTTGGCCGATGCGGGACCATGTTGGCGTTTGGTGGCACTTTTCTGAGTTTGGCCGTTACCTTCCCCTTGACGTGGATGATGAGCGTTCCAGTCATGGGGGGCGATGAAGACATTCATTCCTTCTCACGATCTTCGGTGGCTGGATTTCGTTTTTGGGCCGAGGAGGCCACTGTGGTTGCTTTCTTGCTTGAAGATGACGAGCCTCCCTCATCTTGAGTGTCCGTTAAGGGTGCTGTTCACTCCTTCTGACCGTTAGTTAAAGTTTGTACTGTTGGCCGAGGAGGCCGTTGGGGCTGCCTTTTTGGTTGGACGATGAGCGTCCTTGCTTGGTGGGAAGGATGAGCGCCCTTTGTCACGAGCGGCCGATGAATGGTCGTGCCCACTCGTGACAGTTGGTGGCTGCTCTGGGCTCTTTGGGGCCGAGGAGGCCCTTGTGGTTGTCTCTTGTTCGAGGATGATGAGTATTCTTTTGTTCCCAGGTAGCCGATGAGGGTGCGGTTTTGCTTCTTGGCCGTTGGCCGTGTTCTGTGTTTTTTGGCCGAAACGGTGTTTTCCGTAGTCTGGTGTTCACGCTTTTGAGGACGATGACGGAACTGATCAGTGATCTGGGAGGGAATTCTTTGTTTGCTAGCTTTGCTGCGGCCGATGGTGCACCACGATGTTATGGACATTGTGATGCATGTCTAATATTGTAGTTGTGGACTTAGTATATTTTTGGATTTCTTTGATTTTGTCCTGGTTTGCAAAGGCCGGTGTAGTCCCCCAGTCCCCCACTGCTTCAGGCCGAAGAGTAGGTGAGGGGTGAAGGAGTAAAGGAGGTACCCAGGCCGAAGCGGACTCTTGTATACACCTGAATCCAATTCCTTGGCGATTTCCTGGTCAAGGTAACCCTGTGGGAGAACCCTTGGACGCAGGTCGCTTTCAAGAAATTATCATCAGGGTTTTATACAGGGCCGATGGCATGGGTTTTCTTGGTGGTTTTACTGGTGTGGCCGTTAAGAAAGCCATGCGATTGGTATTCTGTTCAAGCCGATGTCGACTTGTGACGATGCACTTTGTCACGGTGCGTCAAAATAATTTTCAATACTAACATTTATACGTAGTATAGCGTAGTAGAGTTCGTATCCACAGGGAAAGGAATAATTCTCTTTTTATGTTACTTAGTAAATAAAAGGGGGGTTTTGGTGAAGAATGATTTAATTAAATTAAGAACTAAGATGAACGACCTATATGAGATTTAAGTCAAAGATAAAAAGGACTTGGCATTGCTACTTTCCACTTGTTGATATATTTTAGTCGATCATTGTTATATCTATAACTTATTCCCTCTCGAATACTCAATCGGGGAGTATATCCACTTCATCGAGGGTAGTTATTAACAACGACCGTTCATTAATAACCCTTACTATTAATCAAATATAGAACAACGCCTTATACCGATTTAATAGTAGCAATTAATCTTTCTAACTCCTTGATGAAATCAATTGAGATTGATAACCTCAACACAAGCGGTTTCGGTTTAACCAACAAAATTAATCCCTCTTAAGTTTATTAACCACGACCGTGCATTAATAAACCGAAGTTACTTACTTGTGAAACCATCAACGATTAACCATCGGTTCGTTGATCGTTTCTAGTAATAATTAATATATGAAACAAAACTAGTTGATCCTTTAAGTAATGTTCAAGATATTAATATAAAATATGAGTAGGGATTAATTAATATTCAAGGAAGAATATTATTAAAGAAGATGAATCCTACTATAATTAATATCAAGATGTTAACTAATTGTCATCTTAGCAACACTCCCCAATATTAATATAGAGGAAGAAAATATCATTCTAACTAATGTCGAGATGTTAACTAATTGTCATCTTAGCAACACTCCCCAACATTAATATAGAGATGGTATTAAGGAAAGAACTATTAATTAATATTCAAGGAAAGAAGTTAAGAAAATAACTCACAACTTTAATAATCAACAAGCTTCAAGAGCAACATCAAGAATGGAAGTTTAGCTCCTCATTTGGAGACTAAACATAGCTAGAAAAATATAAAGAAATGCTATTCTAAACTGAGCTAAAGAGATTGGAAGAAGGGATCGTTTTTTTGTGAAGAAAAAGTGTGCTATTTATAGGTGTTTTTCAACACCTTTGGCCGGGTACCCGACCGGGTCAAGTACTCACCCGACCGGGTCCATGTCAAAATCAAATATCCTCCACGTTCTGGCGATCTTCGGCATGTTAAAGTGTCTGGGTCAAGTCAGACCCGACCGGGTGGGGTAGGGGACCCGACCGGGTGAGTGCAAAAATTGGATATTCTTCACGTTCGGGTGATCTTTGCACACCGGGTTGTCCCCGGTCACTTCTCACCCGACCGGGTGAGGTAGTGGGCCCGACCGGGCCATGCACTTTCTTTGCATTTTCGTTTTTCACTTCTTACCCGACCGGGTCAAGTGTTATACCCGGTCGGGTATTTGCTCCTGGGCAGCCAAATCTTCTTTTTCTTCACTTCAAAGTCTTCCTTTCCAACACCACAAATCCTAACTAAACTTTACAACTTACAAATAAAGACTAAAATACAATTACAACTGAAATCACATAAATGTTTACAAACTAAATAAAACGTCAAACAATTAACATAAATCAAACATAAAAACATGTAATTATGCACTACTAATTAGTGTGCATCAAACACCCCCACACTTAAACCTTTACTCGTCTCGAGTAAATCAAATCCGATCCAAGAAGTCCTTAAAATGACAAGAATATCAACACACACATCCACGAGTGTTTTTAGAAACACATAAAGTAAATCCCCAAAAATATAATAGTAAAGAGGGTCTTCAACTCCATATTTCTTTATCAACTTCAACCCATTTTTTTGTTACCCTTAGGATCCTGCAGAAATAAAAGAAAATACTTTCTCTCGTTCTCTCATTTTGCCTAGGTGCCCTTTCGGGTTTTCATCCCAGCTTCCCACATTTTTCTGTTTTAATCCTCACAACTCACTCTTATTTTTGCTTTATTTTTGCTTAAGTTTCCCTTTCAGGTTTTCAACTTAACAAGCTTTTATATTTTTTTTTACAAGAATAAAGAGTATGAATGTGATTATTCCATAAAACTCTCCCCCCAAGCTAATCAAAGCACTGTCCCTAGTGCTTGTGTCTAAGATGAGTGTTTTTTTTTTGTTTTTTTGGATACTTTTTGGGAGGTTTTGTTGGTGATTCGTGGGTGTGGAGATGAAAAGGGTGAAGAGGTGATGAATGAAATGGGTTTAATTGGTGGATGGATGTAGAAGATATGAAGCTTTTGACTTTTGGAAATGGAGGGAATTTGGGGTGTGATTCGAAAGGGAAGACAAAGGGGGGTGATTCATTTTTTTTTAGAGAAATGGCCTGGTTTCCAAAAATCGAGATACCCGGCTGGGTGGGGTAGTGTACCCGGTCGGGCGTAAACTGTTCACCCGAGGCAGAAGGTTTTTGCTGGCTTGCCCGACCGGGTATGGAAGTCTACCCGGTCGGGCGAAAAATTTATTCTTGTTTTGCTCATTCCTCGCCCGGGTGATTGCCCGGGTGTTTTGTTTTTAGAAGTAACCCGACCGGGTTAGGGTTTATACCCGGTCGGGTCCAATCCCAGTCCATTTTTTTTTAAAATGTGTAAAAATAAACTAAAACAAGTAAACGTACCTTGCTTGGGTTGCCTCCCAAGAAGCGCCTTAGTTAACGTCGCGGCACGACGCCATCATTGTGTTTAGTCGTTCAAACTGGGATCATGATAGTTTATCTTTGCCACATTTTCATTCCTAGGACTTCCATAGGAATGCTTGATTTTGTGACCCTTCACTTTGAAAATCTTTCCAGGATCAAATATCCATATTTTCATTGATTCATGTGGTGAGAGTGAGGGAAAGAAATTATCATTTAGCATGGTCAATGGAAAGTGTTTTGATCTTAGTGGCATGAGAGGGGGTGTCAAATGTTTACTTAACTCCACTGTCATTTCCTGCATATTGGTGAATGAAAAGAAATCCAAATGATATTCTCTCGGTTTATTTGCAACCGCGAAAAGTGCATTTGAATTATCCTCACATTTGCTGAGGATTTCATCTTCGTCCTTCTCTACCCTTTCTGTTTCCCTTAGAGCCTCAGGAAATGGTGGCATGTTCTCAGGAATGGCCGATGATGGAGTTGAGTTTTGAAGTTTCTCCTCCTCTGGTTGAGCTCCCTCCGTAAGCTCCTCTTCTTCTTCTTCCTCCTCGCCAATGTGGTTCACAATGTTTGGCACTTGTTTCAATTGATTCTCCAAGTTCAGTTCTTTGAGCACTGTTTCTTGCGGGTATTGCGACATATCTTGTTGCATTTGTGTCACATTGATAGTGAGAGCTCGGATCATGTCTTCAGTGGACATGCTGGAATAATAACTTGAGTATGGATTATATGTGTTGGAGAATGAATCATACCTCTCTTGTAAAACAACATCATCACTCTGTTCAAAGTATTCTTCTTGCAGCTTGGGGCAAAAATCCGTAAGATGCCTTTGTGACATGCAACTGTTGCAGGCCTTGGTATTTTGAACGTTTGAGCATAAGAGAAACTCCTTTACTAAAAATGTTAAGATAGAAATTTGACTCTCTAGCGATGATGTGTTGGTATCAATTTACTCATATAAGCTCAGAAAATAGAAGAGCAAGAGATTTTTTTTTTAATTTTTTTATGTTTTTTTTTTGTTTTGATTTTTATGAGATAAAATAAAAAGAAAAATAATTGCCTTTCCCCGGCAACGGCGCCAAATTTGACGATGCACTTTGTCACGGTGCGTCAAAATAATTTTCAATACTAACACTTATATGTAGTATAGCGTAGTAGAGTTCGTATCCACAGGGAAAGGAATAATTCTCTTTTTATGTTACTTAGTAAATAAAAGGGGGGTTTTGGTGATGAATGATTTAATTAAATTAAGAACTAAGATGAACGACCTATATGAGATTTAAGTCAAAGATAAAAAGGACTTGGCATTGCTACTTTCCACTTGTTGATATATTTTAGTCGATCATTGTTATATCTATAACTTATTCCCTCTCGAATACTCAATCGGGGAGTATATCCACTTCATCGAGGGTAGTTATTAACAACGACCGTTCATTAATAACCCTTGCTATGTTTTTATTCCAAAATAGGACCACATGAGTCCTATTGGAAACATACCTATTTTTACCTTTCATTCTTACTCTTTCATTAAATATGAGTTAAAAATAGTCAAAAGTCATAATTAAATGTTTAATTCATATAAATTTTAAAAAAATCAAAAATTCGTAGAAAAATAATTAAAAAATTTACAAAATATTTATAAAATAAAAAATTCAAAAAAACAAATTTTTAAATATTTTTTTTAAAAAATAATAAAAATAGTAAAACTCCATAAAAAATTAAAAAAAAATATGGATGCATTTCCCACCGCCTGTACTACCTCCCTGCACCACCACCTTCGGTCAGTGAAAAAATGCCATTTTCCCTAAAAACTGCCATTTTTTTTGAAATGCCAAAAAATGGCATATTTCTCTTTGTGAATGCCAACATTTTCATTGTTTTCTGCCATAAATATGGCATTCGTAATGAACTTGGCATTTTTTCCCCTTGTGACTGGAGGTGGTGGTGCAGAGGCGGCAGAGGTGGCGGTGAATTTTATTTTATTTTTTTGAGTTTTTTATTTTTTTAATTTTTTTTTAATTTTTTTTTTGAAAAAAAATAAATTAATTAATTATTATCGAAATATTTTTATTAGTTTGTTAGTATTTTTTACGAATTTTTATTATTTTTTATTATTTTATTATGAATTAAAACATTTTAATAGCTAGAAGGGTATATTTGTCCAAGACACACATAATTAGTCCTATGAAAACATAGTTTAGTTTTTGGTCCTATTTGTGAAAAGTGAGTCACTTTTAGTCCTATTTTGATAATTAACCCTACTATTAATCAAATATAGAACAACGCCTTATACCGATTTAATAGTAGCAATTAATCTTTCTAACTCCTTGATGAAATCAATTGAGATTGATAACCTCAACACAAGCGGTTTCGGTTTAACCAACAAAATTAATCCCTCTTAAGTTTATTAACCACGACCGTGCATTAATAAACCGAAGTTACTTACTTGTGAAACCATCAATGATTAACCATCGGTTCGTTGATCGTTTCTAGTAATAATTAATATATGAAACAAAACTAGTTGATCCTTTAAGTAATGTTCAAAATATTAATATGAAATATGAGTAGGGATTAATTAATATTCAAGGAAGAATATTATTAAAGAAGATGAATCCTACTATAATTAATATCAAGATGTTAACTAATTGTCATCTTAGCAACACTCCCCAATATTAATATAGAGGAAGAAAATACCATTCTAACTAATGTCGAGATGTTAACTAATTGTCATCTTAGCAACACTCCCCAACATTAATATAGAGATGGTATTAAGGAAAGAACTATTAATTAATATTCAAGGAAAGAAGTTAAGAAAATAACTCACAACTTTAATAATCAACAAGCTTCAAGAGCAACACCAAGAATGGAAGTTTAGCTCATCATTTGGAGACTAAACATAGCTAGAAAAATATAAAGAAATGCTATTCTAAACTGAGCTAAAGAGATTGGAAGAAGGGATCGTTTTTTTGTGAAGAAAAAGTGTGCTATTTATAGGTGTTTTTCAACACCTTTGGCCGGGTACCCGACCGGGTCAAGTACTCACCCGACCGGGTCCATGTCAAAATCAAATATCCTCCACGTTCTGGCGATCTTCGGCATGTTAAAGTGTCCGGGTCAAGTCAGACCCGACCGGGTGGGGTAGGGGACCCGACCAGGTGAGTGCAAAAATTGGATATTCTTCACGTTCGGGTGATCTTTGCACACCGGGTTGTCCCCGGTCACTTCTCACCCGACCGGGTGAGGTAGTGGGCCCGACCGGGCCATGCACTTTCTTTGCATTTTCGTTTTTCACTTCTTACCCGACCGGGTCAAGTGTTATACCCGGTCGGGTATTTGCTCCTGGGCAGCCAAATCTTCTTTTTCTTCACTTCAAAGTCTTCCTTTCCAACACCACAAATCCTAACTAAACTTTACAACTTACAAATAAAGACTAAAATACAATTACAACTGAAATCACATAAATGTTTACAAACCAAATAAAACGTCAAACAATTAACATAAATCAAACATAAAAACATGTAATTATGCACTACTAATTAGTGTGCATCAACTTGCCTTGAAATGTGATCTACCCATTTGAAGCATCTCTGTGTTGAGGCCGATACGGGCACGCTCTATTAGTGTGGCCGTTGAGTGGTTGGCTCGTTAGTGGTGAGATGGTGTTGTGGAAGTGGGCCTGACCCGATTTCTGAACCGGTGCATAGCCCAATGGGCTTTGAGGGTGGTGGCTGCTCATGTGGCCAATGGGAAGTTGCCACGTGTAGTGACCGTTGGGGGGAGGCCTATAAATACCCCCCCTCCGAAGAGGTTTCCTCATTGCATTCCTGAGATAACGAAGTGCTGCTGAATTTTCTAGAGAGATAAAGTTCTTGCCAGTGTTCTTCGTGTTCATCAAGCTTCAAAGGTTAGTTCATCGAAACTTCCCTCTGTAATTTGCCTATTTCGCTTCCTAGGCCATTGATCTCTTGTTAGCGGAGATAGACGTTTAGATCCAAAGTAGAAACATCTAGGCTTTAGTTAACTGTTATAATGAAGCCTTTGGACGATGAGTACTACCCGTACGACGATGAGCCCTCTGCTGGGTCCCTTGATTACCGGGTGGTCGAGGAGTGTTGTGAGGAGATAGAGGAGTTGAGCTCCTTCAAGTCCGAGGAGGGTGAGGGTGAGGACGAAGAGGCTGTCTCCTCGTCTGATGGTGAAGAAATAGGGGCTTCACGTGCTGTGGATGGAGCGTCTACATCGGCTGCGATCCCCTGCCCGAAGCCGGTTTCTGCTGTGAAGGGAGCTGCTCCGATAAGAAGGCGGCGGCCGAAGAGGGATCCAGGTTTCTCTTACCTGGATCTCAGCAATCTTTATCTGATTAAGCCGGAGAGTAGTTCGGCCGACTACCTGGTGGCCCATATGTACGTGGGGCCGTATGGGCGGGTTAGGGCGCCCAAGCCGACGGATCACGTGTTGAATCCACCTCCGGGGTATTTTGGAGTATACCCCATGAGCTTCGCAAAGGGACTTAGGTTTCCCCTTCACCCTTCATCACAGAATATCTGAATATGGTGGGGCTCCCTCCGGCCTTGCTGACTCCCAACAGCTATTCGCTCATCGTCGGCTTTCTTCTCCGCTGCAATGAGCTTGATTTTAGGCCGACAACGGCACTATTCATGAACCTGTACCAGATTGGTCGAGGAAGCTACAAAAACTGTGCTGGCTACACCAATCTCCAGCAGCTGCCGAAGAAGAGGAGTTTCACTGATCTCCCTTCGTCTATTCATGGATGGAAGAGCAAGTTTATCTTCGTGTCCTTGGGTGAGGACGGCACGGAGTTTCCTTCGGATGGTCATGACGGTAAGTTCACCCTGCATGACGCGCCGAAGAGCAGTATTCTGGATGCCCAGGTGGCGGCGTTTCTGAAGGGTGGGCCGAGGAGCGTGAAACATTACATCACGGAGTATAAAATGACCGCCCTCAGCTTCATGAGGTACCATGTTTATGGTGACAAGGAAGGTGATCTTGAGTTATGGCCGAAGATGACCACCACCTTTGAGGAGGCCGACGGCCCGGATATGGGCATTCCTGCTGACGCCGATGGTAATACCTCCCCTGGCGTCTTCGTCTATGTTTTCTTTTATGTTTTGCTAACTGTTTGTTTTCCTTGTGCAGACTTTGCTATGGATCGCAGATCCGTCATGACCTTGGCAAAAGCTAAGGCAAAAGAGGAAATGGCCGCGAAGGAGGCCGCAAGGGTGGCCGCTGCGAGTGGCGTTACATCAAATGCTGATGCGCCGAAGAAGCCGCCAACCCATCCGAAGAAGAAGCGGCCTGCTGATGACGGCCAGAAAAAGCTTACTGAGGCCGGTATGCAAGCCAAGAAGTTGAGGAGGGCTTCCCCTTCGGCCGATGCTGGTGCCGGGGGTGTGGCCATGCCGGAAGACGATGCCGGGGGTTCTAGCGCCGTTGCCGATGTGGACACGGTTTCGGTTCCTTCCTCGGTGATCCTTTCGCAGCCGCCGCCTGCCGGCCAGGAGCCCCGGAAACAGAGGGCTGGCAAGGAGCTAGTCGACGGGACTTACAAACTCGAGATCGAGTATCCCGTGAAGGGTGGCGTCTTTAATGACGCCGTTGACGGCCATGAAGTCCTGGCCCAAGCTGTCCTGGTCGAGGACCGGGCTTACTTGAAGAAGCTGGGTGCCGTCAGGATTTATGATGGCGGCATGGACCTCATCGTCCAAGTGAGTTCCTCGTACTTTACGTTTTTTTTCTCTTCTTTTTTTTCTATGCCATGGGTTTTGCATCGTCCTCATTTTCTCATTTCCTTTTTTGTTTTGTTGCAGGGCACTCTCATGCTGATGGAGAGCCACAAATGGCAAGAGCAGGAGTTTAAACAAACGCCTAGGTTTTAGCGCCTGTAACGGCCAGCAAGAATGTTGTGGCCGGTAGGGGCTCTCCATCAGCATGAGAGGAGGTGAAGGCCCTTCAGAAGGGCGTCGATGAGGCCGATGTGGCCTACCGGCAGGTAGCAGCTGACCGGGATGACACTTTGAGGGCTAGGGACGAAGCCCTTCGAAGCTGTGATGAGGCCCTGCTTCAGGCCGAAGATGCCACCAGGGCTCAGGCTGAGTCTGAGAGGGCCGCTGAGAAGGCCGTTGATGGTGCCACCGAGAGGTTCCTGGCCGATGGCTGGAAGGCCGATGACCACCGGCCTTGGTGCTACGAGGTCATGGCGGACCGGCTTGAAGATTGGGGCCAGAACTGCCCTGCTGGCCAAGCATACTTTGCTCGGGAGATGGCCGTCTATTATGATATGGGCCAGCAGAGGATGCAGCGGTTGTTATACCGGAGGCTGCACCGGGCGTTCAAGAAGTTGAAGTTCACCAAGAAGTGGGCCAAGAAGAACCTGAAGCTTCCCCGGCTGATGAAGGATCCTGAGGCCGAAGCAAAACTCCCCCCTTCTGAGAGGCAGGATCCGGTGCTTAGCTCTTCTCTTGGTTCGCCTGTATATTCCGACGATGAGGTTGATACTGCCGTCTCTTCGGCAACCGAGGTCAGCGTGCGTACCAGGACGGAGGAGGTCCCAGCGGAGCGGGTGGCCGATGAGGCCGTTCCCCAGAGTTGATCGGCTGCGCAATCTTTTGTATTTTAGTTAGGCTTTTGTAACGCCCCCCTCTTTTTTTGTAATGGCCGTTGAGCCCTCCCTGTAATGACTTTATATTTATGAAGTATGCTTTTGCCTCGTCATATCTGTTCGTCGTCTTTCTTCCTTTACTCTTGTTTTCAAGTTTTCAGAATTTTGTTCAAGTGTTGGAATTGGGACTTAGAAAATATTCTAAGTGTCAAGGCCTCACACAAGTGGATGTTGGCGTCGTCCTGGTATGACACCCTCTTTCGCTTTTGGTCAAAACTTTGAAAAATTTCCTAAGTGTTGAACCAAATACCATGTGTGGTGATCCCGTCGGCCCAGTGCCTTTTTCGGTAGTCTAAACAGGGAGTCTATATCTGATTTCTGTAGTCGTGGTCGATAAGGGTAGTGTTACCTTTGTATTCAACTGATATGTACTTAGCAAAATGTGTGGCTGATTTGTGGGGATTTATTTTTACTGCTAGAGGCCGGCAAGTGCGTGCAGTCCTCGACTTCCCTCTTTTTTTTTCGTTCCCTATTTCGGGGAGTGTCCTTCTTTCAGGCTTCGGTCGAAGGGGTCGATAGTCCTCCGGCCGGTTTGGACTTCGTTTATAACGTCCATGATCTCAGGGGGGGGGGGGTCCCGTCGCCTATTTATGACGCGGGCTAGGCTTTTGGTTGGTTTCCAACGGCTGCCGTTGCCCATCCCTGAGTTTGGGGATTTTGTCACCTCGACCATGATTTTAGGCCTGTCGTCCTGTGATCAGGCGCGTGGACGACGCGATGAACTTCCCGTTTCAAGACGCGGGCCGTTTGTGGGCCCATCGTCCTGGGGACATCGTCGGCCCTACCTGAGTGATTTGCTCTGAGGGGCCGGTACGACGTGCTCTTTCAGCTGGGCATAAACCTTTCGCTGATACAAAATACAATGAGGCATACCTGAGCTTTTCGCTCTAAGGCTGCAGATGCGAAGCGCCACATCGGCCATGCCTGAGCCTTTCTCTCTAAGGTGGCCGATGAGGGCGCCTATTAATGTGCTACTCGAATTCCAATAAATCAAAGGAAACATGATTTTTATTCAAAAGTGGCTCAAGGCCGAGGGTGGTGTTCAATCAATAACCCGTCAAAGGGTGAGGGCTTCGCCGGCTGCACCTCCTTCGGATTATTGATAAAATTTCACCAAATGGTGTACATTCCACGTTCGTGGTACATTGGTCCCGTTGGGGCGTTTAAGCTTGTAGGTACCGGGTTTCACCACGGCACTGACGATGTAGGGACCTTCATACTTCAAGGCTAGCTTGCCTCCTTCCGTCGGCTGACTTGCTTCCCTTCGGCGGAGGACGTAGTCCCCCACTTCGAATTCTCGGGAACGTACCTTGGCGTCATAGTATGATTTCACTGGACGCCGGTAGTTCTCTGCTCGGATGAATGCCTGTTCACGTCTTTCGTCGACCAGGTGGAGGTCGATTTTCATGTTTTCCTCATTGACCTCTGGGTCATACCGCTCCACCCGTCGACTGGGAATGGTGACCTCCGTGGGTGCCTTTGCTTCAAAACCATAGCACAGGGCAAAAGGTGTTTCACCCGTTGCCCTCCTCGGCGTAGTACGATAGCACCACAGGATGTTGGGGAGCTCGTCGGCCCAACTTCCTCCTGCGTCCTGTAGGTTCTTCTTCAGTCCCTCCATTATGGTTCTGTTGGCGTTCTCAACCTGCCCGTTGCCTTGAGGGTAGGCAACGGAGGAGAAACGGTGCTTTATTCCCCATTCTTGAAGGAGCTCTTGGAAGGGCGCCGCTTCGAACTGGGTGCCATTGTCGGATATGATCTCTTGGGGGACACCAAAACGGGTGAGAATGTTCTTGTTGACGAACTTCTGACACCTAGCCCCCGTGATGCTGGCCAAAGGTTCCGCTTCGACCCACTTTGTGAAGTAGTCGACTGCGACGATGATGTAGCGGTTGTTGCCAGCAGCTCTGGGTAGGGGGCGGACCAGGTCAATCCCCCATCTCGAAAATGGAATGGCAGTGCTGACGGGGGCGTAGTTGACGGCTGGCCGACCAGGGACCTTCTGGAGCACTTGGCACGTGGTGCATTTCCTGGCCAGATCTTCACAATCCCGCGCCATCGTCGGCCAGAAAAAGCCCTGGACGACGAGATGCCGGGACATACTGAAAGGGCCCTGGTGTGAGGAGCAAACTCCACAGTGAACTTCTTCCATGGCCACATCAGCCTCGTCTTGGTGCAGGCATCGGAGGAGAGTGCCATTGTAGGATCGTTTGTAGAGTTTGCCATCTTCAATAGTGTAGCTTGGGGCCCTGAGCTTGGCGAGCTTGGCCCTCTCCTCGTCCTGGGGTAGCTCCCCCGTCATGATGAAAGTGGCGATGTCGGAGATACAGTCCTTCGGTCGATGTTGGATTCACAAGATGGGGCTGGCATGGATGCTGGACATGCTCAGCTCCTCGATCTTAGCTAGCTTGGAGATGTGCTCCGGAGTATCTGAGCTGAGCTGAGAGAGGATGTCGGCCTCGGCGTTCTCGGCCCTTGGGATCTGTGTGATCTCGTAGGTTTCGAACGCCTTTAGCAACTCCTCTGCCGCCTGTTTGTATTGCTTCATTCGGCCTTCCTTTGCTTCGTACGTACCCTCAACCTGGCCCACTACCAGCTTGGAGTCGCACCTGATTTTGATGTGCCTGGCTCTGAGGCCGGCGGCGAGTCTGAGGCCGCTGAGGAGGGCCTCATACTCGGCTTCATTGTTAGATACCCTGAAGTTGAAGCGGATGGCGTAGTAGGCTTTGAATCCTTCAGGGGATATGAGGACGACGACGCCCCCGAATGATTTCGCGGCCGATGAGCCGTCGGTGAAGAGGATCCATGTGTCATCTGGCTCTGGCCCGGGGGTGGTAACAGTTGTCTCCCTTGCCGTGCATTCGGTGACGAAGTCGGCCAAGGCCTGCCCTTTGATAGATGGCCTTGGTTTGATCTCAATTTGAAATTGGCTGAGGAAGATCGCCCATTTCACCATCCTTGAGGAGCTAGTGGGGCTCCTCATGAGTGCGCCAAGGGGCTGCTGGGTCAGTACATGGACGACATGGGCCTGGAAGTAGTGCCCCAGCTTTTTCACCGTATGGACGATGGCTAGCACTGTCTTCTCAATGGGGGAGTACCTGAGCTCGGCCTCCCTAAGTGTCTTGCTGATGTAGAAAATGGCCTTCTGCACCCCTTCGTCCTCACGGATGAGCACGGAGCTGATGGCCGACGTGCTCACCCCTAAGTACAAGAAGAGGGTTTCGCCGGTTTTGGGCTTGGAGAGCATGGGCGGGGACGAAAGGTACCTCTTCATCTCTTCGAACGCTTCCTGGCACTCCGTCGTCCATTTGAAGTTGTTTGCTTTGCGCATGATCTGGAAGAAAGGGAGTGACCTCTCGGCTGACTTGGAGAGGAAACGGCTCAGGGCCGTCAGTCGCCCTGTCAGCCGTTGTACCTCTTTGACGTTGCGGGGTGGCTCCATGTTGATGATAGCCTGTATCTTTTCCGGATTTATTTTGATGCCTCTCCGGCTGACCATGTAGCCGAGGAACTTGTCGCCTTGGACGCCAAAGGCGCACTTCTCGGGGTTGAGGCGAAGCTTGAACTCCTTCATGATTTCAAAAATTTCCCGGAGGTCGTCAGCATGTGTGGTGGCTTGCCTGCTCTTGACAATCATGTCGTCGACGTATGCCTCCATCGTCCGGCCGAGGACTGCTCTAAAGATCTTGGCCACCATCCTGGTATAGGTGGCGCCGGAGTTTTTGAGTCCGAAAGCCATGACGAGGTAGCAAAAAATTCCCTCCGGAGTCATGAATGCCGTCTTCTCAGCGTCATCTTCATGCATGAAAATTTTGGTGGTACCCTCTGAAAGCATCAAGGAACGACATCAACTCGCATCCTGCCGTCTCGTCCACTAACTGATCAATGTTGGGGAGAGGGAACGGGTCCATGGGGCACGCCTTGTTCAGGTCAGTGTAATCAACACACATTCTGAATGTCGGTGGTTTTTGGGCGAGGACGACGTTGGCTAGCCACGTCGGGTACTTCACCTCCTTGATGTGGTTGATTGAGAGAAGCATGGCGACCTCCCCTTTGACGAAGTCCCGCCTGTCGGCGGACAAGTAGCGCCGCTTCTGCTTGACAGGAGTGGAGGTTGGATCGACGGTCAGTCGGTGGGTGATCACCTGCCGGCTGATGCCTGGCATGTCGTCTGGGCCCCACGCGAAGATGACGGCGTATGACCGTAGGACGAGGAGGATGGCATCCTGCTGGTCCTGTGGGAGTTGCTTCCCGATCTTGAGGACCCGATCCGGCCAGGAGGTATCCAGAGGGACTTCCTCGACCTCTTCGGCCGGTTCAGCATGCGGTCTCTCCTCGTCCTTGGCAGCGGCTGCCGTGATGGTGTCTATCCTATGTCCTTCCCTCTCGGCCGGCCTCGTTTAGCTTGAGGTAGCATGCTCTGGCTATCCTCTGGTTTCCTCTGGCGTAGCCGATGCCGCCATTGGTGGGGAACTTCAGACACAAGTGTTTCATGGAGATGATGGCCTCCAAGTCCTCCAGTGCTGGCCGCCCCAAGATCAGGTTGTGGGCGCACTGGAGGTTGACCACCATGAACTCCATGTCAATTTTGGCGCGGTGGGGGCCGTCGCCGACCTCCACGGGGAGGACTATCGTGCCCTCGGCGTCGATAGAGTCCCCGGTGAAGCCGGACAACGATGTCTTGATCGGCTTCAGCAGAGCTTTGTCCAGCTTCAGCTGCCGGAAGGTGTCCAGGTAAATCACGTTGACGAAGCTCCCCGTATCGATGTAAGTGCGGTGGATGATGGAGTCACCGATCTCACACCGGATGACGAGGACGTCCCTATGTGATTCCGTACCCGGAGGCAGATCTTTGTCGGTGAAGGTGATCGCCTCCGTTCGCTGCTTCTTCGGCTGGGGGGAACGTGGGACACCTCCCCAATGTAAAGGGATTGGGCCCATTTCTTCCTCTGGGTGACAGAGTCCCCCCCCGGTATTCCCACCTACGATGAGGTGAATATGGTTCTTCTTTGGCGGAGGCTCTTCAAAGTCCTCGTCGTCGCTGAGCCTGCCGATCTCCCGCTTCTTCGTAGAGGGTTCGCCCCCAGGTTTGGCGGTGTTTACCCACGTATTTTTGCGCGGGCCACCTTTAACAAATTGGGAGAGTTCCCCCTGACGAATAAGGCGCTCGATGGCTTTTTTCAGCGTGATGCAGTCGTCGGTGTTGTGTGAGGAGTTCTTGTGGAATCGGCAGTATGTGCCGCCTTGTTGGATGGCAAGGACCTCCTCGGCCGGCCGAGGAGCTTGCTCAATGAGTCCATGCTTCTCGGCGTAGTCGAGGATGGTGCTGACCGGGTGGGTGAGGGGGACCCCCGGCCGTTCCAACCTCGGCCGCCAGTGGCGGTCTTTCTTGCTTTGTCCACTAGAGCCGTGACGACCCTGGGCACCCTGGCCGGCCGGGGATGGTCCCGGGGCCGGCGAAGGATTTGTCTTCTTGGAGGGATGGCCTCCCTCTTTTTTGTGGTTGTGGAGCTCGTCGGCGTCGGCGTACAAGCTCCCGCGCTGAAGCACCTTTGCATACGACCTCGGAGGGTCGGTGATGAGGCTCCTGGCGTACGGGGAGCTGCGAGGGCTCCCTGGTATAGGACGAGGAGGGTGCGCTCATCGGCCCTCTCGACCTCTTCGATCTCCTTCGTCCACCGATCAATGAATGACCGGAGGGGTTCGTCATGTTGCTGCTTGACGGAGAGGAGATGGGTGAAATACTTTTTCGCACGCTTCCTCCCGACAAAGTGGGTGAGGAAACGTTGGGCAAGGTCTTGCCATGAGTCAATATTTCCTTCGGGAAGCGCGTTGAACCACTCGTACGCCGGCCCCTCAAGAGTGGAGAGGAACCAACGGCAGAGATATTCGTCTGACGCGTTCACCATCAGCATGTTATTCTGGTATCGGCTGAAATGCTCCTGGGGGTCTGATCGGCCGTCGTAGGACTTGATGGCGTTTCCCCTGTACTTCTCCGGGATGGGGGCCGAGAGCACCCTGTTAGTGAAGGGGATCCTGGTCCTAACCTGGATGACGGGGTCACCTCGCCCTTCGGCCAACTCCCTCTCAAGGGCGCTGACCTTGTTCATGAGGGCGTTGAGGCTAGGATCGTTGGAGGCGCCGGCCGTAGGGACGTTTGCCGATTACCTGGCTTCCATCTGGGCCAGCCTCCTTTCCAGCTGGGCGATGACCTCGTCCCGGGGATCCCTGGCGGCCGCAGCGGCGCCCTGCTGGTTCTTCATGCGCTCATCGTGGGCCGCATTGATCTAGTGGCGCACGTCGTCTTCGTGCAACTTTCCCTTGCCCTTGTCCAGGCGGGGCTGGTCCGCTGTCCGGGACACAGACCCCAAGCTTTCTCTTGGCGAGCCAGGCCGACGCTCACCAATCCGCCCTACCATCCTCTCCGAAACCGGACGACGGCGCGTGTCACCTAGCCTATCGAAGGTAGAGGCTTTTCCACGCGCTGGGGTCTGCCCGGGCCGAAGAGGGGAAGCGTGGTGGGAGTGGGACGACACCGTGTCCTAGGCTACCACCCCCTCATCGTTGCCTAATCTGACGGCCAACGGTTGGGGCTGAGGAGGTGGAGTGACGTTCCCCCAGTCTTTGGCAAGAGTGCGCTGAGGACGGTGGGGTTCTGGGCCAAGCTGGCGATGATGACCGACAACGCGGCCTGGACCTGTGGATCCACAGACGGAGAGGCCGTGGCCATAGGCTGGGCCGGGGGCGTGGTCCGTCTTCTCTGCATGCTTCTTGTCCAGGCCGATGCGGGCGTCAGGGGCGCCGCCGTTGAGCTGGTTGCGGAGGTCCGACGTGAGGTTGATGGCCTCCTGGAAGACGTCCCCTCCGCCGACCTGGTCGGCCGTAGCGTCCTACTCATGCTCCCTGGTCTCCTGATCCTCAGGGATGGCCTTGCTGATGAGGTTGCGGTTTGACTTAGTTCTTCCCATGATCAGTGGTTAGCTGTGCTTGGTAGCGACGAAGGGTGCTAACTTGATTGTTCTAGCTCTCAACGAGAGCACCAAATGATAGAGTATATTCTAGAGAGAAGTGAGAGCTATAGAGAGAAGTGCAAGTAAATGCTTCAATAGAATGATTTTGTAACCCCTATGACTACCTACAGAGGAAGAATTTATAGGAAAAATACGGGCTGGGCTCCCAAGCCTTGGGCTTGGAAGGCCCATTTACAACTAGACCGCTATTGGCCCGAATACAAAGTAACTGATGGGCTATATAAATGAATAATTGTAAAATCTAGTTCTGCGAGTCCTCCGTGGCCGACTAGGGTCTGACCGACGAGGGCACGGCCGATGAGGACACCCTGGTTCCCTGGCTTCAGGGGCATATTCTGAGTCGGTCCCTCTTCGACCGACGAGGGTCCTTTGGCCGACGAGGGCGCCGCGTAGTGGCTTGTGCTTTCTGTTCTTCTGAGTATGTGGGTCCTGGGGCCTAGACCCATATACTCCATCACCGGCGAAACTCCGGCGAACTCTAGAAACACTTTAGTTATGCTCCTAACATATTTTCATCATCACAACACTCATATCAATACAAATAACCTCTAAAAGGTTATTTTCCGGCGAACCGGTCGTTTTGGCTTCTAAGTCCGTTCTTGGACTTGGAACCACCTTCCAACCCCTCATTCTACATTTCTAAACATGTAGAACAAGAATAGGGGTTCTTTATATGATACATATCTCATATTATAGAAGAAAAATAAAGGAAAAGTTATAATAAGGTCATTACCTTAAATATTCACACTTTTCCCTCACCTTTTCCTTCTTAATCTCTCCCCTTGGAACAACCTTGCTTGAGCTTGATTTGAAGCAATGGAGGATGGACTTAGAGCTTCTTTTTCTCTCCTTCTTTTGGTCTTGGTCGAGCTTGATAGGGGGGAGGGAGTGATGAGAGTGGTTTTGTCTCATTGGACCAATGAGTGTGGATGTGAGGTCCACCTCATGTCCTTTAGATCCTTCTCAATCAAACCAACTTCTCCCATCCCCTTACTCTAATTTCAGCCGCCCAATTCATTGATTCTTGTGACCAAAAATCGTGGGTTGGCCCACACACATGTGGGAGGTCAACCCTTTAACTCCCGATGTGTACAATCGGTCCCGAAAGTTGTATTTTTCGGATTATTTTATTTATATTTTATTTTATCGGGTCAAATAAAATGTATTATGCGTTTCCCATCATTATGGACTCTTAGAATGAATATTCATTCCTCATCTTTAATTTGGGAGTCTCCGAAATTCATTTTGGACTGTTATCTGATAAATCCCTAATACCGGTAATTGGGCCTTGTTTGACCGACCGGTCAACCCTATGCCCTTTCCATGGCCCGACTAAAATATCTACCACCATAAACATATTATCTGGACCAAGATGAATATAATATGTGGTTCCGGGATTATCGGGTGGTCCCCGCTTCCGATGCGGGCCCCGCGTGCAATTTACTACTCATGCAAAAGAATTAACAAAAAATTTACGACCTCATAAATTCATAATTCAATATTCAAGGTTTATTACATGAGTAAAAGTAAATATATTTGGAGACGGTGTTACATTTTACCTTCAGTTACATAAAAAAATTCAAATTTTAAATGATGAAATTATGATCATACAGCTGCAACAACATTTATTGTGGTTGCATCAGCTTCTTCCCTAGCTTCTTCTGCAATGAGCTCATCACATTCTTTAATCAAATCATTGAATTCTTTCTTCAGCTCTATCGGTGCCAAAGAAACGCTTGTTTCCAATGCAGCTTTTGCAGTCTGGTATTCTTCAAGCTTCAAGCAGGCCATGCCTTTACGTGAATAAGCTCTGGCCATTGAGGGTCCAACTCTACTGCCTTGTTCGCATCCGCTACAGCTTTGGTGAAGTTTTGGAGTTTAATGTTGGCCTGGGCGCGGTCGACGAAGAGCTCGGCTTTGTCGGGGCTGAAAGCGATGGCTTGAGAGTAGATATCAACGGCCAATTCGAAGTGGTCGTCGATAAAGGCGTCCTTAGCCCTGCGTTCAAGATCAGAGGCCATTGTTTTTCCAATACAACAATCTCATATGACACCAATATTACTAATATAAAGTTTAAAAAATATAGTCCATTCGTCTCATAGAATTTGATCAAAGTTGACAGTTTGCACGTAGATTAATAAAGTAAAAAATGTGGTTGAAATTTATGCAAAGAAGAGATAATTAATTTTAGCCACATATTTGTTATTTTAAATTGAAATAGTAAAGTTGTTTGGGATGATAGAAATTTGGCCAAGTTTCATGGGACGGAGGGAGGTATAAAGTGTCATTCGTTGGAGATATTTAGGCCTAAAACATTTCTTAAGTAGATTCAAATGTTAAAATTAAGATATCTTGTTAAAATATATTTTTATATGGAGTATCGTTTAGTTATTTTTTTCAAAAATAGGTCTGAAGTAACAAAAAAACTAAACTCTAAATTTATTTATCTTTATATCGGAATGTTTGACTTTTTGCATATTTATATGCAAAAAAGAATTTGGGAAAAGATTGGTGAATAAAAATAAAAGTAAAGGATTGAATTAAAAAGCTTTACTAATTAAATATATTGATGGTGTTTGATTACAAGAAAAAATAGAAATTGCCCAAATAGGAGTATAACATAAAACTTCCTTCAATAGGAGTAAACATTAATTTTGTACCTTTAATATCCCTAACCTAGTTAATTCTAAAATATGACTTATTTAATCTTAACCTAGTTAATTTATGACTTATTCGATAATAATAATTTATTTATTTATTTTTCAAAAAATAAAAAATATATATTTTTTAAAAAAAATAAAAAACTCAAAAAAATAAAATAAAATTCACCGCCGCCTCTGCACCACCACCTCCAGTCACAAGGGGAAAAATGCCAAGTTCATTACGAATGCCATATTTATGGTAAAAAATAATGAAAATGTTGGCATTCTCAAAGAGAAATATGCCATGTTTTTGGCATTTTCAGAAAAAATGGCAGTTTTTAGGAAAAATGGAATTTTTTTCAACGCCCAGAGGTGGTGGTGCAGGAAGGTAGTACAGGCGGTGGGAAAGACATCCATATTTTTTTTTAACTTTTTATGGAGTTTTACTATTTTTTATTAATTTTTAAAAAAACTAAAAAATTAATTTTTTTTTAATTTTTTTTTATTAATATTTTATATTTTTTTAATTATTTTTCTACGAATTTTGATTTTTTTCCGAATTTATTATGAATTAAATATTTAATTAAAAGTTGTTGGGGCTTGGGTAGGGGTATACTTGTCAAAACACTAAAGTTACTTCTATTCAAAACATGATACTCCTATTTTTGCATTTTGCCTATATTTTACTCCTATTTGGGGAATTCTCTCAAGAAAAAATTGAATCGACTAAATCAATATGTATAAATTAGTGAAAGAATTTAATTTATTGAGAGAGACAATTTTACGTGGTTAAGCAAAGGGTAGCGATCAACGTAACTAATCACGTAGCGATGAGGTGATCCTTATGATATACGGAGTATAAAGCAATGACGAATGTGACGATTCTTTTCTTAACTTCTGGATCACTCCATGGTCCTTAATTGTTGACCTAGTTAGAAAATATTACCTCCTGGCTTTGCCAATTTTACGTTGATCCTCAAATAAGAAAAATAAAAATTGATTGAGATTTGTGCAGATCAGAGAGAAACAAACCGACTCACAATTTGATTACTTTAAAAAGAAAAGTGATAATTTTTTGGGAAAAACTAATAAGGAAAGTCGGTAAAGTCCATCACGACAAAAGAAGTACTATGTATTATAGAGAAGTCGATAGAAAGATTCACCGATAATATGCTACTCCCTTCGTCCCGAAAAGATTAGCCAAATTTCCCTTTTTTGATGTCCCAAAAAGACTTGTCATTTCCATTTAAAGTAAAGAATATGTGGCTAAAATTAATTCTCTCTTCTCTGTACAAATTTCAATCACACAGTTTTTACTTTATTAATTCACGTGAAAGTCAACTTTGACCAACCTTTTTGAGACGGAGGGAGTATGTTTTCTCTTTGTTTTCGTATTAATCTCGTGATTTTCCCCCAAGAGAATACAATTTTCAGATAAAATGGATCAGAACTATATATTGCCGCCAACGGTTTTTTTGCTGGAAACAATACGTAGTATATTTCTTGGAAAAGTTCTTATATGATAATCCGATAATGTACAAGTGAATAAAGTTATAGAGTGAATAATATATAGGTATATACACAAATTATAATTAAGAGTAAATCTACAATTTTCTCTATTTGAAAGATATTATGAAAGTGCAAAACATAAGTCTGGTTGAGTATTTTGGGAAACCTGTCAGATAGGTCCTCGAACTTTCATAAAAAAATCAATTAAGTCCTTTTATAGGAGACTCTGTCCGGTCGTCGCGATTTGGGGTGGTTCCCGGTGGAATTTTTTGATGAATTTTTTTGAGCATATTATTCATCAAGTCTAGTTTACTCATACCAAATTTCCGCTAAAAATTTAATCGGGAGTACATTCAAATTAATTCTAGAACGCAAATATGCGCAGTTATCTTCAAGAATTAATTTGAATGAGTTCCTGATTGAATTGTTAGCTGAAATTTGGTATGAGTAAACTAAACTTGGTGAATAAGATGCTCAAAAAAATTCATAAAAAAATCCCACCGGGAACTGCCCCAAATTGCGACGACCGCACAGAACCTCCTATAGAAGGACTTAATTGATCTTTTTATCAAAGTTCGAGGACGTATTTGACAGTTTTCCCTGAGTATTTTCAAAGGAAAAAAATACCAAAAAGGAAAAATATAGCAAACAAAAAATACTTCTCAAAAAGTACGGTGGCATGTAGCAAACAAAAGAATACGAAAGAAGTACTATATTAGTTCATTTTTTATAAAATAAATAAAAATTTATACTACCTCCGTCCTAATTTACTTAGCCATCTTTGATTTTTCTAGTCAAAGGTGGTAACCTTTGATCAATTATTTAAACTAATATATTTATGCAAAATTTAATAATTTTATACTTTTATGATAGTATTTTTAACAAAGAACATTTTCATATCATTTTCATATTATTAATACTTTCTCTATATAAACATATTATCGGTCAAAGTTAGACGTCATTGACTTGAAAAGTCAAGTTTAGCTAACTAAAATGGGATGAAGGGAGTATAAATTTGTAAATACTGTCACGAAGGATGTGTCTAGTTTAAAAGACGAGACATAAGCATTTACACTACAATTAATTTTCACTAGTGTAAAGCCCAGACAATGCCCCGGTAGCACGTTAATATGTTATGGGTTAAAATGAAAAATACGTACGTAATAATAGATATATATTGTGAATTAAATTTTATGTTCGTTTTTCATATTTTAGTGCACTATTTTTTGGCGAATTTCACCGTTCATGCATCGCACGGGTGTCATACTAATTAGAAATAAACAAATACTTTTTTATTTATTATTTATTAAAGGCCATTTTTATTTTTTATATTATTAACTTAAACAGAGGCAAGGTGACTGCCTATAAATTCAACCATTGCATAAATGGATGATTTGTCCTCCTTCAGGTGCATTTTTATTTTCTATTTCGACACTTTAATTTATCTCTTGCATTTTTTAGCTCTCCACAAGATTGTTCAATCTAGAAAGGAAGATGAAGACCAAGACGAACTTGTCAACTAAAAAAATTATCATTGTCATCCTTTTGTTGATCACTCTCATTGCTGACGTGTGTGCAGATCCAGTATCCGCAGTATCTGCAAGTCACGGCGGAGGTGGTGGCGGGCACAGCGGCGGCAGCGGCGCGCATGGGAGTGGTGTTGGAGAGAACGGTGGCGCTCGAGTGGTCCCGGCCGTGCATGGTAATAATAATAATAATCAACACAGAAAAGGGAATCGCGCCCAACTCATGAAACCGCCCGTCATCCTACCCGGCCGCCATGGCTTTGCTTGGGATACTATTACTTCCATGTTTGGACTTCATCTTGACGCCGTCATCATCATCAACCTACTCGTCTTTTTTCTCATCTAAGTTTGAATTTCTGCATATTTGATCTTCATGCATTTCTTTTCTTAATTTACACTCCGTAAATTATCTCGAAAAGAATTTGACATATTGACTTTTATTAGTTATATTTGATCTTCATGCATTTCTTTTCTTTAATATTAATTTCCCTACATTATGTAAGAATTTGCTAGCTAACTATGCCCTAGCTAGCATGTGGTATCTACTAATTGAAAGTTTATTGTGTTCTGACTGTTCTCCATCTACTATGCAAGAGTGCTAATTAAACAATTATGCCTATATAAATCAATGTCCTACTCTCGTTTTAATATTTTTCTTATCTTAAAATGTATTTCCAATGCAAAACTAATACGATGTATTTGTTATTATTATAACTACAAGGACGTATGAATTAATTAATAATGATACTATGTACACTAAAGATATGTATTATTATAAGTATTAAAATAATATATACTATTAGCATATGGTAATAAAAATATTTCTATTAGTAACAAAAAAGTATGAGTGATATAATTAATAGAATAACAAGACAAAACTGACACCAATAATTACTACTTTTAAGAATTTTACAAAAATAATCTCTATTGGGGAATTGAAGTTTGCAACAATGATCCCTACTAATTAATTATTTATTTCACAAAAATAAACCGAGTGCTAGCGGTGTTATTTTTTTAAATTTTAAATATAACGAAGCAAATATATATACAAAAGTATTAATAATATTATATTTGTGTTAGTCTTATTTCTACTATAAATTTAAATTAATATTCAATATTTTTTCATAAAACATAATAGGAACATCTGAACACATACTCATCAAAGTCTCTATTAACTTTTATTCCTTATCAATTTTTTTATATTCATTTTTTATTCATTATAATAGTGATTATTTCAAAGTAGTTTTAGTTTTTTTAATCCAGTGCAAAACATGCAAGCATATTAATACAAAGTATATGATAACATTTTAATCATATAAGATATTTTTTTAATTATGTTTGTATTTATGAAATCATATATACTCAAATAAAAGTAAATATGAATATAAACATACGAAGTATTTTCCTATGATAATTCAGTATCTCATGCATTTAATTATAGGAGATAAATTTTTAAAATACGACAAGGTTAAAAATAATTATCATATACTTTGTATCAATATATAATTTATTAATATTAAAAATACTTTGTAATCTCTTTTATAATGAAAATAAACTGAATATAAATAACATATCGATAAGAAATACTCGTAAATGATAAAAAAGAATTGATGAGTATGTGTTGAAATATTGGTACAATATTTTAGATAGGATAAAAATGATTATTAAATGGAATTCATAAATTGTTACTCCTGAATTTTTGTTTGGACCCGGTAGGCAAATCACTCAGTGGTGGGGCAAATGTCAGGGAACATTTGTCAGGTATTATTAGCCAGAGACGCAAGTGCGAAAAAGAGAGGGGGACCAAACCAACACATCTCAAGAAGAGGCGTACCTCTTCGAATTACAAGTGATAAAAATTAAAATCTAAAAAGGGAATAATTTCTGAGGGGCTAGACCTGACCCGGAAAAAATAAAAATAATGAAACAGAACAAAAATAAAATAAAACAGGCGTAAGAATACCGTAAGAATGATTAGCCCAATTTGCCCGCCATGATCGATCTACAAATATGACCAGGTAGTCCACGAAGCGATGAAATTACAGCAAAACCAGATTTCTTCATTCTAAAAAATCTTTTTGTAGAATACATAAAATAGAGATCATTTGTCTCTATTTCGCCATATTACAATAGTAGAAAGGGAAATTACCCAAAATAGGAGCAAATGACATTTGGAATTCCAAAAATAGGACTAATATGTTTTTCTTCCCGAAATAGGAATTATTACTGTCACGTATGAAAAATACTGTCATGATTGAAAAATACTGTCATTAATTATAATAAATACTGTCATGTTAAATGCATTGTACTGCAACTATTTGGCACTCACGGCTACAAGATGATAGTAAATATTGTCATGTTAGTCTCATTTCGGAAATAAAAACAAAGTAGTCATATTTTGGAATTTCAAACTTCATTTACTGCTATTTTGGGAAATCTCGCTAGCAATAATAAGACTTCTGCGCATGCACTTTTTGGGTTGCAGGGAGCAGTATAATGTTAATACAAATATAATTGTCGCACAATACTATACACTATTCACTTTTACTACACATAGAGATTTGCAATATCAATCTCATAACTTTTGGTTAAGTTGTGTATGTTATTGTTAGTCCTATAATTAAATTAAAACGTGATAAGCTTGACAATGTTGCACTAAGGTGACGTCGATGCTTTAATTTTGTACTATGGTCGCAAGAAAGAGTGCCACCAAAGGAACTAGAGGAGCAATTAATTAGATTAGGATATTAAGGATACAAAATTAATGTTTAGTTCTTGAAAGATTTAGATTTTAATCTTATTTGTGTAATTATATTTCCATTTAATCCTATTTAGGACAATTACTATATTTCTTACTTTTACTTCTCTGTTTTTTATGAAAAATGTATATAATTCTTACATCAAATAATACTATTCTTTAAAAGGTCATTCCAAAATAATTTCAAGCACGCAAAGTTCAAATGCCAAGGCCTGAGATGGTGGCAAGAGGTGGAAACGATTGAATGACGTAACAATGAAGCAACAAGAATATTTCAAACTTGTCAATGAACTAATGAACTCCTAATGATTAGAGATAATAGGATGACGTATGTGATTACATATCTCACAATGTTGCTAATAACTTTTCTTTTCTAACTTGTTACATATTTCAAACTTGTCTAACTTGTTGTCTTTGTTGACTTCTATCAATTTGTATTACTCCCTCCGTCCCAAAATTATATTCATGGTTACTATTCACACGCTCAACTCAAATTACTCTTAAACTTTTACTTTATATATCAACTTTTTATCAAATTTAAATTTTCTTGATCATCTTTTGTAGCGGGTTTAATGTAGTTTCTGAATATGTAAATTTAGTTTACTAAAAATAATCTGAGTGTGAACAGGGATCAAGTTGTTTTATCGTCAGTCAAACATCGTAAACCGAACTACGAAGATAAATATGGGACGGAGGGAGTAGATAATAGGATGAAGAAGTATCAGATATTGAGAAAATTGTCTAAATAGAATTAAAAAGAGCTAATCTGACAAAACTACCTCCTACCAAGTTCCCCAGGTGTGCGTGCGTGCGTGCTAGACACAAGTCTTTGCAGCTTCCGTTCTAGTAAGAATGCCACTTGATATGAATAATGACATGATAATAGCATTTTTATTTTTAAGGGTATATGATATTTTCATATCGCCATCTTAATAAATGTATTGTCACTAACACGATATTTTTTTCAAATAACCAATAATTTTGACATTCTCATATATACAAGTGGCATTTTGGTGAATAAATAAAATTAAAATCAAATCCAAATAAATAAATAAAATTGATATCCAAAAAATCCAAAGAAGACGAGAACAGAGGACAAGAAATTTGAAGATGATTAGAAGAGAAGAAGGAGAAGGAGAAGGAGAAGGAGAAAGAGAAGGAGAAGTATAGAAGATTACCTATGGTCGACGGCGGAGCTGCGGTGCGAGGCCATAGTCGATGGAGAAGTTGCACTCCATAGGAGGAAGGGATGTGTGCGGAGTTGCTGCGATGAATTGAAGACGATCGGGAGAAAGCAGCGATGAATTGCAGAAGGGGGCAGATCCATGAATTGCAGAAGCGATGAGTTTAATTAAATTAGGGGTAAAAGTGTAATCTTTAGTCCTATTTAGGGAATAATAAACCTGAAGTCATATTTTGAAATTTAGACAATGTTTAAGTTCCATTTAAGGCAATTACATACACTAATATTTAGATACTCAAAACTTTTCCACATGAGAGTACATGTTTCTGGATAAAAAGGATTTGAATTGTGTGTTGCTTGCATGCCATCAATTATTTTCTTACAAGAAATAGTAAATTTGTTGGAAATGTTATTAAAGTGTGCAAAGTTACAATACTAATTATATTAAGAGAGATTTGCATAAATTTTAAGACTAATCTACAATTTTCTTTGATCTTACAAATCTATAAGATTAGATCATATCACTAGTAGAAAAAGGGCTTATAGTGACACTAATTTAGTGTCACCGAAAGTTTCTATGACACTAAAAAAGTGTCGAGAAAGGTGGGGGCTAGCGACACTAAATATAGTGTCAGTGATTGCAAAACAAAACAGTGTCACTAAATGACACATTAATGTGATGCAAAATTATGACACATTGGTATCATAAGACTTTGTGACACATTGGTATCATAAAAATTATAACACATCGGTGTCATATTATTACAATAATAATATTATTATAATCATTGTATTATTTCTTTCTTTCTAGTTCTGTTATAAATAAATTATATAAGTTAAAGAAATATTAATAAATAGCCAAAACAAAACAACAATATCTGTATTTACTACTCAAATAATTTTAAAGTGTCAATATCAATAAAGTATTACATACTTCCTCCGTCTCTTTTTAGTTGCAACAGTCAACATTTCACGTTTGCCAACACACAACTTTGACCGTCATTATATTTAATTCTGTATTAGTAAAAATAAAATAAAAATCAGATTATAAAACTTAGTAATGAGACGAATTTAACAACATTTTTCAAAAAAATAATTCACATACATTAATAAATAAAATGTAGTCAAAGTAAAGTACATGAATAGTGTATATATTCCAATGTTGCAATTAATGCGATACGGAAGATAGTATATTACAAGATGCTATAGATTTACACTTTAATCATACAAAATTCTTATATGCTACACGCTAGACACCGTAGTTCCTGGCATCACCATAAAAATCCAATAAATCAAGTCTTTAGCGTACTTGGTTGAACATAGCCTACATAATTTTTTAATTTTGCAATATTAATAATCATTAAGTTCAACAAGTACATCAACATTTAAAGATAAAATTAACACAGGTCAATATTTTCCATGCTAGAGCTTATAATGATTATTATGAAAATAGTGTGACAAATCAAAGAACAGAAACTACCTAGACAAAAAAATAGGATATCTACATAGAGAACTTTAAAATTTTACCATGCTAAAAGTATAGCAATCCTCCATGACAAATGTGGAGAACACACTAAATGGCAAGTTTGAGAATCTGCAGCAGTATTTTTGTGAACTTGAATCATTCAAAATGAAGTTGTTATTTTATTTTATTAGGTGAAATCTCTCCTTATAATATTTGAATGGCTTTCTGTGTGTATAACTTCAGAATTTCACTTTTCAAAAGCAATATTCATTTCTAAGTCTCTCATTGTAAGTCTGAAAAAAATCAAAATAGGAAATTAATTTCATTTTATTATTGAATAGATTAACTCTGTCCTAACAATATTCAGATGAGTATTAATAATTGGTAAAATTGATGAATGTCATTTTATGGAAACACCTATGAGGCTATGAGGTACCTATGAGCTGATGAAAAACCTAATTAGAGCAAGAGAATAACATGATCTTGCATGATTTCTGGAGTATATATCTTCCTGCAAGTAAATGTGAAAATTTGGTTAGTATTTGCATTTCTAGATAAGAACATTTAAAGAGTTATAAAAATGAGTTCAAAAATGATTGTAGAAAGAACTAACTAACCTTGACCTCGATTCATCCAAATATACATCCACTGTCCAGTAAAAATTAAGAAAGAAGTGGACTATAATTATTTATAAAAACATGACTTTGACATTATAAAAGGCCAAATAGATAAACAACCTTATGATCAGAATTATGGTTTTGATAAACTTAAAAACTCCATTAATTCTGTTAGGATTTTTATCGAACACTATATTTAATTTGCATATACTTGCTTCATTACATATCAAACACTATATTGGGTTACTTCAGATTCTTTAGTTTTACATAAACGTAGGTGTATGTAATCATATTTTGGGGTTATAAAACAGACCTAAAACTTGCTAAAAAGAGAAAGAATAGATGAAAAACAACGAATTGATGAACGAATTTTTTTACCTGCTGCATGGCGAGTGAATGAAAGACGCAAGGAAATCCAAGAGGCCAGCTGCCAGCTGCCCAGCGAAGCCAAGAGGCTGCGATTGCCGGTCCTCTCGTCCGTCCAGAAGTCCGGTCAAGGTACTCCCCGCTGTAGGAGTTACCAATCAACATCGGGCGGCCGCGCTTCGTAACCCTAAGTTTTCCGTTCACACATGTTCAACGAATACTCAAAAGAGATAAATAAACATTAATAAACCATGTACGTACCTGAAATTTGACTAGAACAGCTTAGGAAGAAGCACTCGACCTGCAAAGAAGACTCACGAGGATAAGTCGCGAAGGACTCTGACTTAGGAGATGGAGTCATCATTTTCCCAGTTTTTCCATTTCAACGAGTGAACTTCGAGAATCAATTTCTCATTCACCCGTTATCCGTTTTGAGCGTACCACATATCGAATTGTAGCCCTTAACAAGGACAATCCGAAACCACTTTGACCCGACCCAAATCGGAAGTGGACCCCACTCAAATAATTGCCCCAAAATGACCATTTAATGCAATTTTTAACACATTTTTCCAACAATCCCCCACATGAATGAAAATTCATTTTCGAGACTTAAAAGACACGAAGATAGGAGGACACGTTGTGTTCACCAGATGATCCTTGCATACGGAGAGGTAGGTTTTATCCTTTGAACCTTCCGTTGTAAAGACACGTTTATTTACTGGCTGTCTAGTAGACTCGATGTCCTTGAACTATACTGCCGTCGTGTAAACATTGACTTATCTTTACACAAGAACCTTCCAACTTTGTTTCGTTCTCATGGGTGTGCCCGTTTTGGCCATGGGTCACCGTCCTGGTTCTGCAAGAGTTTCTAAAGAACTGAGCCTTTACAGTTCTCCTTTGAAGCGGCCCTCTTCTCTCTCACATAGGTGATTCTTTCACGAGTATCCCGCATACTCTTCCAATGTTATCGAGTAGATCAACATTTTAGAATCATTAAAGCAAACGTTTTTGCTAACCTCGTGCGGGAGTCACTGTTTTAACGAGGAGTGGGTAGGAGTCCAGGACCCCCACAGTGACCATCCTTCGCTCTATAATTTAGTTGTCCCTTTTGAACCTAGGACCAACTAGGTTGGGTATCCACTATAGAACTTTTCAATTCACGGGCTTTAGTCCCATTCCTCGTGACAACTTCTCCAACAATTCTCTATCCAATGCCTTGGTTAGCGGATCCGCTATGTTATCCTTTGACTTCACGTAGTCAACAGTGATAACACCCGTTGTGAGGAGTTGTTTAATGGTGTTATGTCTACGACGAACGTGTCTAGACTTACCATTGTAGAGATTGCTCTGTGCCCTTCCAATTGCCGCTTGACAATCGCAATGTATGCATATTGGAGGGACAGGCTTCTCCCAACTTGGAATATCCTCGAGAAAATGGCGTAGCCATTCAGCCTCTTCAGTGCACTTATCCAAGGCTATTAGCTCAGATTCCATCGTGGATCTAGCTATTAACGTTTGTTTCGAGGATTTCCACGACACGGCTGCACCTCCCAAAGTGAAAACATATCCACTTGTGGATTTAGAGTCCTTTATGTCGGATATCCAACTAGCGCCGCTATACCCTTCAAGTACAACTGGATATCTTCCATAATGCAGTCCAAGATTTTGGGTTTTACGTAAATACCTCAAAACCCTTATTATTGTCTTCCAGTGTTCATCACCGGGGTTGCTAGTATATCTACTTAGCTTACTAACCACAAAGGCAATATCAGGCCTGGTACAACTCATTAGATACATCAAGCTTCCAATAATCCTAGCGTATTCTAGTTGAGAAATACACTCTCCACAATTTTTGGTAAGTTGTACGTTTTTATCTAATGGAGTCCTTGCCTCTTGATAATCATCCTTATTAAATTTAGTAAGGATTTTATCAACGTAATGGGATTGGCTTAGCGTTAGACCGTCAGGTCCTCTAATTATTTTAATCCCAAGGATTAAATCGGCCAGCCCCATATCCTTCATGTCAAATTTAGAATTTAACATGCTTTTGGTAGAATTAATCATTAGATTATTGCTACCCACGATGAGTATATCATCCACGTATAAACATAAAATGACATAGCCGTCTACCGTGCTTTTCACATAGACGCATTTGTCACTTTCGTTTATCTTAAACCCATTAATTAACATTGCATGATCAAACTTTTCGTGCCACTGTTTAGGGGCTTGTTTCAATCCATACAATGATTTAATTAATTTACAAACCTTCTTTTCTTGGCTTGGAACACGAAAACCCTCGGGTTGTTCCATATAGATTTCTTCGTCTATATCGCCATTTAGAAAAGCGGTTTTTACGTCCATTTTATGAACTTCCAAATTCCGCAAAGCGGCAATCGCTAGTATCATCCTAATGGAATTTATTCTCGTCACGGGAGAATACGTGTCAAAGTAATCATGGCCCTCGCGTTGCTTGTATCCCTTGATTACAAGTCTGGCCTTATACTTATCAATGGAACCGTCTGGTTTCATTTTACGTTTAAAAATCCACTTGGATCCCAAAGGTTTACATCCCGGAGGGAGATCAACCAATTCCCACGTGTGATTTTTTAGGATAGAGTCCACCTCACTTTTGATGGCTTCTTTCCACATAGGACCTTCAGTAGACGTCACGGCTTCCGTATAAGTCCGTGGCTCATTTTCTACCAAACATGTTAGAAAATCCGGTTCATTTTCTACCATACATGTTAGAATATCCGATTCAAATTCTACCAGGTAGGTGAGAAAATCCGGTCCGAAGGATTTTTCGACTCTAGCACGTTTGCTACGTCTGGGTTCGGGTTCTTCTCCGGATCCCTCGCTAGTATTTTCCATAGCTACGTCAAATGTTCGTTTTAACGTGCTAGGCCCTTCGTTGGACTTGCATGGAAATACATCTTCAAAGAATGAAACATTCCTTGATTCAATTATTGTGTTTTTATGTACATCCGGATTATTCGAATCGTACACTAAAAACCGATAAGCACTACTATTTTGTGCATATCCAATAAAAATACAGTCCACCGTTTTTGGACCTATTTTTATTTTCTTAGGTGTTGGTACAAGCACCTTAGCAAGACACCCCCACACTTTTAAATATTGATAGGAAGGCCGTCTGCCTTTCCACAACTCGTACGGAGTATTATCATATTTTTTCCGGGGAACCTTATTTAAAAGGTAATTGCTTGTCAAGATTGCTTCGCCCACATATTTTGTGGCAAGCCCGAACTTACTAGCATCGCGTTCATCATATCTTTCAATGTGCGATTCTTTCGTTCGGCAACACCGTTTGATTGAGGTGAATAGGGTGCGGTACGTTCGTGTACTATACCCACACTAGCGCAAAAGTCACCAATTGGTGCTTCATACTCACCACCTCGATCACTCCTAACCGTCTTAATCCGTCGATTAAGTTGGTTTTCCACTTCATTCTTATAAAGAATGAATTTATTGATTGCTTCGTGTTTATTTTTTAATAAATAAACGTAGCTATAGCGAGTGCTATCATCGATAAAGGTAATAAAATATTTATTACCGTCACGTGTTTGTATTGATTTAAAATCACAAACGTCACTATGAATTAATTCAAGTGGTTCCATTTTTCTTTCAACTGATTTAAAAGACGTTTTCGCTAGTTTTGCCTCTACACAAACTCCACATTTGTGCTTCACATCAATTGTGAATTTAGGAATGTGGTCCATGTTAATTAATCTACGTATAGAATTAAAATTAACATTTCTAGTCTACCATGCCACACATTAGAAGACTCAAGCAAGTAAGCAGAAGGGATTTTATTATTATTATTAATAATAGTCGTTACATTGAGCTTAAACAGCCCATCACATGCATACCCCTTGCCCACATACATTCCCGATTTAGACAAAACTAATTTGTCCGACTCAAAAACCATGCGGAAGCCATGCTTGTTCAACAACGAACCGGAAATCCGGTTTTTGCGTATTTCCGGAACGAACAAAACTTGGTTTAGAGTCAGCTCCTTGCCCGAAGTCATCTTCAGGACCACCTTGCCCACGCCTTCAACCGCGGAATGAGCCGAGTTACCCATCCACACTTTCTCACCATTTGATGGCTCAAAAGTTGTGAATAACTCCCGGTTTGAGCAAATGTGCCGGGTTGCACCGGTGTCCACAAACCACTCCTTGGAATTGGATCCAACGAGGTTGACTTCCGTAACCACAGCCGCTAGGATGATGTCTTCATCCTTTTGCCCACCTTGCACCAAGTTGACTTGAGAGTCCCTCTTCTTCTTGGGTGCCTTGCAATCCGCGGACTTGTGTCCGTTTTTATTGCAGTTGAAGCATTTTCCGTTGAACTTTGTCTTGGAAACGCCTCCCTTGAGACCGAGCTTGCTCTTCCCATTATTCTTGGTTTTGGAGCCTTTTGCATGCTCCACCACGTTTGCCTTGGCGCCATGAACAATTGGGAGTTTCCCATCGTTCTTCCGGTTATCCTCTTCAATCCGCAGACGGAGGATCAATTGCTCCAAGTTCATTTCCTTTCGCTTATGCTTAAGGTAGTTCTTGAAATCCTTCCAAGCCGGCGGCAATAAATGGATAATTGATTCCACTTGGAAAGACTCACTAACTGTCATTCCTTCATCTCGAATTTCGTTGAAGATCATTTGCATCTCCTCAACTTGACTCAAGACCGTCTTCGAATCCACCATTTTAAAGTCAAGGAATCGACCAACAACAAATTTCTTTGCGCCGGCATCCTCGCTTTTATATTTGTGGTCCAAAGCATTCCATAGCTCCTTAGCCGTAGCTAATTTGCTATACACGTCGTACAAAGCATCATGCAGCCCGTTCAACACGTAGTTTCGGCAAAGGAAGTCAGAATGCTTCCAAGCTTCAACCGTGTTGAAAGATTGCGCATCCACCTCACCCCCGGTTGCTACCGACGCATCTTCGGTCAAGAATCTAGCAAGACCGAGAGTAGTGAGGTAGAATAGCATCTTTTGCTGCCACCTCTTGAAGTTTAACCCGTTGAATTTCTCGGGTTTCTCCACAGAGTTGCTTGGCACGGTCACCATAGGGATAGCCCTTTGGTTGGCCAAAGCAGATGCACCGCGTTGTGAACTATTGTTCACCGGTGCTCCGCTTTCAGAGTGATTGTCATTCAGAACATTCTGCCCAACACCAATCTCGTTTTCTTGAGAAGTCATTTTCGTTCTTTAACGTTTTTCCGAAAACACAAAAATTAAGTTCGTTCACCAAAGTGACAAACTACGTATTTAGATTGTTTACCGCAGTACAACAACCAAGGCAAATACGTTTTAAGATTGTATCCGTATGATACAAGCTCAACAAATACGTTTTAAGAATGTAGGGTGTGTTTCGGAAAATAAAGAAAATTAATTAAAATAAATTAATTAAATAAAATGACTAGAGAAAAACAAGAAAGGAGATGAAGCAGAATTAGCCAAAGCTCGTGCTACGCACGATTTCCTTAAAACGTATTTGTTGCCTCCCACGGTGCTAGGAGCGTTGCAACAATCGTTTCCCAGGATACGATGACTACGAACTAATGTTTGAGCACACAAACAAGAGTTCCAGCGAACGAGAACCAAGTATGAACACAGAAGGAATTTTTTTGGGAGTAGCTGGAAAAGTTTTTAGCTCAAGAAAACGTGAGGAAAGTGTTGTGCGTTGTCAAACCATGTGTTTGTTGCAAAGCACCTGCCAGCTATTTATAGGAGGATTTGTTGTGTGTTAAATGGGGTGTTAATGGACCTGAACGTTGGACATCAATGACCAGTCCGTTGGGTATTGAATCGTCCATAAACTGTCCATTTAACGCAGCATTAAAAGAGAAGAACGTTGGGCATTAATTGTTGTTACGGAAGAAGTGCGCGACAGAAGACCCCAACAGAACACCCCTTGGAGGGTTTCTGACCGAAGCCAGCAGAACCCGTTGGAGGGTTTCTGTCTGAAGCCAACAGAACACCCCTTGAGAGATAGATTTTTGGACGGCATTCGTGTCCGCAGGTCGCCCGCGCACACGAGTCGCGGTTTTTCTTCTCCGTTTCAGGATTTGATCGGCACCCCCCCTGCGCGTAAGAGAGAGCCTTTCCCTTTAGGAATCTTAACTCCTTAAAAGAGGCTTCCCTTTATAAGGGGGTGAAAATCCCTTGAGTTTTTCGGTGTGGGATAAAACACACTAGAAACTCATCATTTTCCCAATTTTTCCATTTCAACGAGTGAACTTCGAGAATCAATTTCTCATTCACCCGTTATCCGTTTTGAGCGTACCACATATCTAATTGTAGCCCTTAACAAGGACAATCCGAAACCACTTTGACCCGACCCAAATCGGAAGTGGACCCCACTCAAATAATTGCCCCAAAATGACCATTTAATGCAATTTTTAACACATTTTTCCATCAGAAAGAAGGGAAAGAGCTGAGTCGATATAAACAGACTGATCTGAACGAAAGAGGAGTGGGAAAAATTTTAAGGGACTGTTTACTAAAAGAGATATTTTCCAGTTTTCTATTTCTGTTTTCCTTTCTCAAATTTTCTGTTTTGATTTTCATGTTTTTCTATCTCCAATTTTCTGTTTTCATTGTTTAGATTTCCATTTTCAAATCGGAAAACATGTTCATCAATTTTTTTCACCCAATTCTGTGATCGACCAGAAAACCGAAAGTATGGTACCAGTCCAGAACCGAACCTAGTACAACCCAAGTAAGGTACCAGGTCCCACATATAGCAAATTCGGGATCGAAACCGGTTGGCCCCGATTGATCTCAACGGTTAGTTTGACGAATTCTTTTCTCATTTCTCTATTGTTAGGTATGGGCCTTTCAGTCCCTCGAGTCGGTCAAACCCGTGACTCTTAACCCGCCTCTTCGGTAGGAATGCCAAAGAATCCCACACCGATGGGCTAGGAGAGTCCTTGGTCGACAATTCAACGACTCTTTTAAAACTCTTCACTTTAAAAATGATTTCAAAAAACCGAGGCCAAACCACCAGGTCATTGACCGACCCGAACAAGGACTGTCGAGTCATCGACGGGACTAGCCCGGGACCGCCCGATTGTTGATCGGACCGATCAAGACCATAGGGTCATTGGCCGGACACGATAGGGACCACCGAATTGTTGATCGAAAAAGACGGGATTGCTAACTAGTCGACCGGACACGACGGAGACCGTGAGGTAGTCGATCAGACTGGATGGGGGCTGCTGAGTCATTGAGCAAACCATATCAGGTCGGGACTGCCTGACCGCCGACTGAACCGAACAGGTACTATGTGGTAGTGGATTAGACCAAACAAGGACCGTTGGGTCAACGATCGGACCGGACAGGGACCGCCGGGTCTTGGTCCGAATCGGGATTGTTGAGTCATCGACTGGACCGGACCAGGATCATCTGGTCATCGATCATATTGGACAGGGACCGCAAGGTTGTGGGTCGAACCGAACAGGGGCCACCGGGCCGTGGATCGGACTGGACAGGGACCATTGTGTCGTCAGTCATACCGGACTGGGATTGTCGGGTCATCGACCGGACTGGACCGGGATTAATGCTCGGCCGTCGACCGGACTAACAGGGACCGTCGGGTTAATGACCGGATCGGATCACCGGGTCATTGACCGAACCAGATAGGGACCGTTGACTCGTTAGCCGGACCGGACAAGAATTGACACCGGAGCGGGACCGTATCCACTGCTAGGTGTAAGTATGCAAATTCATTACAGCGGCACTGCATCATCTGCGTTTTCCAAATTTATAAAACTAGTAAAAGCCACTTCTCCAATTCAGGAAAACGGAGATATCTCATTTTTTTGGTTTTGGAAAACGATTTGGTAAACGCATTTCTCTGTTTTCCTTTCTCCAGTTTTCCAACATTTTTCTTTGGTAAACACGTTTTCTGTTTTTCTTTTTCCAGTTTTCCAGAAAACAAGAAAATATCTCTGTTAGTAAATAGGCCCTAAGTGTTGAAATATTACTCTGCAGGTCGGTCGGCCCATTAGTAGAATAATTACAACACTCCTTAAAAAGTCTCCATATGATGATGATGATGTATATGTGTTAGAAAATAGTGTCACTTTTGTGTCACGTTCCGGGCCGGTTCATACCGGCCCGCTACTGTGCGGGCCCGGACCAGCCCGGGCTCGGTTGGCCGGTTCCGGGCTTTTAGCCCATTTTGGCAGGTCAGGCGGGCCGGGCTCGGGCACCATTTTTGTTGAACCGGCCCGGGCGGTTTGGGCTGGGCTCGTGCTTTTTTTTCATTTTTTTTTCTTTTCCTAGGGTAGGGCTGGGATTTTTGGGGAGGTTTGGGGGGTGGGGGTGAGGGGGAGGGGGTCGGGGGATAACAAGAAAGCCAAAAAAAATTAAACATTGAACCGGGCCCGGCCTGGCCCGGTTAGGCCCGGATCTGGTATCAACCCGGGCAGGTTCCGGGCCCAAGTACCTCGGAAAAAAGCCCACCCGGGCTCGGCCCGGGTCCATCCCTACTAGTAAGATTATATCAAAAAGTGTCACTATAAAAGTTTCACTGTAAGCCAATTTTCTACTAGTGGTATATAGAGAAAAAAAGGAGAGATGGTGTTTGCTATAGAATCTAATCGCCCTACCTTTTTGGCACCGCCTAATAGTGAGGCTCTGCATTGTTTTAGTGAATTGTAGGGGTGCAAATGAGCTGAGCCGCTCGTGAGTTGCTTGGTCAAAGCTCAAATCGGGATCAGTCAAACTCGAGCTCTTACCACCTCGTTAAACAGTTGAGCCAGAAACAAGCCTACTATTTTAAGGCTCGCTAGGCTCGCGAGTCTAGTTTTATATGTGTGTATACTAATATTATATATATATATATAATATTAATATACAATATAAATTAATATATAATATAGATTAATATATATAATGTATATGATAAAATTATATATATATATATATATATATATATATATATATATATATTAATACACAATACCGATTGGTAAATGTATATGAGGACCGGGAAGATATCATTAATTATAAAGTAATTTAACAAAAATGATCAAAGTTTCATCCACTATTTTTTCATGGTTTTACAACTTTTAATTTACATTAAAAGTACAACTGGGTGGAGACTTGGAGTTAGGATGTGTTTTGTTTATTTTGCGTTCTCATAACTCTAGTTTCAGATAATCTTCATGGTTTGACCATTTTTAAATTTAGATAACATTTACTCTACTTTTAGTTTTTAGGCATGTAAATTGCAATTTGCAAATGTTAAGCACAAATATTCAAAGATTGTTTCATACTTGAGCTCGAGTTCGAACCCGAACTTTCGAGCTAATCAAACATGTAACTTTTTAGTTGACGAACCGAATCTATCGATCCAATCGAGCCGAGTCGAGCCTAGTTCGAGCTCGAGCCAATACAATATATTTCAAGCTCGAGCTCGAGCCTACATAGATTCGGGCTCGGCTCGGCTCATTTGCACCCCTAGTGAACTGTAAGGGTATCCCACAAGAATCTACCTTGACTAGGAAACTATAGTGTAATGTGTTAAATAGAGGGCGTCCATCTCCGGTCCTTATCACCCATTGGTTTTAAAAAAGGATATGACTGCTATTTAACCACAACTCTGAATTTAAGCGAGCTCGAGGTAGGAAAGCCTAAGGATGGTGACCCACTGAGAAGTTTCTCGAAAGGGGTGATTCAATCCTACAAATGGTATCAGAGCGAGGTCGCAGGTGAATCTCTCGGTTGTTGCTGGGAGTGATTGTTGGTGGTGCAGCCTCTCATGTTCACCCACCGCTCAGTAGTAGGGTTCTTAATCTCACGTGAATTTTGCTAGTCATTTTATGGGTGATTTCTGTTTAAACTAGTGATGTGAGTTGCTACATGATGCAATACTGTATTACTCTTAGATAATCTTGTTGCTACATATTAAACTACAATACTCTTAGATATGCTTTTCTCCATAGGCCATCTTTACTTTCTTCTCAATCCGTCTATGGCATTATTGATGACTCGTCCCCCTCTCAAACTATCTTCGTTAATTTTTGTTCGATCTATATTTCTATTAGATTGTTGCATTGCATATCGAAATAAAATTTTTTAATGTTCCGTCAGGACATATCTACATGTTTAGTGGAATCAGGTTAAGGCGCTACATGTTGTACATTGAGAACTTGTTTCAACCGTATTTAATAATTCATTTGTTTGTGTACTTTGTATTAATTTTTTTCATTCATTTTAAATTTTTTAGGGGTTGTCATTTTTACATATATACTCCGTATAATGTTAGAAGCATGGAGATCAACATGATCACATTAGGCTTCCATTTGTTCATTACATGGTTATCGACTTCTGCGTCTCATTTATTGGTGATAGAGCTTAAGTCAGATTATTAAAGTTAATATCATCTTGAGTCTATTGTCAAGAACTTCTTTTATTAATCTCTATTTTAAATAATAAAATCCAACCTTCATTAACTACGTCCTTTTTCCATCCACAATGGACCTATTCCGTCAACAGAAGTGTTAGCAGTTAGCGACTTCTTAAAAGGCGCCATCCAGACATAGGTAGGGGTGGTTCGGTAGGGTATACTGAATATTATCTCTCATACCTTTGTCGTACCAAAACTTTGGGAATACAAAATTTATATACCGTTACCTTACCGAAGTTTCGGTATACCGCATTTCGGTATACCGAAGTTTCAATTTGGTAATGGTACGGTATCGGTAAATTACCATGCATGTCTCCCAATACAACAAATTATCATTGACTAATAAAATATACTAATTTGGTGTTACTAACGACATATTTAATCCATTATTAGAATGTTACAAAATACAATTAATAATCTATTGATGTTGTTGGGATATTGGGCCGAAGGCCCAACACCCGACCCAAAGACCATTAAGGACCCCAGAAGGATGACGGGCTCATGAAGAACTCTACCCCGAACGGGAACTGGGGGTTCGCGGGAGTTCACCCCAATATCCCGAACGAGTCAAATAGGATACTTGGAGCAGATTAACAACGCCAACCAGGACCATCAGTATACTGCCCGAACAGGCAGTCTGCAAGTGGGAAGGTGCATTAAATGCTGAAGTAGCAAGTGGCAAGGTGCATTAAATGCTGAAGTATGGCGTCAGCAAGTGGGAGCATGGGTGTCCAAGTGGCATGAAAAGCAACCAATCATCTTGGAGCACATCATACCCCCACCTACCCCTTTTCTAGTATAGATAGGGACATTAATTACATTGTAACGGGTTAGCATTTTGATACTCAGAGCCTTATCATAGATTTCTCAGTTTTATTCTTGTATTAGCTACCGTTCCGACATATCGTTCGGGCAATTCAAGTGTAATCAACGAATTACCTTAATACAAGTGGGCTTTTGAGTACTATATTATTCAGTTTTTATATTTTCTTTGACCCTCGAGTTAATACCCACGTCCTTAATATCCAAAGCGTATGTTAGGATTTCGGATCTACAGGACTTAACCTCAACATTGGCGTCGTCTGTGTGAAACTTGACAATTTTTTTTGAAACAACCACTTAACTAAGCATCAACCTACCTTCAAAATGGTCAGAATCACCTCCCAGAATACTGATGGAAGCTCAGAGAGATGCGGGGACAACAGGACACCTGAAAGCTGGACCACCCAGGGACGATCCAGCGAGGCATCCTATCAACAGTTTGATGGGGACTTCTTTATCCCTGAAGCACTTAGGAGATACCCCCATGCCATGCGAGATCTAGCCAGGGTGATGCAGCAGATCGTGGATGAGCAGGATGGAGGGCAATCCTGCCACACAGCGGAAACCACGTACACACCCTCGTCCCTGATCCGACAGATGCAGCCATTTGATGAAGAGACTACTGACACAGAAACAACCAGGGCTTCGGCCCATTCACGGGCCCATCAAGGAGATCATCGAAGGACTCACGCGACTAGGGACAGGCAGCATACTTCCAGTGATTACACCCTGTTCGGGTCCCAATGCAGAAAAACCACACCGGTAGGTCACCGTTTCCAGTATGAAGAGCATGATGGCAACAGATTCATACGGAGACGTCAAAATGTGAATATACCCCCACCAGAAAGAAACCCAGAGTTGGTAGACTTGACAGCTCCGCCACCACCACACCGAACGGCTCAGGATGAAGAGATGGTCGAGATGAGGAGGCAAATGGCTGAGCTGAAAGAACAGGTGAACAGAACACCCCTACAACCCACCCCGACATGGGTCGGGATCACTTCTCCCTTCACCGGGCAGGTAATGAACACTGAAATCCCGAGGGATTGCAGACCATCGACGGGTCTAACATACAATGGGGCGGGAGATTCCCATGCACACCTGAGAAGTTACCAAGGAGGGATCATGCTGTTGGGAGCAACGGATGCAGCCATTTACAGACTATTTTTAGCACGCTCAGGGGGCCTGCCCAGGAGTGGTTCGACACCCTGCAGCCTGGATCGATCGGTAGCTTTGCCGAGTTGTCCTCCTTATTCTTGACACAATTTGCTTCTAGTGCCACCCCTGAACGACATTTCAGCTACCTGACCAGTGTCAAATAGAGGCCGAAATAATCTATCAACCAGTTTTTGACCAGATGAAGGGACGAAACCTTGAAGGTCGGAAGTATGACAGAAGACACAGTGATCACTCTTTTCACCGATGCCCTATAGACCGGGGAGTTTTACCAGGACCTGAAGAAGAATCCAGGCACAACATATGTCGATGTGCTGGAAAGGACCTGAAAGTATGCAGCACTGGAGGAGGAAATTATGATCAGAGATAAGGTAACACCACCTTCTGCACCACTGAAATTAGCCGATCGGCTAGGTCCCATCCCGACAATCGCCCCCCTCCAAATCCAAGACGCTTCACCCCGCTCGTCCTTTCCATTGCAACTATACTCCACAACGAAAAGGGCATCATTCTCCTCCTACTGACACCAGAGATTATATGGGGGTAGATGAGGACGCCTTTTGAAAATATCACAAACGGAAAGGTCACCACACTCAGAACTGCCGAGCCCTGGCTATAGCCATTGAGGAGTCGATACAAGAGGGCCATCTGGGTAAGTATGTGAATAATAACCCGAATAGGCCTCCCCCGAATCAGGGGCATCACAAAAAGCCTAATAGGTGGAGACGGGATGATCGGCGCGACGCCGAACCAAGAAATGGCGTGTACATACCCCATGGAGGAAACAGAAGGGTCGGGGAACCCAGGGAAAAAGCCAAGAATGGAGGTGAAAGTTATTTTCCATGGAGGAGAAACCGGGGATACAACAGCCGAATGAAAGAGGTTCGAGCGAAGTCTGCTTACGACAGCCATTTCCAACCCACCACAGTAGAGGGCGAGGATTGAACTGATCACGTTCGGTCCTAAGGACCTATCCGTATCACCAAGTCTGCACAGGGACGAGCTGGTGATAAGTATGTGTGTTGACAACGCCCTTATCCGCTGAGTACTGGTGGATACATGGAGTAGTATGAACGTTCTGTATTTACAGGCGTTCGAGAAAATGAAACTGAGAAGGGACCAACTGACACTTCTGAAGACACCACTGGCAAGCTTCACAGGAAACTGTATCGATGCAGAAGGAACCATTTCACTTCTGGTCGAGATCGTAGATGAGGCACACCGGGCGGCAGTTCGTATGACATTTGTGGTGGTAAATATAGATTGTGCCCACAATGCCATACTGGGCCGACCAGGGTTGGAGGACTTGGAAGCAATTGCTTCAGTTCAGCACTCCTGCATCAAATTCCCCACATATACTAGGTTAGGGGTGGCCCGAATGGATCCAACTACCGCCCGAAATTGTTACAGGGAGGCGATGAAGAAGATAAATGACCTGAACCTGTGGGTGAATAGCATCATGGAAGAGACCCACCGGACGGAATTTATTGCACATCCAGAACCGGCCACCCTGTTGGAACAAGTAGAGCTTGATTCCCCTCTCGATCGAAAGATTGCGATCGGGGTGGATTTAGATCCAGAAGTCCGAGAAGGGGTGATACCAGTGCTGAAGAAGTTCCAAATACTATTCGCACGAGGGACGGAGGATATGCCGGGCATTGATCCAAAGATTATTTGTCACAAACTGGCTGTTCGCCCTGATGCCAAACCAGTACAACAGAAGAAGAGGTATCATGCCACCCCTGTTGAGGATTCGGCACATTCGACCAGTTATTCATGTGGAATGGTTGTCCAATGTGGTGCTCGCTCCAAAGGGGAAGACTTGGAGGATGTGTGTTGATTATTCTGACTTAAACAAAGCTTGTCCCATGGACCCTTATCTAGTTCCCCGAATTGATCTGCTGGTGGATGAAACTGCGGGGTGTGAGTTGTTAAGATTCATGGATGCCTTTTGAGGGTATCACCAGATCTTTATGCACCCGGATGATGTAGAAAAGACATCATTCGTCACCTCGAATGGTGTATTTTGTTACATTTTTATGCCGTTCGGGTTGAAAAATGCCATGGCCACATTCCAAAGGATGATCGGGATGTTGTTCAGAGAAATTCTGGGCATTATCATGGAATCTTATGTAGATGATATTTTAATTAAAAGCAAGAAGAAAAAAGATCACGTTTGAGATATGGAAAAGGTGTTCGGAATAATGAAGAAGGCAAATATGAGGCTAAATCCCAAGAAATGTGCCTTCACAGTCAAAGGGAGTAAATTCTTGGGATACATGATAAGCGAACGGGGGATTGAGCCTAATACCAAAAAGGTGAAAGCGGTCATGGACATGGAAGCACCAAGAAACCTGAAAGAGGTTCAGAGATTGATCGGTCGGCTAGCAGCCCTGAGCAGATTCCTTCCCAAACTAGCCAATCGGGCAATACCGTTCTTCCAATTCATGAAGAAGGCTAATCCGTTTGAGTGGACGGCGGAATGTCAAGCAGCTTTTGAAGATTTCAAAGTGTATTTATCTTCCCCTTGGTACTGAATAAGGCTGATCTGGGGGGGCATCTGTACATGTATCTCGCAGTGGCCGATCTTGCTGTCAGTTCGGTACTGCTGAAGGAAGCTGAAGGGGTTCAGTGGCCAATCTCTTTTGTTAGCAAGGCCTTGAACGGCTTCGAAACAAGGTACACCCTAATGGAGAAAACTGTTCTGGCCTTGATAGCTGCCATCAAACGCCTGACACCGTACTTTCAGGCCCATCCAGTCACAATCTTCACCACTCAACCATTTTCTACCATTCTGAGGAATCCAATGGTCATTGGGTGCATAACCAAGTTGGCCCTCCTGACCGGGCAATATGACGTAGAGTTCAAACCTAGACCAACCATCAAGGGTTAGGCATTGACAGGTTTCATTGCAGAATGCGCCGCTTGGCCTACGGAGGATGGCTCGAAGGAGGATTCTATAGATAATTGGTGGGAAATGTACGTTGATGGAGCATCTAGCACAAATGGATTAATAGTACTACTCATACCAACAAGGTGCATCTTCCTTTAAGGGAGCTCATTAGTCAAGAACTCCAAAGTTAAGCGTGCTTGCACGAGAGTAGTCTTGGGATGAGTGACCCCCTTAGAAGTTTCTCAGGGCACGCACGAGTGAGGACAAAGTGCGTGGAAAAGGCTAGTGGCGGTTTATGAGGACATTAATAGAGTTCAGAAGTAACTACCTCGGCCCGACGAGGAAGGGGGTTACAGGTGGTATCAGAGCAACCCTGCGACAGTGTGTTGACCCGTTGGATATCGGGTAGACACTTAGCGGGGGAGGATTCTAGGATTTCATTGAGATTTGAGATTGGTTTATGGGCGCAACGAGGACATTGCATTCCTAAGTGGGGGTGATTGTAATACTTGAGATTTAATTTAAATGGATTAATAGTACTACTCATACCAATAAGGTGCATCTCCTTTTAAGGCTGCTCATTAGCCAAGAACTCCAAAGTTAAGCGTGCTTGCACGAGAATAGTGCACGAGAATAGTCTTGGGATGGGTGACCCCCTGGGAAGTTTCTTAGGGCGTGCATGAGTGAGGACAAAGTGCGTGGAAAAGGCTAGTGGCGGTTTGTGAGGACAGTACTAGAGGTCAGAAGTAACTACCACGGCCCGACAAGGCGGGGTGTTACAGTTTAAGGCATATTATTCTATTCTTTTTTATTTTAAAGTGTTTAATAATGAGGCCGAGTATGAGGCCCTTATTGCAGGACTGAAATATTCCAAAGCTCTGGGTGCCGATTGGCTGAAAGTTCGCTCGGATAGCAAGCTAGTGGTTGGCCAGGTGAATGGTACTGCCGAGGCAAAGGAAGAAAGAATGAAAGCTTACAAGGAACTATTCCAGGAACAGACCGGCAAGTTTGAACAGGTGGTGCTCGATCAGATTTCCAGAATAGAGAATGCAGAGGAAGATATTCTATCGAAACTTGAGAATGCCGCATTGGATGATCGGGCTCAGCTCATCCCTGCACACATCCAGCGGTTTGCCCATCGGGAGACGTTGGCAACACCAGCTACGATGGTCCTTCAGGTGGAGGCTATATCATATGCCGTTCCTAGTTGGGTCACAGACATGACCAACTACTTGAAGGATGGATCTTTTCCAACGGACAAGAATTCAGCGTATAATGCCACATTCATCCAAAGGAGGGCGCCCATGTTCGAGCTGATGGATGGGCAATTGTACAAGAAAGACGTTCGGGGGGGCCATACCTAAAATGCCTCCCGCCCGGTCTTGCGGCAGCAGTGATGGAAGAAATACATGAGGGGATCTGTTCGAGCCATCAAGGGCCAAAAACACTGGCAAGGAAGATCATCTTGCAAGGATACTATTGGTCGACCATTCAGCAGGACTGTTTTGCACATACATGGAAGTGTAAAATCTACCAGCAATATGCCCAGTGCCCGGACGTACGGCCAACAAGTTTTGATACACCAATGACTACAGCGCTACCATTTGTTAGGTGAGGGATCAACTTGTTAGGGCCCCTATCTACAGCACCCGCAGGGATGAAATGCATTATAGTGGGGATTGATTACTTCACCAAATGGGTGGAGGCCGAACCTTTAGCCAGCATTACGAAATTCAAGTGTCAGAAGTTTGTATGGCAGAACATCATTTGCTGATTTGGCCTCCCGGAGCAAATCATCACTGATAACGGCAGGCAATTCGTGAGCAAAGGCTTTGAACAATATCTAACCAAATGGGGAATCAAGCACTCTAGGGTATCAGTAGCATACCCTCAGGCGAACGGCCACGTGGAGAATATGAGTAGAACAATCATGGACGGGATAAAGAACAATCTTGAGAAATGTTCCTCTTCATGGCCCGATCAGCTTAATTACATATTGTGGACATACCAGAGGACCCCCAGAACAGCCACTGGAGAAACGCCGTTCGCTCTCTCATACGGTTTTCAGGCCAAAGTCCCAACAAAAGTTCTGGTACCAACATACCGAACGATCCATTTTGATCCCAAAGGCAACGAAGACACTTTGCGGGCAGAACTGCATTTCATTGAAGAAAGAAGGGACTTGGCTACAAGAAGAATCAAGGAGTATCAGAGAGCCACCTGAGGATATTTTGATAAGCAAGTCAAGGCCCGTTCGATCGAGGTAGGAGATTTGGTTCTAAGGAAAAGAGAAAAGAGTAAGCCGCTTGAGAGCGGAAAATTGGCAAAAAATTGGGAAGGTCCATTCCAAGTTTCGAAGAAGTACACTTCAAGGACGTTCGGCCTAAGAACTACAGAAGGTCGTTCGGTAGGCACCTGGAATGTTGAGCACCTGAGTTATGTCTTACAAAGGGAGACATAACTTCCAGAAAATCCTCACCTCGACTATAAACATTGAAAACCATTCCGGATGACCGAATGGGGATCATTGCTATGGTATGAAGGGAGCCGTCATCTCAACTAAGTTTTGACCTTGCGCTCTAAACGAGCAAGTAAAGGATTCAAGATAGCTTAGAGGTGATGTTAAAACCATAAGTATGGACAATCCGAGCGGCATTCGGTAACACGGATGAGCCGAATGGGGGATCAGAACTATGGTTGTTAAATCTCGCCTCAGTCGTTAGCTTCGACGAACCACGATGACATGTGATCGAAGGATGGAATCCGAGCTATGATTTGGAGGTGAGTCGCCATTTTAGCTTTAGGTAGGAAATGACCCGAATAGGGGATCTTACTTATAGTTTGAAAATGGACATCTCAAACCCTTATTGTGGATAATCCGGATCGGTGAAAACCAAACGGGGCATCAGAACTATGGGCTTGGAAGATGAGAAACCGGTAAAGAAAACATCGGTCTAAAAACTTGCATGATCGGGGCAATAATCTGAAAAATGGAGGATCTTTATTCTTTGACACTACCAGCCGGAAAATACAAAAGGAGATAAAGAATGAATCAAAAAGAGGAACAAGTACAGAATTATGCTATTGGAGGATCCTTGGTCGGGGAAGATGCGTGCTTTGAACTACCAGGCTCTGTAGGGTCTTTTGCCTCGGATACTGCCTTGCTTCTCTTCTTCATTACGCGATCATAAGCATTCCCGAACAACTCATCGAAACCAGCCTCATCGGGGTCGAACGGCTTGGGAAAGTGCTCCATGATCATATCAAGATTTCGATCGACAAGTAGATCTTGGCTCTTGACCAGCGTGTCCTTAGCCAAAGCATCCACGAAGGTCGTCCCTTCCGGCGTCTCATCCAGGAGTTTGATTCCAGCTGCTATAGGGTCCTCACTAGCACGAAGGTGTTGGCCAATATGAGCCCCTAAGAATTGCCGAGTAGTCTCTTCCAAGGCAACGCTCAACCCTTTCCCCCCTTGGAAGTCAATCACCGCTTGATTGGTGATCTTGGAGACATTGGCAGAATAAGGAACGGGGGGATTTTCTCCCTTGGCCTTCTCGAATTTTACTCCAGCATTTTCGGCCACCTTCACCTTGGCCCTAAGATCGCTGATAGTGCGATCGCGACAACGGACCCTATCCTCCGCTTCAGCCAGCTCGGCCATCACTTTTTCACCTTTGGTGGCACGATCCTGCAGGTCCGCAATCAGCTTACGGGCAGCGGCAAGGAGAGTTTGGCTCTCATCCCGATCACGAGCCAGGAGCATCATCTCCCGGTCGGCAGCTAGGAAAGGCCGGTGATAATAAACTCTAGTCTCAAGGGTGGCAACCGTGATTAAATATAATATAAGGGAATACAAAATCCACAATATGGACCAAAAGAATTCATACCTTAATGGTCTCAAGACGAGGTGCCTCGACCAAGTCAGACTAGTGAGTCAAGTTGGTGAGGCTAGGGGAAGCCTTCAGGGATGTGCTGCACCACATAGAACAAGTACCTCCCTTCTGCGTGAGGCCCCATGTTGGAAAACTCCACGATCATTCGATTCATTCGATTCATTACGCGATCAGAAGCTGGTGAATGCCTGATTTCCATCGATCAAAGTTTGTTTTTTTCAACTGGGGAAGTTGACCAAACATAGTGGCTGCCATTCTCTTCGTTCACTAACACAAATGTGGCTCTCATACCAATTTGTTGGCCCAAGACTCACCAGAATATTTCCAGGTTATTGAAGGAGATGATACACACAATATAATGGAGGAGACATTCACTTGGTTCACTTCAACTCAAAGTCTTGCATGGTGGCCTTTATATAGGTTATACAAATGACAAGATAATTAATGCAATACTAGTTTCTAGAAGTCTCTTTAATTCTCTAGGAATGTCCTTTTAATTTAATTCCCCTAGATAACCTTTAAATTTCCCCTAGATATCAACTTTCCATGTAACTTCATTTCTCTTGCAACATAATTAATGCTATTAATTATTATTGCTAGAATTAAGATTATTAACTAATCCCAACATGTATGTCTCAAGTAACACGAAGGGGAAAAGCATTACCTCCAATTAAATCAGGGGCAAACTTGGTATTGACTAAAAAACAAGTCATATTTAGGTTTTAAAAACTAGCTAGGTGGTCCTATACGGGTATATAACTAAAGTTGTGGTCTTATTTATGACCATTTCTCTATCAAATAGGCTCTATTTTATTTCTAAACTCAATTCATTTCATTAGCCCGCAATGTAAATATTCTTACAAAATTGTTCAAAACAGTGTGCTGTACAGTAAAATTTACTTATAAATACATTTTTTCCATTAATATGTTTCAAGTGAAAGCGGGGCTTTAATTAATGAACAAATGGTGTATTGTATATAGCTAGCACCCATTCAATGGGCACACAAAAAATTTGCAGTGATCTGTTTCAGTATTTACCGTCACAAAGTTCTGATTACCTTTTCCAGCCGGCAAAACCAATCAATCCATATTTATTTGATGCATGATCATTTAGGTCCGATCCTCCTCTTATCTCCGTGTTGACTTAGCTTGTATATATTTATGTTCTTGTGAAGCCAATTAATTTATGAAACAACTTTATTTATAATCATGTGAGCACATCAAATTACAACCTAGCCACTCTCTTTTGCGGAGTATTTTTTTTATTTGTTTTGTGTCAAAGCCTAGAGGTGCCACATCAGTAGTACACAAAACCTCCAAAATCTTTGTTTTAATAATACAAACCATATAATAGTATACAAGTTCTTATATCCTCCATATATCAGGCCTTGCATGGTCTCTATCTAGCTAAACAGTAGTTCAAGGGTTATTATTATAAAATTTACGTGGAGATCAGAACTGCATGCATATATGAAGTGGTGGGAAATGATGAGCTCAAAGATGGAGAAACAGAGCAAGAATCTGGGCGAGAGAGCGAAGAGGATGCCGGGGTTAACGTGGGAGAGGTTTGTGAGTGTGGGACGGGAAGATCCTCGGAGATTAATCCACGCAGTTAAAGTGGGGTTGTCATTAACGTTGGTGTCTTTGCTGTATCTGTTAGAGCCATTGTTCAAGGAAGTTGGCCAGAACGCCATTTGGGCTGTCATGACCGTTGTTGTCGTCCTAGAATTCACTGCTGGTACTTGAATCTCCAATCTATATCTTTGAACCAAATCTTTTTTCTAGGCAATTTGAGATAATTAAGATTTTTGTGTAGAGAATATAATGGGCTCAAATAGGACCAGAACATGGGGGATATTGCCAATATGCGTTGAACCGTGATTCTTTCATGTTATTGGGCAGGGGTAAAAGTGAGAGTAAATTTTGGCCATACGATTAAGTCGACGTGAAACAAAATGTCATCCTTATTGGATAGGAGGGTCAATTCCCTAAATAGGATTAAAGAGTTACAAAATTGCAAAAATAGGATTACATTTCTAAAATTCCTCTAATAGGACTATTTATGTGTGTTTGGACAAATATACTCTTGTAGCTTTTGAAAAGTTTTAATTAATAATAAAATCAAAACAAATAATAAAAACACACAAAAAAAAGAAAATAGTAAACAAATAACAAAAAAAATATTTATCAAATAAAAATTTAAATTTTTTAGAACAAAAATTAAAAAATAAAAAAAACGTAAAAACAAAACAACGATGCCTCTGCCACCCCAGCACCACCAGCTCCCATCACCGGAGAAAGTATGCCAACATTTTAAATAATTCCATAATGATGGAAGAGTCAATGAAAATGTTGGCATATTGAAGATTAGAGTAATTGTGCCATTTTCTTGGCATTTTCAGAAAAAGATGGCATTTTTATAAAAAAATGGCATAAATTTCATCGATCGGAGGTGGTGATGCTGGTAATCGGTGGGAGGCGGTGGGAAAGGTATCCATATTTTTTTATGGGTTTTTACTATTTCCTTTTTTTAATTAAAAAATTATTTTTAAAATTTTTATTTTGTTACGGAGTAATATTTTATTTTTTTTTATAATTTTTTTATGATATTTATTAATTTTTACAATTTTGTATTATTTTTATGATTTTATTATGGATTAAAGCATTTCATTATGAATTAATACCCTTACGGGTATTTAGGGTAGAAAATCAATGTTTAGTTCTATTTGGGGAATTGAAAAAATAGTAGTCCTCTTTGTACTTTTTAGGGACTCATTATAACATTATGCTAAAATTATCAATGCATAATATCATAATCATTAATCAAATCAAATTATTATCATCATATCAAAGTTATCACGAAGCAATAATGACATCATGATGACAAAACAAAATGTTAACTTGATTGATCTGACATTTTATTGACATAGTGACTTATAAATGTAATAAGTTAAGAATTTCTCTTCTTTAAGAAAAGAGTATTGTTTGGTGTACCCCATTTTGATCTGACATTTTATTGACATAGTGACTTATAAATGTAATAAGTTAAGAATTTCCCTTCTTTAAGAAAAGAGTATTGTTTGGTGTACCCCATTTTGGGTACCCAATTTTTACCGCATCAATTGTGTGGTTCACTTAAATGAATTGTCCCATTTGAGCCACATAATAGGGGTATCTATAGTATTTTTCTTAAGAAAATAGTCTTGCTTGGATCAAAGAAATGGATCACAGAAATGGATGTACAAAAGATGTCATCTTGATTTCACCACATGAACTATGAATATGAATATGGATAGTATGAGTTAAATACACACGCATGTAAGTGACTCTTATGTAAAATTTGTTTTGACAAATTAAATAGAAAATGCCTTCATTTGATTAAACCGGGTCTTTTTTTGTACTTAATTATATATATGACTTGTTTATTATGTATAGTTATTATGAATTATCCATAGTTGCGATTTTGTTTGATTTTATGAAACCATATAAAGCTGTAGGTATTTCGATCAGATGTCTTGTTTATGAAAATGAATTAATTTGAAAATTGTGTAGGGGCAACATTGTACAAAGGATTGAATAGAGGACTGGGAACGTTGATGGCCGGCTTGCTAGCCTTCTTCATCGAGTATATTACCACCGAATGTGATGGGATTTTTCGGGCTATCTTTATTGGTTCTGTAGTTTTCATTCTTGGTAATAATACTAAATTTCCTATCATATTTATACTCGTAATGGGAGCGGATCAGGTGAGAAGTGCTCTTAAGCTGAAAACTGAAAAGTTTAACTAATAGACTAAAAATAGGAACTTTTAACCAATAAATCATAACTTATAGACCCTGTCAAAAATAATTACGAAAATGCCACTGCAAAAAAATAAGAGTTAATTATCAAAATAGGACTAAAAGTCATTCACTTTTCACAAATAGGATCAAAAAATAAACTATGTTTGCATAAGACTAATTATGTGTACCTTGGACAATTATACCCTTATAGCTATTAAAATGTTTTAATTCCTAATAAAATAATAAAAAATAATAAAAATTCGTAAAAAATACTAAAAAATTAAGAAAAACATTTCGATATTAAAAATTTAATTAAATTTTTTTTCAAAAAATTAAAAAAATTAAAAAAAATTACAAAAAAAAAAACTCAAAAAAAAAAAAATCGCCGCCGCCTCTGCCGCCTCAGCACCACCATCTCCAGTCATCAGGGGGGAAAATGCCAAGTTCATTACGAATGCCATATTTATGGCAGAAAAAAATGAAAATGTTGGCATTCGAAAAGAGAAATATGCCACTTTTTTGGCATTTTCAGAAAAAATGGCATTTTTCTGGGAAAATGAAATTTTTTTCATCGGCCGGAGGTGGTGGTGCTGGGAGGTAGTACAGGCGGTGGGAAAGGCATCCATATTTTTTTTAAATTTTTTTAACGGAGTTTTACTATTTTTTGTTATTTTTTTAAAAATAAAATTATTTAAAAAAAAAGTTTTTGAATTTTTTATTTTATAAATATTTTATAAATTTTTTAATTATATTTCTACGAATTTTTGAATTTTTTTCGAATTTATTATGAATTAAACATTTAATTATGGCTTTTGACTATTTTTAATTCATATTTAATGGAAGGGTAAGAATGGAATGCAAAAATAGGTATGTTTCCAATAGGACTCATATGATCCTATTTTGGAATAAAAACATAGCAAGTCCTATTTTAAGTTTTTGCCATAATTTTAGTCCTATTTGAACTAATTTCTAAAAAAATAAGTCTGGAAACCTTGAAATTTTTTGGACGCGGTGGCATTTTCGTAATTATGATGAAGGACTTTATAAGTTATGATTTATTGGTTATAAGTTCCTATATTCAGTCTATAAGTTTACTGAGTTGCAAGATCACATGCAAATCCAAGGGCTGAGATTACTTCTCACTTCTCATTTCTCATTTTAAGGAGCACTTCTCACGATCTTTTCTCTACTCACAATACTCTTTACATATATAAAATTCCCTAAATTTGAATAAAAATATAGCAAAGTTTCTCAAATAAATGAACAATAGTTTTTGTTCCGGAATAAGACTCGTGCACTATTGGTTGGACAATTTTCATTCTTTTATTCTTTTTTTAATAAGAATAAATAATGAATTAAATAAATAATGACGTAAATATTTCTAAAATCAAGATGATGGAAAAATGTGACATTGTAATGACTACATTACTCATTTTTTGTTACCGTAAACATATTCAATTTTAATTTACACTCATGGTAATTACAGTCACATTTTTTCAGAAGTTTTCATATCATCATATGAGTAATATTTTAGGAAAACCTAAAAACATGTTTCTTATTTCAGCATTGAAAAGAAAACTAATCGTCCAAAAACATACCTGTAATTAATATAATTGCAGGAGCAATAACAACATACATGAGATTTTTTCCGTACATAAGGAAGCATTACGACTATGGTTTGGTGATATTCATGTTGACTTTCAACTTGATCACGGTTTCGAGTTATCGGGTGGAGCACATACTCAAAATGGCGCAACAACGGGTCTACACTATAGCCATTGGGTGCGCAATCTGTTTGCTAATGAGTTTATTGTTCTTTCCAAATTGGTCTGGAGAAGACCTCCATCATTCCACTGTTAGCAAGTTTGATGGCCTCGCCAAATCCATTGAAGGTATCTATATCTATGGGGTTGTTTAGTTTTTACTATCAAGTCTTGTCCTGATTAAGATATTTGTCGGCTTGATTATGACGTCTGTTTGAATGAAGTCTTATTTGTATATGATATTGTTTATTTAGTGTGTTGAATAAACTAAATTGACTAAAATAATCAATTTAGTATTATTCGTTAATTATAATGTCAATGAGAAATTTTGTTTACAAACTTTAATCTATTCCACAATCGATTTAAAAAAAATAACAAAAAGACATCTTAATGGGAAGGACTATATATTGTTTTCTAGATTAATAATTAAGTCAATTTTTTACTCAATGATTAAATCACGTTTTTAATTAAGTCGTAAGTAAACATGACTTAATAGCTGAATCCTTGAAACATATTAAAGCCCATTTTATCAAAGTATATAAAAACCTAAATCTACCTCCCCTTTTCATTTATTTTTTTTTGTCAATAATAGGACTTTATATTCCACTTTTTATTTTAGCATTTTTTCCTATACTTTGATTCTTATAAATGTGTGGGAAAAACAAACTAAATGACTAAGTAATAGGTTACATTTAAGTAGTATCAAAGGAACGATCCCTCTATAGTCTTTAATTGACGTGTACAGGGGCAGAGCCAAGGAGGGGTCAAGATGGTCAGCTGATCCCGCTGAAAGTTTGAGAGTATAGGGCTCTGAAATATCTTCGATTTGATATATTATGACCCCCGTAACTTAATACGAGTAAAAAGTTATGACTTCTGGAAAATCAGCACTATCTAAATGTAAAATCAACAAAATTTAATGCATTCTACAGATTTTTTCCCCAAATTTTAAAAATAGGGTATAAACTGCATATGAAATATTCAACTCGGTATTAAATAGTGATGCATTTATCTAGAATATTCTATGTAGTTAAAGCTAGAAATGTTCTAGAGAATTAAAACAAATAATGTTCTAGAGAATTCTCTACTAGAGAATTCTTATGTAAAATCTAGAGTAGATAGACATAGTTGTAGAATACTCTAGATTCCTAGTATTTAATAAGGATCTAGAATGATCCTCTAGCACCTACAAATATGACCTTATGTACTCATTTGCTCAACAAGCAAACCAAGCAAAATCAATACAATACTACTTTTCTAGAGATAAGAGCTCTACTCTAGAACACATCCTCTACAATATACCTAACTAAAATCACTTATCCTACTCATACACCTACAATCTCTTCTATTTTCTAACAAGTGGTATCAGAGCTCGTTCGATCATAAGCGGGCGTTATGGCGACATCAAGCTTCTCGGTATCGACTCCGATGTTCAATGAAGAAAGCTATGAGTATTGGAGTGTCCGTATGAAGACTTGCCTAGAATCACATGATCTCTGGGATATTGTTGAAGAAGGAATCATCATGCCGGAAAAAGGAAGCGATGACGCATCAACTTCCGAGGTACGTAAGAAACAAAAGCAGCAAAATGCTAGAGCTCTCTATCTTCTTCAACAATCCGTTTGTGATACTATTTTCCCAAGAATAATTCGTGCTACTACGGCAAAAGAAGCTTGGATATTCTTAAGGAGGAATTTCAAGGAAATGAGAAAGTTAGAACTATTAAATTACAAAGTTTAAGATGAGAGCTCGAAATTTAAAGATGAGAGATTCTGAAATGGCAAAAGATTATTTCTCTCGGGTTATACATATAGTCAACGAAATGAGAACTCTTGGAGAAAACATAACCGACGAGAGAATAGTCCAGAAGGTCTTAATCAGCCTCCCTGAAAAATATGATCCAATAGTTTCGGCTATTGAGGAGTCTAAAGATATATCAAAAATGTCCATCACTGAATTAATGGGGTCGCTAGAAGCACGTGAGCAAAGGCTGAACAAAAGACATGAAAGTTCATTAGAAAGTGCCTTCCAGTCTAAGCTCAACATTAAAAGGAATGACTCGAGAAATGGTGGAAAACCTCATCAAGATGGGAATTCTAACAACAAGGAGAGGAAGACGAACTTTCCACCATGCAAAATATGCAAGAAGACTAATCACTTAGAGAAAGATTGCTACCATCGAGGAAAGCCACAATGCAGAAATTGCAAGAGGTTCGGGCATGAAGAAAAAGATTGCAGAGATAGAAGAAACTATCAGGCTAACTATTCTGAAGATTTCAAGGAGAAAGAGTACATGTTCTACGCATGTCACTCAGCAATAGAAGCAAAAGAAGAAGAGTGGTCCATCGATAGTGGATGCAACAATCACATGACATCCAACGAGACCATCTTCCATGAGTTAGACACCTCTATCAAGACAAAGGTCAAGATGGGCAATGGCGATTTGGTGGAGGCAAAAGGGAAAGGTACCATTGTCATAGATACAAAGAAATGTACGTGCTTTATTAGAAACGTTCTCCTAGTACCACGCTTTGCATAAAATCTACTAAGTCTTGGCCAAATGATAGAAAGTGGATATGCCTTACACTTTGAGAAAAATTCTTGCCGAATTTATGACAAGAATAATAATCAAGAAATTGCTGAAGTAAAAATGGAAAATAATAGAAACTCCCATTCAATGGCAATATCCACAAAAGGCGATGGTGGCTCAACTAAGTGATACGAGTCTATGGCATCGAAGATTTGGGCACTTCAATCTTAATGCCTTGAGATTACTACACCAAAAGAAGATGATGAGAGACATGACACTATTGGATGAAAAAGAAGGAGTATGTGAAGGATGTATGGTTAGGAAGCAGCACAGGCAACCATTTCCAACAGAGAAAACATGGAGAGCCAAACATATACCAGAGCTTGTCCACATCGATGTTTGCAGTCGAATGCGCACGCCTTCAGTTTCGAAGAACATGTACTTCATACTCTTCATTGATGATTACTCAAGGATGACATGGGTGTATTTTTTCCAAGAAAAATCCGAAGTCTTTAGAATATTCAAGAGATTCAAGAACTTCGTGGAGAAACAGAGTGGTCATCAAATCAAGAAGTTGAGAAGCGATCGAGGTACCGAATACAACTCAAAAGAATTTGACAAGTTCTGTGAAGATGAAGGTGTAGAGCATCAACTAATAGTAGCATACACTCCACAACAAAATGGGGTGTCAGAAAGGAAGAATCGAACAGTCATGGAGATGGTGAGATCCATGCTAGCTGAGAAAGGACCGCCAAAAATGTTTTGGGCAGAGGCAGTGTATACTTCAGTCTACCTACTCAACCGATATCCAACTAAGACCGTTCTGAACAAAACACCTATTGAGGCATGGTCGGGACAAAAGCCTTCAGCCAAACATTTGAAGGTGTTTGGAAGCATATGTTACATCCACGTTCCATCCGTAAAAAGGCACAAGTTAGAAGATAAAGCAGAGAAGGGCATCTTCCTCGGCTACAACTCCAAATCCAAGGGATATTGAATCTACAATCTCAAGACAAAGAAATTAGTGACAAGTCGAGATGTGGAGTTTGACGAGCAAGCCTCTTGGAATTGGGAGACAGAAAAAGTTGAAAGAAAGACAACTACTGCCCAACTAAAGAAAATACTAGAAGAGGAAAATCATGATCAACAAAGCCCCACATCTACTCCAATATCCTCTTTTGAAGCTAATACATCAAGAAATCACATCTCCTCGCCAGAGTCCCCACCTCTTCGGGTAAGAACTCTAGCAGACATATATGAGTCTACTGACATCTATGAAACATGCAACTTTTGTTCCTTGGAGCCACATAGTTACACTGAAGCCTCCAAAGCAAAAGTTTGGATTAAAGCAATGGAGGAGGAGATCAAAATGATAGAAAAGAATGATACTTGGGAAATGGTTGACCTTTTACATAACAAGGAGGTTATTGGAGTCAAATGGGTGTACAAAACGAAGTTGAACCCCGATGGCTCAATTCAGAAACATAAGGTAAGGTTGGTTGCAAAGGGGTATGCTCAAATACCGGGAGTTGACCACATAAAGACGTTGGCACCAGTTTTTCGGATGGACACAATAAGAACACTCATAGCTCTTGCAGCTCAGAAGAAACGGAAAATCTATCAGCTAGACGTTAAGTCAGCCATTCTAAATGGAGAATTAAAAGAAGAATTGTATGTAGAGCAACCAGAAGGATTCATCAAAGAAGGAAAGGTTCTTCGTCTAAAGAAAGCGCTTTACGGGCTCAAACAAGCTCCACGAGCCTGGTATAGCAAAATTGATGGATACTTCACGCGTCAAGGATTCAGGAAGAGCAAGAATGAGGCTACATTATACATCAAATCCCAAGGTAAATCTGACATTATCATTGTCTCTCTATATGTTGATGATTTAATTGTCACAAGAAATAATTCAAAATTAATTGAAGAATTTAAGAGAGACATGACAAACACTTTTGAGATCAGTGACTTGGGATTAATGCACTGCTTCCTTGGCATGGAGATAAGTCAAGAAGAAGGTATATTCTTATCTCAAGAAAAATATATTAAAGACATGCTAAAGAAGTTCAAAATGCAAGACTGCAAAGCCGTCGTTACTCCATTGGTTCCTAATGAGAAATTGAAGAAAGAAGATGGGTCAAAGCAGACAGACGCTACCAATTACCGAAGTTTGATTGAGAGTCTACTTTACTTAATGGATACAAGACCAGGCATAATGTATGCTACAAGCTTGCTCTCGAGGTTCATGGAAAGTCCTACTGAGAGAGCGGCAAAGAGACTCCTTAGGTACATACAAGGGACAATTAGCTATGGTATTTGGTACAAAACAAGCCCTGACTCACGACTTACTGGATATAGCGACAGTGATTGGGATGAATCTCAAGATGACATGAAAAGCACATCTGGTTACGCTTTTAAGCTTGGTTCAGGAATTTTCTCATGGGGATCAAATAAGCAAGATTCAGTCGCACTATCATCAGCAGAAGCCGAGTATGTTGCAGCAGCCGGAGGAGCTTGCTAAGCTGTATCGCTGAAAAGAATATTAGAAGATATGGGAGAATTGCAAATCTCTGCGATAGAGATCTTTTGCGACAACAAGTCAGCAACTATTGCAATGGCTAAAAATCCAGTTCAGCACAATCGCACTAAGCACATGGATATCAAGTATCACTTCTTGAGAGATGTCCAAGCAAAGGGGCATATTGAGATGAGGTACTGTCCAACAGAAGAACAATTGGCGGATATTTTCATGAAGGCCCTGCCAAGAGACAAATTCCATTTTCTGCGAAGAATGCTTGAAGTTACCGACAAATGCATCAAGGAGGAGTATTAAATAGTGATGCATTTATCTCGAATATTCTATGTAGTTAAAGCTAGAAATGTTCTAGAGAATTAAAAAAAATGTTCTAGAGAATTCTCTACTAGAGAATTGTTACGTAAAATCTAGAGTAGATAGTCATAGTTGTAGAATACTCTAGATTCCTAGTATTTAATAAGGATCTAGAATGATCCTCTAGCACCTATAAATAGGACCTTATGTACTCATTTGCTGAACAAGCAAACCAAGCAACATCAATACAATACTACTTTTCTAGAAACAAGAGCTCTACTCTAAAACACATCCTCTACAATACACCTAACTAAAATCACTTATCCTACTCATACACCTACAATCTCTTCTATTTTCTAACACTCGGACATTGTTTAAAAACCATCCACCATTTTCATTTTGTATATAGGTTGAGTTTTGATCCTCTGAGCCATTTTTCTGGTTCGGCCACTGGATGTGTAGATAAATAACAAAAATCACATATCACGTAATCAAATTTCTCTCTTCACTAAAAAATGCAAATATATGTGAACATCTCAAACTAAATAAGACACGGTGATTTAACTTAATGATGCCACGAACCATATATAGGTCTTCATCATTAACTAACACAGCTAGACAATGCTATATTTGTAGATTGTGTTAAAGGGTATTTTAGCGACGGAGAGCTTGAAATAGGCAAAACAGAAGCACCGGACTCGGAGGACCCAATCGGCAAGAGCTACAAGGCTGTTTTGGATTCAAAGTCCATAGACGAGAACCTTGTGAGTTTTTTTTTCAACCAAAGTGGCTTATATTAAGATAACAAAATGTAAGCAGAGTACAAATCGACAAAAAACCTTTTGTCTGTCATCTGTTCTTGAACCAGACTTAGAATCAATCACCTTCATAGAAAACAATTTAGATTAAATACTTATTTTCTGAAAAATGCTTTGTGGGACACAAGTGAGGATCTATGTTTGGGGTTTGGTGAAAGTTGAATTTTAAGAAAGTGGAATTTTTTGACTTCACAATTTTTAAGAAAGTGGAATTTTTTGTTTTGACTTTCTCATTATGTCCCCAAAAAATAAGATAAAGTGTAATGGGAGAGAGAAAGTGAGTGTAAAGTAGGTAATAAAGTAAGAGTATAAGAGTAACTTTATATTAAAAAGTTGTCAAAAATAGAAGATTGAATTTTATTTTAGACCTACCTGAAAAGGAAAGTTTGAAGTTGTTTTGGGGACTGGAGGGAGCAGATGAATAGCAATGAAAATTGAATTCATTCCATTTGCATTTATATATTGGCAGGCGTTGTATGCAAGTTGGGAGCCCAGGCATACCTTACACTGTCACAAGTTTCCATGGCAACGGTATGTTAAATTAGGAGCCGTTCTTCGCCATTTTGGGTATACCGTCGTGGCTCTTCATGGTTGTGTACAAACTGAAATTCAGGTAATGAATATCTAAAGTTCCATGTTATATGGAGTTAAATACATTGAAAACTCTCAGTCTCATATGACTAAGTAAATTGTCATGGTGCAGTTTTACATTTGAGTACTCTTATTGTTGAAGATATTTAATTCATTTTGGTTCTAGGTATGTTAAGTAATCAACACTTTTGTGGTTAATTGAAATATATTACAGACTCCTCAATCTCTTCGCGGTCTCTTCAAAGACCCGTGCATTCGCCTCGCTGGAGAAGTATCAAAAGCTTTGAGGGAACTCGGCGACAGCATTCGCCACCGTCGGCAATGCTCGCCAGAAATCCTTTCCGATCACCTCCACAAAGCCCTCCAAGACCTCAACTCAGCCATAAAGTCCCAACCAAGGCTTTTCCTTGGCGGTCGGAGCGGCACCTCCAACATGCTGGCCATGGCTGCGGCTGCAGCGAGGGAGCAACACAAGTTGTCGCTTTCCAGCGTGAAGACGGACACATCAGCACTAATGGAGTGGAAGTCAAGAAAGGGAAGTTCAAGGGGGAGAGAAGAGGAGAGGAAGACATTAAGGCCTACGCTGAGCAAGATAGCAATCACTTCCTTGAACTTCTCGGAGGCGCTGCCGTTCGCAGCGTTTGCGTCGTTGTTGGTGGAGCTTGTGGCGAGGCTGGAGAGTGTGATCGAGGATGTGGAGGAGTTGGGGAAGATAGCGCATTTCAAGGAGTTTGATGGCTGTGATGGGGTGATCATGATTAATAATAATGATGATGATGCAAGGAAAAAACCCAAGAAAAAGGCAATGGAGGGTATTGATAACCCTTTGCAAAACCAGTTACCCTCTCAGGCAATGTAGCCTGCACACACACACACACACACACACACACACACACACACATATATATATATGTGTGTGTGTGCGCTTATATCCTCGCTTCTTTGTAGTATACTGTCAATAATCAATACTAGTATGATATTATTGTTTATTGTTATAAATGTCATATTGCAATAATTTTTCCAGAATCCTCCCAGAATGATACTTCCTTATTAAATAAAAAACCTTTTATGTACTTGTAAATTCTTAGACTTGCTTTTATACAGTAATTATGCGATTGGGCTCGAGACACATTTTATATTCTCAATCTTAACATCGATTTTGTTGATATCAATTACTGCTCGAGTGCTCGTGGATTGTTGTTATTATTGTTAATCTTGGTACTATTAATTTTAAATGTTGTTTAGAATGTGCAGTTCACCCTATATAAAAAAAGAGAGTATTATCTCTCATGTGACTAAAACAACACTACTTTCCTAACATATGACTTCAGTAGTTTTTGTTCCCGATCTATGAGGGTAAACGTATGCATGGTTTGATGGTCATCCACCATCCCTTTAATTTGCTTAAATATAGGACGTTATTTACTCCTACTTATTCACATATATGATATGCACGACTGAATAATGGTTTGTACACACGAGTTTACAGTCATACGAAAGATAAATAAATTATTAAGCCATATTTTGGGAATTTCTCTCTTTTGGTCATATATTTGTATTTTTAACCAACTTAGTGTCCATTGAATTTCAGAGCAAAATAAACTACATAATAGGACCTACCGAATGGAATTCGAGTTACATATACATACATTTAGAATAAAGCTTATCATATGTAGAGTACTTTCGAAACAGGTAAATCATGAAGATGGAAGAGAGGCACCTAAACCGACCGGTCTAATCCTCATATATACTTGGGAACGGTTCTGGGTATTTTCTAAACAAAAATTCTGTTTGTACACATTTTTTTTTCACATAAGGTGGTGGGTATAAGAGTTATAGCAAATCTCTTTTCAAATATCCATAGGATTGGAAAATCCATAATATTTATGGCCAATTACAAGTCCAATCAGGGGACCGTCTCATATCTAATTTCTGATTAAAGCGTTGGGGTTAAGGTCCGGAACCGACCCAGGATTCTACCGGTTCCGGGCCGGGTAGCTTTTTTTTGGGTTTTCTAATTAATTCCTACCCCCACCCCACACCAAACTCCTCCAAAACACCCACCCAACCCGCCTACCACCCAAAGACCTCAAAAAAATGGCCCGGGCCGGTACCAAAGAAACACCCAACCCGCCCCCACCCCCGAAACACCCCCGGGTCGAGCCATAGGCCCGAGCCCGATCCAGAGCAACCGGACCAGACCGGTCCCGCACAGTGGCGGGCCAGGCCAGTTCCCGGGCCAGGCAGACCATAACCGGGCCAATGGGACCATCCCTACAAGTAATATGTGATTTATATCATTTCACTTTATTTTACTTAAATTACAATTACAACTTTTAATTTTCAACCACATTATTAATCCCACACCCCTTCAAAGTTTGGGGTATTTTATTTAGTGAACCCCTATGAATAACTGTGTCAAATCCAAATGAAACATATTCGTACAATTTAGCACAAAGGGATAGTGGTGGACTCGGTTCGGGCCGGGCCCGGTTCGGGCCTAGAACCGGCCGGGCCTTAGTTCTAGGATGGCAGGCCCGGAACCGGCCCGGATAACCCCGGGTCCGGTTCGGTTCGGGTCACCCGCCCGGTTCACGGGCCGGGCCGGGCCTATTTAATTTTTTTTTAATATTATATAATTAGAATAATTCTTATTACAATTACAATATATTATATTCGAATTGAAGTATATTTATTTCAAATAAGAAGTACAATTGAGAATTAGGATGAATTTAAAAAATGTAATACATTTTGTAATAAAAAATCAATCGGACTCTCCGCCTTCGGTTGTTTCCTCCATAAAGTGGCGGGAGGGAGTGATGGTAATTTCTTGAGTTCTTCGTTGGGCCTTCAACCAATCGTGAAAGCAAACTAGTGTCTCAAGAGAGCTCGGGCTCAACCTCGTTCTATAATCGGTTAGGACGTTGCCGGCCGCACTGAATTCTTGTTCCACGGCAACGGTTGATATCGGCATTGCTAGTACTTGCTTAGCCATCTTTGATAAAATCGGGAATGTTCTTTCATTTTCCTTCCACCACTTAAGAACGTCAAAGTCATCACCAAATTCATAATCAACATTCAATGTTAGATACAAAGAAAGCTCGTTACCTGAGCTTTGTTCAGTAGCGGGAGTTGCTCTACTTTTTTTCAAAAGAGAACCAAAAGCGGATTTTAAAAGTGATTTTCCTTTAGATGAAGAAGATGTTCGTTGCATGGGAGGGGGTGCATTACCATATTGTGCATGAAATTCATTATACAATTGATGAAATAAATTACTAACCTCGTTGAATTCTTGTTTAGGGTCGATGGGATTATCATCGAACTCTTGAGTTGGAAAAAAAGAAGCATAATAGTAATCTATACAATTTGCCAAGTAAGGAAGTTTATAACGAGGATCAAGAACAAATGCAATACCATATATATGCGGAATATGTGACCAATTAAGTAGTTTAACTAATATTAATATGACAAATGAAACAATTAACTTTAACTACTTTAACTAATATTAATATGACAAATGAAACAATTAAGTAATTAAATAGATAAACGAGAAGTGTATATATAAATTAAGTAATTTATATATATATAGTATATATAAATATATAATGTGTAAATATATTATAAGTAATATATAATATAATGTATAACTATATATAGTATATATAAATATATAATGTGTAAATATATTATAAGTAATATATAATATAATGTATAACTATATATAGTATATATAAATATATTATAAGTAATATATAATATAATGTATAACTATATATAGTATATATAAATATATAATGTGTAAATATATTATAAGTAATATATAATATAATGTATAACAATATATAGTATATAATATAATGCGTAAAGAATTATAATATGAATGTGTATAAGTATATATTTATAAGTAGATAATTAATATTATAATATATAAGTAGATATAATAATTATATAAATTATATATATGTAGAAAGAATTTGGAGAAGATGAAGAATGAAGATGATTGAATATGAGAGATTGAGAGAATAGAGAATTTAGAGATTAGGAAGAGTTGTAGAAGAAGGTGTAAAAAATGTATAGCAAATAGGAGTATAAATAGGGTTTTTTTTTGTATACCCCACCCCCACCCCCACCCCACCCCCCCTAACCCCCCCCAGACCCCCCCTCCTATGCTCCCAACGGCTATAGAGCCGTTTGGGAGGTCTCCCAACGGCTAGTAGAGCCTTCAAATATTTAAAAAAAAAAAAAAAAATTGTGACCGTTGAGGCCCGGACCGGGCCCGGGCCGGCCGGGCCGGTTCACCAAAATATCAGCCCGGGCCCGAACCGCTACATGACCGGGCCGGGTGGCCCGAACCGTGACCTAACCGACAAGCCGGGCCGGTCCGGTCCGGGCCCGCACAGTAGCGGGCCGGTTCGGTTCCGGGCCGGTTGGCCCGGCCCGAGTCCACTCCTACAAAGGGAATAACATTGTACTTCGTATATGACAAAAGTCAATAGACATTTGGGATATTCTGTCAAAAAGGGATAGTAGTACAAAGTACAAACTACAAAGATTGTAGTGAATTCCTTACAAAATAGTTCCAGACAAAAAATACGTAGGTATTGTACAAACATTTCCTTACAAAATACTACCAGCTAAAATGACAAATTATTAGTTACTGAGGAAGTACATCTCCAACAAAAGAGATCCTAAAATATGTTATTTTAGATTTAAAAAATGGGCATTGTTATTATGTTATGGGCATTGCACAATCATCCATCGTGATTTGGTTTGCAGGGTGCTGGAAAAGAAAGGCATTTGCTACACAATAAATAAAATGCTCCATTGTTCATTCTACAGTTAGAAGAGTACTTTCACACACACACACCCCCCCCCCCCCCCCCCCCCCCAATTATAGCCTAAGGCTGTATCAGTAAGTCACCACCTGATTAGAAGAATTGCTGCTTTTTTGCTACAAGAGAAGATTAAGAAACAATGAAAAAAAAACTATGATAAATCTAGGAAGACAATAAAAGGGAAAAATAAAGTGGGTGGGTTCTCCTCAAAGAACACAACCATGCAAGTCCCAAATACAAAAATTTATATTTTCATCCTGAAATGAATTTCCTCTATCCAAGTACCTGCTTTTGCTCTGAGCATATGATTGTGGCTAACATGGTGAGCTGAACAAAGGGCTGCCAGCACTCTTTTAACCCGGTCCGGCTTACAGCATTGTGCCAACTATTTTTGGGCCCTGATAGTAAGACTTACAGATATTTTCCCGATGATTTCCAAATTCGTCCCTCAAGTGATACCACCATAACAGTAACATCATCGTGGTACTTCCTGCGGTCTCCTTGTGGGATGTCAATCAATTCATGAAAATCCATCCCTGCAACCAAAACTAGGCTCAGCTCACAAAACATTTTACCAGATATAGCATCCTTATGTCCTATGACACATTGTCTAAGAAATGTATGAGGGAAGTGGGGATTATATAACCCTGAAATATTACATATCCTTCAAGCCAACTACGCTGTAAAATAAATTTAATTCCTAATGTAACAAAGTACAGCTTTATGATGATACTCCCTCCGGATCTTTTTAAACTTCACACTTTTTGGGACGGTCCAAAATAAACTTCACACTTCCTTATTTCCTTATTTGGCAAAGAAATCTACATCAAAACAGTGTTAAACAGTGCCAAACAATGTCTCAACAGTGCGAAACAGTGTCTCAACAGTGCCAAACGGTGTCAAACAGTGTCTCAACAGTGTACTCTACAGTAAAGTCAAATTTATTTTCTTAAACAATGTGAAGTCAAACTGTGAAGTTTAAAAAGATCCGGAGGGAGTATATACAATGGGTACAACTTAACCACCTTAGTGCACATTCCTTTTCTACATCCTTTTATTTTTCAAAAGAAATGTGGATAGAAAGAGAGACAAAAATTCATGAAGGTCCTAAAAAATCATGTTTCATATAATGTAGGTTAATTTTCTGAGTTTTTTTCAAAGATGAGTTATGTACAGGATATGTAAGATAATTATAGCTAAACAAACAAAAAAGATTAAAGCGAATATCGAACTAACAATTCAAAACAAACATCACTTGGCAGTTGGCAAAAGTAAATAGTTGTACCTAGGTCAAAGATAAATCTTTTTTAAACTGGAAGAGTTCAAAAATCATTCGTAAATCTCGAATTTAGCCATGTCCATAATTATTTCCAATTTACCCATGGTTCAAGGTTGACAAAAAAATCTAGCCAAATTTCAATCCTGATCAAAATTGAATCTAATGATCATGTTACAGTAACACTCAATCAGAAGCAAAATTAACACTCATACTTGTTTGGTACAAAGAATGCTAAACCCATGTGTTTAGGTGTTACTGAGTAGGCACGTGGCGTGATTTTATAGTCCTTCAGAATACTTAAAAAATTGATTGGTATAAGGTGTGTGGATACAATTTATGATGAATTTGATGATATGATGAGGCAACCATGTGCATGCAGACAATGCTGAATATAGATCAAGATTAAATTTCACTAGAAGTTCAATCAAATATGAAATATATTCCCGAATGGCGAATAGGAAGCTTTTATGGAATTGGCTATATTACAAAATTCATGCCAAGGATTAGACTATTGTAGTATTTAAGGCTTCCAAAAGAGGTAGTAAAATCATTGCTAAGACGTACATAGGTGTGGAAGCAATGCAACATAACCCTGAAGAAATTATACAGAGGACAATGATACGAACACAGAGAATTGGAGTAGAAAATATTATTGATGTCATAGAAAACAAGAGGAATACAACGGAAGCCAATTCGAGAGGGCCCCTATCTCTCTCAGATCCCAATTTTCCCAAATCCCAGTCTGCCTCTCCCTTTTCTAATTCTACTATTTATTATTTTCCAATGAGGCTTCTCCTCAATCTAACTAATTACTTGGCCCAGCCCACTTCCTTTTTACACCTTATTAAAATATTCATTATTATTTTTATTACTTGTATTGCCATAAGTTCAGGTCCGTATCAGACAACATATAGAATAGCATAATGTTTGCCTACTGCTTTCTAATTTATTGCATATTAATACCGTTGTTGTAGATTAGTTATGCAAAGCTGTATATCAATTATGCAAAGCTGTGAGTGTAATTGATATCAAAATAATGTATTTATCGCATATATTGGAACACAACTATTTCATTGTCATCATTAGATAGCATACACGAATTATTTCACAATCAATTAGGAAAATTTTCGAAAATCAAAGTAAACACAATGTGAAATTTAAAAATAGGAGTGTGATGTTATTTACCTAAATAAAGGTTATCACTGCAACTTTGAAATCATACTAACGTGTTTTTGCATTATCAGGCATTCATATGGCAGTACTAGTGCCATATTCTGGAATTCCACACTGTTTTTACTCCTAGTTAGGGCAATTTCTTAATCAATTACCAGAAGATTAAAAAAGTAAACATACCAGCTTTCTTGGCAGCACGGAATAAAAGTTCCTCAATCAAGTGCTGAGCAGGATCTCCATCGGGACATTTCTCCATAAAATCTTCAACATGAGAAACAACCTCTTCATTGCTCAAATATTGGTATAAACCATCAGAAGAGAGCACTAAAAAGTGGTCTTCAGGGCAGAGTCTATGGTGACGCAGTGAAGGTATACAAGAAATGTAAGGTGTTTGGCCAATATACTCATTGCGAAACATTTCCAGTAGTGCATCATTCAACTTAGGCTGCATGAACATAGATAGCAAAACAAAAACAAAATAACTGAGACGAGCATAGGTAGTAAAAAAATCAGTGCGATGATTTTTTATATTTTGTTCGTATTTATTACAAACAAAATAAATTCACTTTTATATTTATTTAAGACAGAAATGTAAATATAAATGAAAAAAACTTACTAACATTAAGCATCTACCAAGACAAAGAACACCCTAGAGCACACACAAAATGCAGTTAAATAATTACTCCCTCCATCCCGAAATAAAAGTTATGTATTTCCCTTTTGGGCTGTCCCAAAACGAAGGTTATGTTTCCTTTTTTGGCAAATGATACTACATACAATTCACAATTTACCCTTCCTTTTACTTAGATCTACATGTTTGTGATTCCCATCTCTACTTACTTTTCGACTGCTTCAGAAAAAGGAGGGGGTTAGTTTAGGTTTTTTATACCACCTTCTTAATCTGAGTGCCCAAAAGTTTTGACACTTTTGTTTTGTGATGGAGGTTGTACTAGTTTTCACATTATAACTTTCATTAACAATTTATTTTACAGTCATTATGTCTCTATTTGCACAACAAACCCCTGACAAAGATATCTCAAGAAATTTAAAGAATACCAACCTGTTTCAGGAAGCCTGCCCCAAAAGCTCGAGTGACCTTTAAGCGACCTTTTACTCGGTCGTTAACAATGCAGTTACTATCATCAGGGTGTTCATTCCGGATTCTAGTAACCTCCTGGAATAGTCATAGGGAAACAAATGAGTAAAGGGTATCAATAAATTGAAGGTCAAGACATTTAGGACATGTGGGGGGAAACAATGTAAAACACAAAGTACAGTTATGCAACTCTAAATCTGAGACCAAAGTCACTAAACAACCAAATTAATTGCTTCCTACAAATTTTTAAAAAGGAAATGCAACTACTATCCATAGATGATGTATATAAACTTTAGCAATTGTAACTCAATAAGCTTCCTGAAAAAGATCTGCAAGTAGCAATAAAAAAAACCTACGAAACAAGGACTCGGATGTAATACAGATAATGCATATATAGAAATCAAAAACAATGTTAACTCATTAAAATAGAGCATTTGAATTACAAGTCTAATGATCAACTTAAAGTACTTCATTTGTGAAAAATAAATAAATAATGACTTAAAGTTGTGGTTCATCAAGTGATATGTTGGTAAAAAAGAGCCCCTTGTTGTGTCTCCTAAGTGCCCCACCATGTGTCATCAAAACTTCCCCATATTACCCCCCCCCCCCCCCACCCCCACCCCCACCCCGACACATATTTGGTGTGTTCAATATGTATTGTGGCACATCCAAGTGTGTCCAGTGTCCCTGGATGTGCGGCATACATACTCCAGCTGTTTAGAAATGTCTTTTCTTCAGCACAAAAATCAGAGACCCATATCATTGCCAATTGCTTTAGTTAAAATATACCGATTCGTGAACCAACGAAAAATCCATAATATAATAACACCAATATGACCTGTCATTCTGTGAATCTTTCTAGGAAAGGTGGAAGGTCCCGAGAACAATAATAATACAGTACTATTAGTCTATTACCAGTGAACATGAGCACTCTAGTAACTCACAGGCAAAACAAAGCATCACTAAGAACTAATGACAGTATCAGCCAAAGGAACATGTGAATAGATAGTTCCTGGTTTTATAAAACACCCTACAAGGAAATAAAGACCTATGGATACCCTCAATGACCTAATGAACCACGGGGTATGTTTAAGTATCTAACAGGCTAACACTACTCAGTAGGATTTCATGCTTCATGGCATTTCAAAAAGGTTCATTCATTCTCTAACTGAACCAACCTATAAGAGAAACTGAGCCATCTGCACTTAATTAAACAATGAAAACTTAGAATTCTATGGAAACAATGTGCTCCGGCCAAATCTCAGTAAATATTGTTCAGAGAAAACGAAAATAAAGAGCACCCTTTCATCCTCTTTTCATGGACCAGCAGATTAAAAGAACCACCTATAGTTCACCAATTAAATGGAACCAGTGATTCATACTCAATAGTAAACAACTAGCATATCAAACACTTCATTGGGCATTTAACTGACCAGTAGGGCTAATCATCATCATCATTTTCATTTACCCCAGTGCCGCAAAGGCTCCCACCTACGGTGGGGTAAGAGCACGAGTAGGGCTAATAAACTTTCAAATTAAGAATTAGTGGAAAGCATGTACTGATACTAGATCAAATCAAATACTACCAATGTTCCAAAAACTGTCTTGTTCAGCCAAAGTACAACTTTTAAATTTTGTTAAGTTTTGTTAAGGTAGAACTGACGAAAATCATGATTTGTACTAAAAAAATTAAATTTATTTGTTGGTTTATTTTAGATTACCATATGCAACTTGTATATGACTTTATTTTGGAAAATTATATGACGTATTAGAGTGGTTTCATCAAACTTAACTCTTATGGGATGGATTGAGTAATAAATTATTTAAGAGTGCATGCGGCTGCAGGGAAGGGAAAAAATTACTTCTTCGATGCTAGTGCTATGATCAGTTGACAGTTGCAGTGCAGTCAATCGCACGTTTTGAGCTGAATCTTCTAAAATGCTCTCTCCAGCAGCATAAAGTGAACTGGAAATAGGCACTTCAGAGCTAGACTGAGCAACTATTGCCCGGCTGTCTCCAAGATTCATCACATACACATCTTCATCCCTCATCAAAACAACCAACAAGCAAGAACCCATCAAGGCAAGCTCTGGGTACCTATCAAGAACCTTTTCAGTCATATCTAAGTAGGCAAGTTCGGACACTTCAAGCGCTCTTGACATTGCTCTAAGAACCAAGTCGTGGTCAACAGGACCAACCTTACGTTTCTCATTTCTAACAGCTCTTTCCTCTTCAACTCTATTAATCTCCTCCTCCTCCACTTCAACTCTGTCCTGCCCTTGCAGCCCAAATCTCCAAGGGAACAATTTCTTGCTCTTCATGTGCTTAGTCAACAATCCTTGTTTCAACTTTGACAATAACAAAGACCTTCTACCCACTGCAGAACCTGCATTACTTACACTGATTGCATCATCTACTGAAAAGGCAAATCTTTCCGAACCAGAAAGATCAAGCCCATGTTCAGTCTCATCCTCAGCCAAAAACTCCCACAATCTCCTCCTCCTAATCTCGATCTCAGTAGACTGAAATGTCACCTTCTTTGCTGATCCTCCTCTGTCAGGCAAAGGCGGGTTAACTTCTTCTAGTTCTTCTCTACATCTAGTCTCTCTACAAGTAGTCTCTTCACGGTCCCAAAATAGACCTTCTAGTTCTTTGTACATGGATTTGTACATACTGCTCATCAAGAACTCAGGGGCATCTGGACCATTAAACCCATCGTATATACCAACAAATAGCCAACCATGTTCTTCGGATACCACCACATGCACCCGATCTTCACCTGCTTTCCCTAAAGCCCACTGGACGTTACTGTCCCTACTCTTCTCAGATTCATGGTAGCCGTCTGAAGCAGCCAGTATATCCTTACGGCCAATGAAGTTTCGAACAGGGACAACCCAAGGTGTCTTCTTGTCGGAGAAATTTCTATTGAAGGCCTTCCGGATCCCAGAAATGCTCCTCCTCCTCCTCCTCCCTTTCTTTTTTGAATGATAAAGACCACCAAGAGGAGCCGAGAAAGTGATCCTGTTTCCAAAGCCGTCCGTCCCTGAGGCAGCGGAATCTAGCGGTCCAGAGAGGGCACCCCGCTCGAATGGACCAGACATGAAAAACGTCCGGTCGATCGGGGGACCCGGCGGTTCACTGCCGCTTCCTTGTCGAGGAACTGGCTGAAGAATCAGGGCACTGAAAGAAGAAGTGCTTTCAAACCCGTTCACCACACTGCCCCTGACTCCAGCAGCACCAGAGAAGCCCACGACACTGCCATCAGAACAAGGGGCGTCGTCGTAAAGATTGTCAAGTTGGAGGACGGTTCTGGGAGTAGAAGTGTTTGCACTGACCGATGCCCCGGAAATTGCTCGGAAACCAGTCTCTGCTAGTCCCGTCGGCCTGGGGTTCTGCTGAACCGGCTCGTCAAATCGGAGCGACTGCGACGGTGAGAGAAACCGATCTGAGTGGGGAGGAGTGATAAACCGAGATGAAGACCTGACATAGCAGAAGGAGTGTCCGAGGGTTTCGTCTAAAGGCTCTCCGGCGGTGAATGTAACCTCCGGTTCACCTCCGTTGACCGCCGGGTTTGTGCACGGACACAGCTGCGAAAACCCTCCCCCCATCACATTCGATTCATCTTGACCCCCCCACCCCAAATCTCAAAATATACACTATCTGCGCATCTACAGGTAGATAGAAAGAAAACAAAGTTCAAACTTTCAAAGAGGCTCAGTTCAGCAATGGAAGAACCCCGTCAGCCCTGAAACTTTCTTTTCTTCAAAAACGACTAAATTATTTCTAAATTTGTTTTGCTGTAGTCAAGTCACATCAAGTCTACTAACTCAATTGAGGGTGAACATCGCCCCTTAGACTCCATTGTTGTCGTTTGGCATTCCATTTCTCTCTTTTTGGGTTAAATTTTGATATGTTAAAACCATCGAATTGACAAGTGTGATTATTCATCCTCGTAATCAGGATAATAGTTAAACACAAATCCTTGTAATCACATACATGACTAGATTTAATGCTGCCAGCAAATTATGTAGAATCATTCCTAGATGATTCATCCCTAAGTTTGGATAGTATAAATAGGGCTTGCTTCATTCATTGTAAACACACCGAAAAACTCAGAAACTCATAAATTCAGAAAATTTCAGATATTAAGAAGAAATATTTAGAGCTTATTAATAATATATCTATCTCTTAAATTTATTCTGTATATTCTTTATTGTACAACACGTTATCAGCGCGAATTTGCTCAAAACCTCCAAGAAATCATTTCGTTTTATTTCCATTGAAGAAAATATCTATCTCCTCCTGCAGGTATGTAAATCATGATTTATCATTTTCTCTAATATATTACTCTGTATAAACATAAGTTTTTTTTCTAAATTGAAAATGATAAGTATTTAATCAAAATAGGATTCTTCCGATCGAAAATCAAATTCGTTTTCATTCTAAAAACAAAACATCATCTGGAGTACATACCTTTTGAAATGCACTAGCTAGTATCGCTTTTCCCATCTCGATAGTCTCTTTATATGAAGAAGAGGAAATTAAGTTGAGATGAATAAATTATAACTACGTACTCAACTATATAATAAATAAAGGATAAGTAAGTATAAGAAAGCAGGAAAACGTAGTACTTCGTACAGCAGGAGTAACAGAATACTATATATGAAGAGAGAAAGAGAGCAACTAAGTAGTGTGCTCACAGGATTGTAATGAGTGGTTCTCATTTACATGCAATATAATACAATCACATGTATTGATAAGTTCTGATGTTTCATTCAAATTAACACACAAATAAATAAATCACTAAGTGACAAACCTCTCAGGAACTAAGTGACAAACATAATAATAAATGTTCTCTGCTCAACACTTATCGAAGTTATCTCATAAAGACATATACGTACTCTTTAAGGTTCAAATTACATGCTTCTGAAATCATTAAGTAACAATTTTAATAAGTCTGATATACACGTATTAGATCATTACTCAGATAGTTCTTATTTATTTGATTAATTGTACTTATTATGTAACTAGCTAATAACATACACGCACATACATGTCACATGTGTCATGATATCAGTTATAATTTGCTAGTCAAAATTTTACTTGCTTAATTCGATCAGGAAATTGTTACTTCAATATTTATTTTAGTTGTATCTTCATTTATGCGGGGTATAAAGTTATTAGTACATAATAAATAATTTATATACGCACATGAGTATAATTTACTAATTAAAGTTAACTCAATCATTTTGTAGTATATCATGGCAAATATTAGCAAAAGAGAATTTAATGTTCTTGATCTTTCCGGCCAAAAATATTTGGAATGGAAAGTGGATGTTTTAGCACATTTGAAGGCTAACGATCTGGAAGACACTATTGAGGCTAATAATCAATCTTCCTCCCAGGACAAAGCGAAAGCTATAATTTTTCTCCGTCACCATCTCCATGAAAGTCTCAAATCAGAATATCTTTTGATTGATGACCCAAAAGAATTATGGGACAATTTACAGGAGAGATATGGCCACCAACAAAAGGTACTTTTGCTAAAAGCTCAGTATGACTGGATCAATTTAAGATTCTAGGATTTTAAATCAATCAGTGACTATAATTCTGCCATGTTCCAAATAACATCTAAACTAAAGTTATGCGGACAAAATGTCATTGATGCTGATATGTTGGAGAAAACCTTTTCTACAATGCATATTTCTAATATGCTGCTACAGCAGCAATATAGAGAAAAGGGTTTTAAAAAATACTCCGACTTAATATAAGTATTATTGGTAGCTGAGCAAAATAATGACCTTTTGATGAAAAATCATAATCTGAGACCCACTGGTTATAGTCCTTCGGTTTATGGTCCATCTGGCCATAATTTAGCCACTGAATCAAATGCAACATACAGTGGCAGTAGAAGACATTTTAAACGTGGGCATTTTAATGGTTATAAAAACAAGTCACATCGAGAATATAAACAGGTCAATAAAGCAAATTATAAGGGCAAGGGTAAACAAAAGGCCCATCGAATAAATCACCCTCCAAAAACCTCGGTAAAGACGACTTGTTATAAATGTGGCATGACGGGGCATTGGGCTAACAAATGCCGTACTGCGAAACATCTGGTGGAATTATTTCAAACTTCCATGAATTTGAACAAAGGCAAAAATATGGAAGCTAATTATGTCAATGACACAACTCCACCTCTGCCAAAATTTGACGTGTCTGACTTTTTCGCGGATGATGCCATTATGAATGATGCTTTTGCCATAACCCAAAATGTTACTAAATAAAATAGTAGACTCTTGATATTGTACAATACTAGTTTTATGTACTTTTTCTTTCTTCCCCTTTTTATTTTGTTTTTAAATAAATATGTGTAATGTATATACTCTTATGTTAAATAATATGCATAATTTGTGATCAAACTTATGTTTATATATATTGAAGATATGGATCACTCAAATGATAAAGAATTATGTCTGATAGACAGTGCCACAACGCACACCATTTTGAGAAATAAAATATATTTCTCTCAAATGACTTTAGTTGAGGCTAAAGTCAATACCATATCAGGTGTTGCGAAGCTCATTGAAGGCTGTGGGAAAGCATATGTGATGCTCCCTAACGGGTCAAAAATTATTATAAATGACGCTTTATACTCCAGCAAAATGCGGAGAAATTTATTGAGTTTTAAAGATATGCGTCAAAATGGTTATCACATAGAAACCATGAATGAAAACCAAAAGGAATTTATTTGTCTTACAACAACTAAATCTGGCACTAAATATATTTGTGAAAAAATGCCAGCATATTCCTCATGACTATATTTCACATATATTAGTCCATTTGAAATAAATTTGGTTTCTAACACAAAGTTAGATGATCAGAAAACAATCATGTTGTGGCATGACCGTTTAGGTCACCTAGGCCAGGTAATGATGCATAAAATCATTAAGACCTCACTTGGACATCCATTAAAGAATATAAGGGTTCCAATATCGAGGGATTTTCCTTGTAAGGTCTGTTCTCTTGGCAAAATGATCATCAGACCCTCTATGAACAAAATTGCAACTGAATCACCTGCATTTTTAGAAAGGATTCAAGGAGATATTTGTGGGCCGATAGCCCCACCATGTGGACCATTTCGATATTTTATGGTGTTGATTGATGCTTCAACACGTTGGTCACATGTCAGTCTGTTATCAACTAGAAATCTAGCATTTGCTAAACTCCTTGCTCAAATCATACGATTAAGAGCTCATTTTCCGGATCATTCTATAAAAAGAATCCGACTTGATAATGCAGGAGAATTTACATCCCAATATTTAACGACTATTGTATGTCGATTGGGATTGATGTGGAGCACCCTGTTGCTCATGTCCATACACAAAATGGTCTTGCTGAATCTTTGATTAAACGATTACAATTAATCGCTAGACCATTATTAATGAAGTGTAATTTACCTTCATCAGCTTGGGGACATGCTATTCTACATGCAGCAAATTTAATTCGGCTTAGACCAACTGCATATCATGAATATTCCCCAATGCAATTAGTAATTGGACAAGAGCCAAACTTAGCAAAGATTAAGATATTTGGTTGTGTTGTTTATGTTCCAATCGCTCCACCTCATCGTACAAAAATGGGTCCTCAAAGAAGGTTGAGAATTTATGTTGGTTTTGAATCTCCCTCAATAATAAAATATCTCAAACCGATGACTGGTGATTTATTCATAGCATAGGGGGAGAAAATAATAATCTAGATCCAAGTACGAAAGAAATTACATGGAATGCAACAGGATTATCACATCTTGATTCAAGATCAAATATATGTGAGCAAGAGGTGCAAAAGATAACTCATTTACAAAATGTTGCAAATCAATTGCCTGATGCGTTCACAGATACAAAGAAAGTGACAAAGTCACATATTCCTGCTATGAATGCCCCTGCCAGAATCGAAATCCCAATGGAAAATTTTGAAAAATCTCTTGCAAATGATTCTTCTATACGCAAAAACTGTGGCAGGCCACTTGGATCAAAAGACATAAAACCAAGAAAAATTAAAAGGCAAGAATTAATCTGTGATGCTAAAGATGTTCATCCTTCTGAACAAGAAAATGAACAATTTGAAAATATTGGCATAGAAAATGATATTGACAAAAAACATCTCAAATGATGATCAACCTTTCTTAAACGAGGAAGATATTCGTGATAATGATAGAAACGTTGATAATTATGAAATTTCAATAAACTACATTTCTACTGGAATACAATGGAATCGTAAAGATGTTGATATTAATAAGATATTTGTCTATACTTTTGCCACAAATGTTATGAATGAAAACAATGACAATGAGCCAACATCAATAGAAGAATGTCGGAAACGACATGATTGGCCAAAATGGAATGAAACTATTCAGGCTGAATTAAAATCACTTGAAAAACGTGATGTTTTTGGACCGATAGTCCCTACGCCAAAAATCGTAAAACCAGTGGGCTTTAAATGGGTATTTGTGCGTAAACGCAATGAGAAGAATGAAATCGTAAGATATAAAGCCCGACTTGTTGCCCAAGGTTTTTCCCAAATGGCGGGAATAGATTATGAAGAAACTTATTCTCCAGTAGTTGATGCAACTACATTAAGGTTTCTCATTGGCATGTCTGTTTTTGAAAGGCTACAAATGCGCCTAATGGATGTAGTGATCGCATATTTATACAGTTCACTCGATACAGACATTTATATGAAAGTTCCCGATGGATTTAAAATGCATGAAGCTTATAGCTTGAAACCTCGAGAAATGTTTTCCATTAAACTACAAAAGTCATTGTTTGGATTAAAACAATCTGGACGAATGTGGTATAATCGTCTCAGTTAATACCTTCTTAAAGAAGGATATAAGAATGATCCAATTAGTCCATGTGTTTTCATTCAGCTATTAAAATCGGGATTTGCCATAATTGCAGTATATGTTGATGACTTAAACATTATTGGAACTCTCGATGAAATTGAAAATACTGCAAAATATCTTATAAAAGAATTTGAAATGAAAGATCTCGGGAGAACCAAATTTTGTCTCGGACTTCAAATTGAGCATTTGAAGAATGAAATTTTCATCCACCAATCCAATTACACCGAGAAAGTGTTGAAGAGATTCTATATGGACAAAGCTAATCTTTGACTTCACCAATGGTCATTCGATCTCTCAATATACATGATGATCCATTCCGTCTCCGAGAAGTCAATGAAGAAATACTCGGTCCCGAAGTACCATATGTGAGTGCTATTGGAGCGTGGATGTATTTAGCTAATAATACTAGACCAGATATTGCATTTTCTATAAATTTATTAGCTAGGTACAGCTCATGTCCAACAAGGCGTCATTGGAACGGGATCAAACACATATTCCGTTATCTCCGCGGTACAGCTGATCTCGGTCTATTCTACCACAAAGATGAAAAAGCCGCTTTAATCGGATATGCAGACGCTGGATATTTATCAGATCCTCAAAAGGCCAAATCACAAACCGGGTACGTATTTTCTTATGCTAAACCGCAATCTCATGGAGATCTATGAAGCAGACATTGACAGCTACATCATCAAATCATTCTGAGTTGATCGCACTATATGAAACCGGAAGAGAATGTGTGTGGCTACGATCTATGATTCAACACATCCAAAATGAATTCGGTATGAAACCTATTACTATTCACCCTATTGTGATCTACGAAGACAACACTGCATGCATAGCTCAAATTAAAGAAGACTACATCAAAGGAGACAGAATGAAACATATATCACCAAAATTCTTCTCTACTCGTGATCCGGAGAAAGAAGGGACGATCAACATTCAACAAATCAGATCTAGTAAAAATCCGGCTGATCTCTTCACCAAATCTTTACCCCCGAAGAAGTTCACAGAACTTGTACAGAAAATCGGCATGCGTCGCCTTCAATATTTAGCCAAAGTTCAGGGGGAGTATTTGAATGCACTACACTCTTTTTTCCTTCATCAGGTTTTTATCCCATTGGGTTTTTCCTGATAAGGTTTTTAACGAGACAATACACCCAAATACAACGACATTATAAGTCGTAATCTCTACCCCTTAATTTTCACACACGTTATCACAATAAGTTTTTAAAATTACAAATACATATTCAAGGAAGAACATTCAAGGGGGAGTGTTGTAAAACCACCAAATTGACAAGTGTGAATATTCATCCTTGTAATCAGGACACTAAGTAAACACAAATCCTTGTTATCACACACATGGCTAGATTCAATACTGTCAACAAATTATGTAGAATCATTCCTAGATGATTCATCCCTAAGCTTGGCTAGTATAAATAGGGGTTGTTTCATTCATTGTAAACACACTCAAAAACTCAGAAACTCAGAAATTCGGAAAAATTCAGATATCAAGAGGAAATATTTAGAGCTTATTAATATTATATTTATCTCTTAAATTTATTCTGTATCTTCTTCATTTTACAATACAATAGCTTTTTTATTTATTATTCAACTTTTATAAAAAAATACTTCGTATATCATAGGGAGTATTTTATAGGGAGATTTATCTAAATAGGAGTAAATAAAAAGATAATTGCAACAATAGGAGTTTAAAGTTTAAATTCCCAAAATAGGACTAACTCTTCCTATTCTACCCTTTCCTTTGTCCTTGATAATAGGATTTTTAAACAATTATTATAAGATATAAAAAAATCAAAATAAAAAAAATCGTAAAAAATAATTAAAAAATATATAGACCCCAACCACCACCTCAGCCACCTTCCAGCACCGCCACCTCTGGTCGCCGGAAAAGATTGTCAAGTTTAGAAAAAAATGTCATCATGATGGCAATTTTGATGAAGAGAAAGCAAGAGAAAGTTGGATATTTTCAAAGAGTAAGAATGTCATCTTTATGGCATTTTCGGAGAAATGTAGCATTTTTTGCACAAGATGACATTTTTTTCCGGCGACCGGAGTCAGTGGTGTTGGGAGGTAGAGGACGTGTTGGCAGTGACCTACATATTTTTTTAAATATTTTTTAGGTATTTTATTTTATTTTTTGGACTTTTTAAAAAAATTAAATATTTTTTTATTATTTTTAATTTTATAATTTTTTATTTTATTTTTCACGTTTTCATTATTATTTTATATATATTTTATTATTTTTATATTTCTATTATAAATTAAACTATGATTTTATTATTAATAAAATAAATCTATTGGAAATGATAGGAAGTGGTAGAATGGGAAGAAGAGACATATATTAGTCCTATTTTGAGAATAAAAGGATTGTACTCCTATTGTTGAATTTTGGGCTTATTTTACTCCTACTAAGGGCTAATACCCGTATTTTATATTACTCGGTAGGGACAGTAACGTCCAATAGCAAGACACTCAATAGAAACTTTCATCTATCTCCATGCAGGAAGCAGGCATGATGTACAATTAAGCTAATTAAACCGTCGTTTCACATTGGTGTTTTGGCGTATATTTGAAGTACGCAAAGGGCTAATGCAAGAATCGCAAAATTCCTCAGATCAAATTTAAATTATGTTTGATTTTTCCTTGTCATGTTGCATGAGAACATCATTTCTTTTGAAAGATCCTCAACTCTCATCTTATTGTGCAAAACATGTACGCTTTTTGACGTACTGAGTCTCTCATTCCCTTATTTGCAAGGTAAGAGGTATAGCTATATTAATTAATTATTTTTTTCATTTTTCAGATTTTTGCTAGACTTTACCCCATTCTGATTTCGACCTCACCAAAGCAAAATCACCCCCTAATACCTAAACACCAAAACACTGTCAGAATTATTCACGGGTAAGAACAAAGGTCATTTGGACATAGAGCTCAAATTATGGGTAAATGAACAAAAGGCGAGACTCGAAATGACTTCTCCTAGAGAATTTATTCCAGGTGAGAAAAACTATGAATTAACACGAGATACTAGTGCCTTCTTCATATCAACAACGAGAGTAAGGATGTAAGAAAATAAAGTCTAAAACTTCAAAGTTATCTTAATTAATCATGCAAAACTTTAACCAGCTCACAAAGATGAAGTTTAACAAAGAGTTACACAAAAAAACTTGACATACATTTCCACAAATGCACAATTAACTCCTGCACAAACTAACACTACTGACATCACACAACAATCACTGCCCAAAGTCCAATGCTCCCCACACACTTAAGATTTGACATCGTCCTCGATGCCTTGAACTAATGCAACAATGATTATGGGGGTAAAGAGGAATGGGTCACACATGCACAACTAACTCAAGTCAATAAAAATAACAAACAAGGAAAGTAGAAACTCACCTAGGTCTTTGTCTCGGTCACCGAATATATCGGGTCAGCAATTTCAACAACACATCATCTCTGAAACACATCACAAAACAAAAACGCACGGAAACACCTAGTGTTTTTAATATTTTCTAGGTTATCCGAAAGCAATAAAAAACAACAACTAAAGTGAAAAGGAAATTTGGGTTGCTCTTAAGAAGCGCTATTTTTAACGTCGTGTGCCCGATGATACCTCATAAGCTCTCAAATAGCGAAGACTATAGAGGTGCATTGATTATCAACATATCCAACTTCTCCCAACAAATGCCGTTATGTGGCGTAGATCTTTAAATTCTTGAGTCCACGTAGGCAACATGTAGTCTTCATGAACCTCATCAGTACAGAAGTGGAGAATGAACCTCACATCATCTTCGAGTGGATAACTAGCATGAGTCAAAACTTTAGTTTCACTAAACATCACCGCAAGCTCAAAAGATGTCTCTAATAAAAGATCTTGGGCAAGACAATACTTAAATTGCACCATAGAAAAATCTTTTACTTGCTCACAAATATCACGAAAATTCAAAACACCTCCCTTGGATTCTGTATCACTCTCCATGTGAGCATCTCAAGTCTCATTAGCATCGTTCTTATCGATGTCTTCCCAGATGACGTGGGCATCATTGATAAAAGAAGGAGTATCATCCTTGAGTGGTGAATCAAACAAATCCAGATATGAGACAATGCACAAGTGAACATCAGAGTATGTACATGACAGTTCTTCTTTCACGGGGAGAGATGCTTCTTTATTATGATGTAGAAGAGGGGTTCATCATGCGGTAAGAATGTAGAAATGGTTGAAACATATGTACTTGTTCCTAATTATTGGGGAGGAAGAAGAGGAGTACGAAAATGCCCAGTAAGGATGGTCATATGAAGGTTTAACGGGGCAAAGAGATAAATGGTGACGTCCTCCACAAAAGGAACAAAAGTTATTCTTAGGCGGACATTGAGACAATTCCTCAGGAGTTTTAGTTTGGAGTAGATATTCAAGAATGGAACCCGACCTTACCTAGGGTATTGTGAGGAAGGATAATGATGAAAGGAATGTGATCGAAAGTGATGAGTAGTGTGAGGGTAAGAATAAGAAGACTGAATATTTTGTGGTGTGAGAGTGTAATATTGATTAAGAATGTAAGGAGGATAGGGCATATATGGTGACCATTCCATAGAGGTTTGAGTGTAAGGTGTTCCTCCAGGAATTGAGCTGAATGAGTCCATCTCACACTATGTATTTCACGGTTTTATCTGAAAGGTTAGAAAAGGAAAATCCTACCAAAAACTAAAAAAAAAACTAAAAGCTAGAATGTATCGCTGGAAAAAAAACAATCCTTAAAACCGACATCGTCCCCCGTAACGGTGCCAAAAAGTAATGTGACTTTTCTCGCACTTATAAAGTAAGAGTATCGTCTCCTCACAGACGAAAAAAGGAAACCAAGTATTTAATAAATTAAGCGATTATAAATAAATAAATACGAATCTGCGAGATTTGATTATTGCAAAATTAATTAATGCGAATAAAAAGCTAAATTAAATGGGTCTTTCTAATTAATGATGGAAGGGAACATGGATTGATTCCGGGGGAAACCAGATTTCGGGGCTGGTTAGGCTTAAACACATGAAAGTTATTGAATTAAGCAACACGAATCAATACTAATTTCTTTGCGCTCTCGCGTCGCAGAGTATAATTTAGGTGTGTGTGAGCGTAAGGCTCCCTAATCGCTACTAATCTCTTAGCGAACGATTAGGTGTGTGTGAAAGTGCCCTAAACTAATTTAGATCTCTTTTAAATTATTTTATGTGCAATTATAATCCTAGTGGTCATTCCAAGTTACAAAAGATAACACTTAAATTATTCAAGTATAAATTAAATGATAATCAGGCATTTAAACCCTCAAGATTCAAGAACGAACCCTAGATCATTATTAATACCCCCTTCATTAATCTCATATCCCTAATACAAACTATTCATAAAACAAAATTGAGAAATAAAGAATTAATTGTATACCACATTTTTGATAATCCAAGACTTAAAACCAGAAGAAAATCCGTCCTAGAGTTTTTTGTCTCTAAGCCCCCCTTTCAAAAACAGGGGTTTACAGGTTGTTTAAAGGGAAATTTCCTAGGATATGACTAAAACTTAATGAGTTTCCCAATCTATGACCTAACTAGTTTTTGGACTTTTGTATGACCAAAAATTCAAGAAAAAAATATACCTCGTTTATAATTAAATATTGAATGTCGAAAATACCCTTATTTAAAATATGTCGATTTTGCACTAATTTTGTCCAATTAAAATTACTGCACTTTATAGTGCCGTTACTGCACGACATTACTGCACATCCGGTAATAATCACTGCACTTCCTCCAAAATTACTTCTCTTCTTATTCACTTTACAAATTTATTTATAGTTTTTATTTTTTATTTTTCAGATTTAATAATTTTATTATTTTACGTCTAATTAAGTATATTGTGTTTCACGACGGCATTACTGTTCTGTGTTACTGCCTTACTGGTCATAATCACTGCACAACAAACTTTCTCATCGCATTCATTAACTGCCATGTATAATATTATTTATCGCCATATACACCGACCATACTCAATACTTATTGTCATGTTCATCCCAATGTACAATGCCCATGTGGAATGCCCACAAACCCTAAATTCAATAAATCCTAATCTCAAAAAATAAAAAACTTATGAAGAATGAGAATGGAAGCCTTCACTTAATCAAGATTGTTCTCCAAAGGGCGTATCACAAATTCGCAAACACACACTTCCAAAGGAAACACCTATAATCACAACATATTTGTAAGTGACAACAAATCTAACACATTTTAAAAAAAATGGGAATTCTATATACAACCACAAAATTGTTATTTGCAGCCATGTAATTAAATATTAAAAAATAAAATTATTTCGATGTCTAATTTACCCTTATGTAAATATATCACAACCTATCGCTCCTTTAATTTAACCAAATAGGTCTTTGTCTTAATCATCGACCGCACAATACGCACGCTGCCATCAACCATCTATACGTCACCATTCTCGCACTTCCTCCTCATTCAAATTTGCCTTCTCGAAGGATTGGAGCAAAGCTGTCAAGTTCGTTCTTCTGACCTGCGCCAAATTGTTGTTTCCAGACTTTAAATATGTGCTGCAATCAACACTGTTTATCAATAATCATCACCTCTTACTAATTGCAGTAATCATGGAAAGTGTAAGACTCTATATCCCTTTATGTTTATAAGTAATGATAGAAAAGTGTAGTGATTCAGAATGTCTTAATAATAATAATTCCTAAATGGGAATAAATGTAAAACAAATTGAGGTTCATTTAGTTATAAAAGTGAAACACTTCGTAATACTCATTTAATTTTGGTGATATTAACAAATCTATTGTGGAAGCTATGGACGGATAATTGCATGGTAAACTAATACACCTATTTTTTTTGAAAAGCTAAAACATAAAATTGTCAACAAATTTGCACCATAAAGCGGACAGAAAGTTGAGTTCCAGAAAGTTGAATTGGTAGTATAGGGGATCATGATTTTAGATATGGTTTTCCCTTTATTATGAGTGTTACATTTGCAATTTTTGTTGATACTAGAAATAACTATTCTATCCACTAAATTTCATAATTATAAATTGTAATTTTTGTTGGGTCAAATTAAATGATGTCCATCATCACTATTGTAATGGTCAAGCCATTGACAAATATCTCAACTTATTACTTCTCATGTCATTATTCATACCTTTGTATATCCATTTTAGCTTAAAAAAGAGAACATAGATGACATGAGCAGTGAGGAACAACAAGATGACAAATCACAGGTATGTTTTTTTAATAGTGAAAAATCCACTTTTATTTTACCATTTTTCTAAATTGCTTCTTCCCATGACAGGATTTAAATTATGCAAATGACTTGGATTTGTGGAGTTTTGTTAGTGCTTTTTCTACGGAAAAAGTAAGTAAATCATCATGTTATATATGATATATGGTTCAAAATATGTACATATCATATAATTGAAGTAATTTACATTGCAGATATTTAACCGTAAAAATGAATTAGTTACATGGGCGAGAGAAACTGGAAGGAACATAGGTTATGTAATTGTGATTGTTTCTTCTTCATCTGGAGATGATGGAAGAAAAGCGAGACAACGACTTGGTTGTGAACGTGGTGGGACTTACAGAATTCCTAAGAAACTAATTAACAAGGAGGCACGATGTCGCAAGGGGACAGGAACTAAAAAAATGGGTGTCCATTTAAGTTACAGGGAGTGAAATTAGAAATGAATGATGATTGGAAAGTAAAAATTCAGTGTGGATATCATAATCATCCACCTGCAGAAAACCTTGAAGGTCACTCTTTTAATGGGAGATTAAGTAAAGAGGAGGACATCATACTATTAGATATGACGAAAAATATGGTCAAACCAAGAAACATACTTGTAACTATAAAAGCGAAGAACAAAAAAAACACAACTACAATGAAGACAATATATAATGCTCGTCACAAACATAAAATGCTTGAGAAAGCTGGAAGATCACAAATGCAGCAACTTATGAAAGATTGAGTGATTTTGGCTATGTGGAATGGCATAGGAGAAACGAGTCAACTGACTGTGTAAGAGACTTGTTTTGGGCGCACCCATTTTCTATAGATATTTTAAATGCCTTTCCGTTGGTTTTACTTATGGATTGTACTTACAAAACAAATCGATACGGTCTTCCGCTATTAGAGATTGTAGGTGTGACATGCACAGACCTTACATTTTCAGTAGCTTTCGTCTACATGGAAGCAGAGCGTGAAGATAACTACACATGGGCAATGGAAAAATTAAAAACATTGATGACATCAAGTATTATGCCTAGTGTTATTGTGACCGACAGAGACTTGGCGTTTATGAAATCTATTAAGAAAGTCTTTCCCGAAACAACAAATCTTTTATGTAGATTTCATATCACAAAAAATGTCCTAGCCCATTCAAGAAAGTTGTTTGAACTCAAAGAGGATTGTGATAAATTCTTGGCAGCATGGGGTGTTCTTGTATTCTCTACAAACGAGAGTGAGTATGCTACAAACTTATTTGCTATTGAAAGTGACTGTGAAGGTTATCCAAGTCTTCTCAAGTATGTGAGGGATACATGGTTACTTCCATATAAAGAGAGATTTGTAGCAGCTTGGACCGACAAAGTTATGCACTTCGGCAATTTGACAACGAATAGGTATTATTACTATGCTCTAAACTATTTTAAGAGTTTTACAATGTTTTTAAATACATTGAACTTATACTATTATTCTCTCACTTGTGCAGAGCCGAGAGTGCACATGCAAAGTTAAAAACATGGCTTGGGTCAAGTCAACTAGATTTTGATTGTTCTTGGAACCTAATCAGCTCTTTACTTGAGTTGCAACACACTGAAATCAAAGCTTCATTCCAACACAGTTTGAATGTGGTGGAGCATAATTTCACGCCTTCATTGTTTAGAAACTTGAGTGGATTAGTTTCTAGAAAAGCACTAAATCTGATTCTCACATAGTCCAAAAGAGTAAACGAAATTGAGGGTGACACTGACTTATGTGGGCGTGTCATTAGAATCACTCACGGATTGCCTTGTGCACATGAAATTGCTAAACATGTTATACATTGTAGCCCCATTCCTCTTTCAGATATTCACCCTCATTGGATGCATTTAAACTTGAAAAATATAAGAACATTGAAAATGTGGCTGAGGTGAGTATTGTTTTGAGATGAACTCAATATGGTCAAGATTTTATGCTTCTAATCATACAAGAAAGTTGGCGTTGAAAAGAAAGTTAAGAGAACTAGGTGACCCGACAACAACATTCCTTACCCCACCATCTGAGAAACCTAAAATGAAGGGTCGTCCTTCATTGCAGGCAACAGAATCAACTCGGCGTGACCCATCGTACTTTGAAATTGTTGAATCGGAGGTATCAAGACAGGATGCTGAAGTACGAGAAAATCTTTTTGTAGCTCAAAAGAAGAAGAATGTTGTTGTAAAAAGATCCAAATCTCTTAAAAACAATTGGATTCTTTTCCATCATATTTACATTCATATATCTTAGGCATAAATGATGTCAAACCAGATGTCCATTGTGGTTTTCGTGCCATTTCTGCTTTATTGGGTTATGGAGAGGATAATTGGTCAAAGATACGTGGAGACTTAATTGAAGAACTATGCAATCACAGGTCATATTATGTTAAATTTTATGAATCAATGGACCTTGTTGCTGAATTGCTTGATGAACTGTCGTGTTTCATAGTTCCAGCCCCATACAAGAACTGGATGACTTTACCAGACATGGGTCATTTGGTTTCCTCTAAATATAATGTGGTGCTAGTCTATCTTTCAAAACAAGCATGTAACACATTTCTCCCTCTTCGATCTACTCCACCAACACAACAACATCATAAAATCTTGGTGATTGGATTTGTAAATAACAATCACTATGTCCAGGTACGTACTCATTGGGTACTTTACATGTAAACATTCATATTACATCTTGATAGTTAACCTTGATGTTGGGTGTGTTTCGGAAAATAAAGAAAATTAATTAAAATAAATTAATTAAATAAAATGACTAGAGAAAAACAAGAAAGGAGATGAAGCATAATTAGCCAAAGCTCGTGCTACACACGATTTCCTTAAAACGTATTTGTTGCCTCCCACGGTGCTAGGAGCGTTGCAACAATCGTTTCCCAGGATACGATGATTACGAACTAATGTTTGAGCACACAAACAAGAGTTCCAGCGAACGAGAACCAAGTATGAACACAGAAGGAATTTTGGGAGTAGCTGGAAGAGTTTTTAGCTCGAGAAATTCGTGAGGAATGTATTGTGCGTTTGTCAAACCGTGTGTTTGTTGCAAAGCACCTGCTAGCTATTTATAGGAGGATATGTTGTGTGTTAAATGGGGTGTTAATGGACCTGAACGTTGGACTTCAATGACCAGTCCGTTGGGCTGGGCATTGAATCATCCATAAACTGTCCATTTAACGTTGCATTAAAAGACAACAACGTTGGGCATTTAATGGTTGTAACGGCTTGGAGCAGTTCTGGTGCGCGATCAGAATATCCCCATCAGAGTTGGAGCAGTTCTGGTGCGCGATCAGAATGCCTCCACCAGAGTTGGAGCAGTTCTGATGCTACCAGAAGACCTCCACCAGAGTTGGAGCAACTCTGATGTGAAGCCACCAGAGTTCGAGCAACTCAATTAGACCGTATGTATCTTTGAATGATAGGTTTTCGGTCGACATTCGTGTCCGCAGGTCGCCCGCGCACACGAGTCGCGGTTTTTCTTCTCCGTTTCAGGATTTGATCGGCACCCCCCCTGCGCGTAAGAGAGCGCCTTTCCCTTTAGGAATCTTAACTCCTTAAAAGAGGCTTCCCTTTATAAGGGGGTGAAAATCCCTTGAGTTTTTCGGTGTGGGATAAAACACACTAGAAACTCATCATTTTCCCAGTTTTTCCATTTCAACGAGCGAACTTCGAGAATCAATTTCTCATTCACCCGTTATCCGTTTTGAGCGTACCATATATCGAATTGTAGCCCTTAACAAGGACAATCCGAAACCACTTTGACCCGACCCAAATCGGAAGTGGACCCCACTCAAATAATTGCCCCAAAATGACCATTTAATGCAATTTTTAACACATTTTTCCAACACTTGATTCCTTTAAAATGCATTGTAGGTTTCTCTCGATCCTAATGCGCCAATACCTCCCATTTTTCCTAATTGGAAACAATTCCGGCTTGATTCTGCTATATGATGGGATACCCCATATTTATCTCGTATTAAGGAGTTCAATGACATTCTATCTGCACAACCGAATGTGCGCAGTGATGAAGTTATTATCTTAGATGAGTCATAGTATGTGATATATTATTCTTTTATGATTAATCTACAATTGATGGGAGAATCCCAATTCCCACTTAACTAATTAATCTACATTTATTTTTCAGGTTGAGAAGGTAATGCGTCACGAGGACAAGTTTGGAATAGCGCTGGAAGAAGATAGAACTAATGAAATTTTAGTAGTTAAAACAGATGCATATTCAATTTAGAAACGTAGAGGCAAATTCATTTGTTCAAGGTTTCAATTCTGAACAAAAAAACATGTTCGTGAAATCCAAGTGTATTCAATTTTTTATTAATAATATTTATCAACCTCAACAAATTGGGGTATGTATGTTTTGGTGTTTTCATTACTTACTTCTTCACTCTTTTTTTAATCATATTCTAATTTTACTAAGGTTGTGTAGCTTGTATGAGGATCTAATTTTCCAAAGATTTAATCTGCATTGAGTAACACATAATTATATAAAAATTCAGATAGTGAATCTGTAATGTGTTGTTACAATGAAAATGGAAATTAATGAAAAAAATAGGATTCACGCTAGTTTAAATAGCAAGTTGCATAGAGTAAAAGGAGAACTCTCAAGACAGAACATACCAGTACATTGGTCTTTGCACCACTGCTAGCCTTTTCTTTCTCAGCAACAAAGCTCTTTGTTAATATATGTCAAACCACGAACTCTACCAGTTTTCCTATATCATAATTTCAACGTTTAGCAAAGATCTGTATACCAAGAACTAAGACAGAATCTAAAATAAAAGGCCCATGTTCAGTGTAACAAACTACCGGAAGCAACTTTAGCACTTCTATGATTTTACACATCAATTTTTACTGACATCAAACAAATTTCAACAACTAATTTGATATATACTATGCTCTGATTGTGCACAAGACCTGTATGATAAAGCCACCCATTTAAGACTAGATAATCTAATTGAGATGATTAAGACCACCTGATTCCAAAAAAATATTAATATTAAAAGTTAAAACCACTCCTTAACTAGAGTAATGATGAGTTCCAAGCTATCAAATAAAAGGAATCAGACTTTATGAGCTGAGAATAACACTACAATTTAAATCTCGGGAATTAAAACTATTTCAGTTTCCATGAAAGATTCGCAAGGGTAAATATAAACTTACTTGAATAGAATATGAACTAGTAAGCATCGTAGAGCAGCAACGCATCAGTATAGAAATCTGGGTCATGAGAAGGTGCTCAGATCTATTCATACTCTCTGATGATCTTTTTCTTCTCATGCCTTGACCTCCAAGTGGAGGTGGAGCATCTTTTCCAGGGGGAAGCAACAACCTCATGGCCTGATTAGGTCTAGTCTTCGGCTCCAAACCTTGAAAGGCATCATGTAGTTGATTATTAACAGAGAATAAAATCTTCTGCATCATCAAGAACCAGGTATCTGCATCTCCCTCGTATGATGGCCTTAGCTGAGACATGGCTGGATAAGAACACGGTGGCGATTTGACTCTCGATGCTATGGTAGACGACGACGGTGATGAGCTAATGACGAGATAGATTTAGATCGGAAACATGGAGGAAGACGAGCGAAGGCCGATCTAAGTCCGATCCAGTAAGGAATGGGAGGAAGAAGAAGGGACGCAGAAAATGAGTGGACTCCAGCTAGCTCCTATTTCAGGATCGGGAATGGGGACTGTCTGTAATCTGGAATGGAGGATGGCTGTGTATACTTAATTAAGGGCAAAAGAGATATTTACAAATAATTATTATTTAATTAATTTAATTGGTGGCTGTCGGTTAAAGCCTACATGGCCCAAAATGAGTTCTACCACTCTACCAAAAGAATCCACTCGCCGTATAGAATCCAGAATGGCCACCGCTGCAGGTTAAAAGAATGCCACCATCGCCGCCATTTAGTCTATCTGAGCATGGAAGTTAATGAACAGAAAACAACATCTTCACACGGTATAGTGATGCCCATGTCGTGGTCGAACTCGAACTCCTCATCGGCGCATCGGAGGAGACACTAGAACTCCGGGTGGCTCAGAAACGAGATTGGCGGTGGCGTGGCTGTACGGCGTATGGCGGCAGCGTGGCTGTACAACGAGCGGCGGCAGTGGTGTTGCTGTACGTCGGGCGGCGGCATGGGTGGGCATCTGTACGCAGGGGACATTGCTCCAAGGTTTAGGGTTAAAAGAAATAGGATATTAGGCTTTTATAATAATAGACTAAGGACATATTAGTCATAAAAAATAATTTATTTAATTATTTATTAATATATTAATTAATTATTACGAATTTTAATTATATTTTGAGAAAAAAAAACCATTAGGTCATAGATTGGGAAAGTGGTGGAGTTTTAGTAATATGTAGGGTAATTATCTCTTGTTTAAATAGAAAACTTGAGAATTTTTGTTGAAAAAGGATTTCTAGAGTGCACACACGTGCGTGGCATCCATACGTTGCCCACGCACGACGTGTGTGACCTCCATACGTCCGAAGCAAAAACGCCACAAAAACTGTCGGGCACGGTGTGCGTGGCTAGTGCGCACGGCGTGCGCGGCCTTCAGTATCCTTTTCGTGATTTCTTCTTCCACGCATGACGTGCAAATCTCCTGTCCGAATTTGGATGTGCTTTATTCACCAAAGTTGTAGCTAAAACAATCCACTGCAATTTGCAAACTCGAATTGGTTCATCCAATAAAAAGATATAAATAAATTGGTGGAAGGTCGCATCCTGAAATCTCAACAACAATTATCTGACTTCCTTCACGCAGGTGCCAGACTTGATTTCCTGATTTTAATTCCAAAGACACCAAATGCAAATCAAAACCCGGTAAAATATGACTTGAGCTAATTAAGCATTTTGTGACACATTTATTTTAGGGAAATAGGGATCGTAGATCATTATACGGAGTATTATATAAGATAAGAAGCTTATATTAACAATATGGAGTCTTATTTAGGGAAATAAAAAAGTACTCTCTTATTTAAGAATATTTACTACTACGTATGTCTTAGTCGTATCTGGTTCATTTTGTATAAGTTCTATTTCGGTAAGGAAAATCTTCATTTTGTACATATTTATTATTTTGACACTTGTTCATTTGACTTCAATAAAGATAATGTTTTCTTACTTTTCTTTCACTTATTAGTAATCATTAATCATTTGACTTATTATTAATAGCCTATTTCATCATTAGTAATCACTTATTATTTGTAACAATAACAAGTGCTCCAAGTATTATTCAAGTTCAAGTGATTCCGAGACTTTCAAACTTCTTTAAGGCTTAGGATGAACTTGAAAGAGAGCTTGTCAATATAAATGATGCTAAAAGATTCAAAAAAAAATACTCTTTAAGGCTTTTATTGTAATTGGTAGGTTTTATTAAAAACTTCTTAAAATGAAAAAAATTGTACATTTCTATTTGGTTAAACAAAGTTAAATGACATACGTAATTGTAATAGAAGCTACAAGCTTTTCCACAGAAATTACTCAGAGTGTCTTCTAAAAGATATTTTAAAATTTTAAAATAGCTTCAAATATTTTGTACTCGTACCAAACATACAACTTACAGGTTTTTGAGATTTTTAATAAAAGCTACCGTTCCTAAATAAACTTTCAACTTTCCTTTTTCATCCGTTCCAATTAAAACTTTCACTTTCCCTTTTTAGTAAAAAATTTGTGGTTCATAACATTTCTTACACATTTCTCTATCCTCTGCACAACTATCCACCACACAATATCCACTATCTCAAACTTTGTGCCAAATCTATTTGGAAGTTTTAATATGAACGGAGGTAGTAGATGCATACACATATATCTAGCAGACATATTCTGACAAGTTAATCAGTTGGGCTGCTAATTATAGCTAAGTTAGGTTATAATTAAAGTCGTGATTTATTCTAGCTAAAATGAGTTTTCCATCTTTAGACTCGTCTACCCCTCTACGATTCATATTACTTATGAGAATATATATCAACATAATATCATGAAAAGATGGTCAGTCTTTCATACAGAATAAGACCGAGAGAATAAGAGAGTTACTCATGTTTATTGATTTTTCATATCATGAGCCCACGTACTCCAAAATTTTATGAGATATTTATAGATAGTCTCATAAGTCTATTATTCATGTTCAATTCTCATAATTAATTCTGTAATCGATATATATATTTTCACCGAAATGTACTATTTACGTCTGGAAATTTGAACCAACAATGACTTTTTCGGTATATTTTGTGTATGCCTGTTAGTACTTTTCAGTGGAAAAGTTTTTAATATGCACAAAGTTATCAGCTCCAGTACACGATCACTAAAGTTTCTGGGCAATATATAGCTTAGCAAGCAATGACACACTAACAAATGTTACTACATTAGATGGGATGAAGAAGAGTCCGTGATCTTATACTACGTACTATCTCCGTTCTTAAATAAATGCAACACTTTGACTTTTACACTATTCACATGTTCTACTTTCACTACATTTTATTAACTAATGTATTACCGAATCGGGCTGGACAATTCAACATCGATCGAGACACATAAATGAGTCAAACAGGCTTTTAAGGAGCTACCCATAATCATGAGTGTTTAACAATGATCAAATCATTGACTTCGTTACCATGTTAAGACCTTAGGTTACATTTTAAACGGTTTGCTCGATAAGAAGAGCATTACAAGATCTTATATAGTGTTTGATCATTTTATATCTGTAGTGGCCATTTTCTAGTCCAGGTCTCACCAATTATACCCACAAACAGGGGTGGAGACAGGGGGAGGCTAGAGGGGGCCTCGACCCCCGTAAGAAAAAATTTGTGATGTATATACATATGTATAAATATTTATAGACAGTAAAGAACATAGTGAAATTTCCAACTTCGACCCCAACAACATAAATTCTTTAAACCCCGACCCTTGTAACCTACGATTTCTAGCTCCGCCACTGCCCACAAAGGATATCAATTACCACTAGAGTCACTAGGTGTGAGGTTGTCTGGCAACAACCTCCAAGCTTTTTCCCGACCAAGTCTTTTAACGCTCCACAGAGGGGCAACGAGGGATGAAAATAGAGAGAAGAGGGGTTTCGGCCACCAACCATAGGCAAAGGACAAGGAGGTATAAATAGGCCAAGCTCAAATCGCACAGATGGTAACTTACCATGCGAGGAGATTCCAGAGGCTCGAACAAGGAAAAGCGGAAGATACTTCGATCAGAAAGAGAGGCGGCGCGGATGGGAAGATTAATGACATGGACCGGCCGACCGGGTACAACCTCAAATGGATTGGGCTTATGGGAAAAATTGGGCCAATACCTAACAATACCAATATTCCGGAGTTTTTTCCCAAACTAAGATACTTTTAGAACTTATTTACCAAACTAGGGTACTTTTAAACTTATTTACCAAACTAGGGTATTTTTTTCTCCATGTCACCCAACCTGCCATGTCACCTAGCCACATCATTCTCTAGTCATTCCATATCATCGAATTTGGGTAGTATAAAAAATATGTTGCTAGAGAGAGTTGAACTCATACCCTCTCAACTTTGTATTAGGACTACAACCATTTGACTACAATGTTGAGTTGTTACTTTTGCCCATTTAATTGTATTTAACATACATATAATTGAAGTTCTGGAATTTACTAGTTTAATCGTGTATTACTCATTCCAAAATATATTATTTATTTCTCAAATAATTAAACAATATGATAAAATTCTAATTTTAGATGTTCAATTAAAAAATAAAAACCCAATCAAAAATTATGATTAAAAACTTAATTTGTGATATGTAATTAAAACTAATTTATAATAACTCAACACTAAAATTATTAAAAAATATTATATTCTTAACTAAAAAAACGTTTTAAAGTTGATCTAGGAAAACAATTTATGTATTTAATATAAATAAATAAATAATTACTCCGTATAAAATTAATTTATTTAATTTATTTATTGATAACTTATTTCTTTAAGTATTTATTTATTTTGTTATTGATTTTCATGTATAAATATATTTTATCAAAATTTAAAAATATTTTTTAGCTCAAATTCGGGCATCTTTTTTGAATTTGAACACATAAAAATTAATTTGTGGAATTTGAACCGAACTCAAGCCTTACTCGAGTTGAGCCCGAGCTCAATTGAGATGATATAAATACTTTTTCCTAGATAAACTTTTAAAAAAATTTAAGTTAAAAATATAATATTTTTAATACTTTTAGTGTTGTGTTATTAAAGTTATTATAAATTATTTTTTAATACATATCTCAAATAAATCTTTTTATCATAATTTTTAATTGGGTTTTATTTTTCAATTGAAAATATAAAATTAAAATTTTATTATATTCTTTGATTATTTTAGAAATAAATAATATATTTTCCAAAGGAATGAGTAAAACACGAGTAAACTAGTAAATTCAAGAACTTCAATTATATGTATGTTAAATACAATTAAATGGGCAAAAGTAACAACTAAACATTATAGTCCAACGGTTTTACTCCTAGTACATAGTTGAGAGGTTGTGAGTTCAACTCGTTCTAGCAACGTATTTTTTATACTACCCAAATATCAATGATATGGAATAACTAGCGAATAATGTGGCATAGGTGACGTGGTAGGTTGGGTGACATGGAGAAAAAATACCCTAGTTTGGGAAATAAGTTTTAGAAGTACCTTAGTTTGGGAAAAAACTCCAATATTCCGGATTCCCGGTGTGAGATCAAACAAATGTTTAAACAGTACAACTAGTTATATAATGTCGATTTTGAAATGTAATGTTAGAAATTGAAACCATTTGACCATCTTCACCAGATCAAAATCGGGAAAAGGGTTAGATAGGTCCTCGAACTTTCATAAAAATGTCAAATAAGGTCTTATATAGGAGACTTTGTGTGGCCGTCGCCATTTGGGTTGATTTCCGGTGGAAGTTTTTGATGAATTTTTTTTAGCATCGTATTCATTGTGTCTAGTTTACTCATACCAAATTTCAGCTAAAAATTCAATTGGGAAGGCATTCAAATTAATTGTTGAAGATAACTGCGAAGTTAAAAGCGCAGTTATCTTCAACAATTAATTTGAATGCTTTCCCGATTGAAGGTTTAGCTGAAATTTGGTATGAGTAAACTAGACTTAATGAATAAGATGTTCAAAAAAAATCATTAAAAACTTCCACCAGAAACCATTCCAATGGCGATGGCCGGACAGAACCTTCTACATAAGACCTTATTTGACCTTTTTATGAAACTTCGAGGACCTATCTGACCTTTTTCCCGAACAAAATATGTGTTTGTTATTAATTATATATACTTGGTATAAAAAAAAGATGAGAGGTGATTAACCCCAAACTAATATTTTTGAATCCTAACAAATACCCAATTAATGATGGGAGTGAGATACTGAGATGGTGATAAGTTGAAATGAGATTCTTGGATAACCCATAAACCTAGGATTCCTATGAATATTGTACAGCTGACAAATAAGCCATAAGTTCATTTAGAAGACATATGTATATGTCGAGAATATAAGTATTCAGGTCACATTATTATATTCACGATCTTGTGCGAATCAAAACAAAGAACATATGCCGAAGAATTATTCATTTGCAATTTGAGCTAAGGTATAGTTGTTATACTTTTCATACGTTAGATCTCAACAAATTAAATGACGATAAGAGATTCAACAATTTCAAGAACGTAATTAATTACTACTAAACTAGGAGTAACGTACACATATATCGTAGATACTTGGATACGTCTTGTTTTATTATTGTTTATGATTATTTATACTTCTTCCGTTCTTTTTTAGTGATAATATTCCCCTTTTCACGTTTGCCAACGAACGCACAATTTTGACCGTCATTATATTTAATTCCGTAATAGTTAAAATAAAATAAAAATCATCAGATTATAAAACCTGGTAATGAGACAAATTTAACAATATTTTAAAAAAATAATAATTCATATATATTACTCCATAAATAAAATGTAGTAAAAGTAAGTACATGAATAATGTATATATTTCATTGTTTCAATTAAATATATATTACCCGTGCAACATTAGAATAAAATTTTTATGGTTTTTCTTTACTATATTAATGTTATTTATTAGGATATATTTCCCATACGGCATGTATTGTGTAGACAACATGTCATCAACACACTATTTTCGGGTTAATCATGTCCAAAAAGAATATCTCATGATTACGTTAATCAGTCGGATATCGAGTCAAAATGTTTTTTATGGTGTAATAACTGTAGTTGGTTGGGGTAATTAATCCTATTATTTCGACAATTAGACCGATTCATTCCCATTAATTTAATTTAATCCATGATCCATTGATATGATCCTCCAAAAAGTACATTGGAAAATGGAAACATCATATGTGACGGATCATTTTTGGGATCATGATTGAGTGATTATTTGATGAGATTATTTGACAAAATAATCCTGGATTGAAATATGAATTCAGATTATCTCAAGATTATTGTGCAGCTAGTATTAATTGGTGAGTGCGGAAACCACAAAAGATCTGATTATTTTGAGATGATGGATGGTGTAATATAGAAAATGTAAGATAATTTTGAAAAATTCTACGTGTCAATAAAAATCCGTTTATTTAAGTAGCATGAATGTGGATGCTCTAATAATTGCAATGATTTTTTCGAAAAGAATAATTGCAATGATTTGATTTTCCAATACTTGAATACTTTTATTTTATTAATTTCAATCATTATGATTTTAGAAATTATATTTATGATAAACATTAAAATTTAAAAATGTGAACTTTACTAGTAGTCAATTAGTTAGTCATTTAACGATGAGTAGATATGTATCAAAAGTTGACTAACGTGAATTTAAATAGGTCACTAATCTATTAATAATTAGTTTGATAAACGTGAGATTCATTGCAATTAAACAAAAATAAAGAAAATAATATTCAAACTGATGGATATGGCCTGTCAAAAAACTGATGGATATGCGATTTGCTGATGATGACAGAAAAAAGTTATTAAGATTTGGAAAAACGCAGAAATACATTCTTAACCACTTAAAAATCATATAATCATTCAGTAACAATTACAAATAATATCAGCCATTAATTCATGTGCCGCTAGGAGCTTCTTTGACTTGATCCTAAACCCCAATACCTTAAATAAGGGTGTATTTATTCGAGTTTTAAAAGTGACCGCAGCTTAGGTGTCACTCTAGAAAGAGTTTAACTTTTCAGTGGGTCCAATAATATGGAGTAGTTTAGGTCAAGTTTGACTAAATATTGTGAGAGTTTAAATCGGTGATACTATCTGCCACGTAGAAACTAAAATTTCTACAGAGTTGCAAAAAATTAAAATATTAAGTAGTAGCATATAAAATACTCCATAGGAGAGCTTGAAACTGTTTTTTAATTTTTTATTACATTAAATTAATTTTTAACTTTAATTTAAATTTTCAAAAACATTTTCAAAAACATTTTTTAAAATTACTTAAAAACTCACATTTTAAGTAATTTTTACGTTATCATCTTTAACTTTTTCAAAAACGTTTTTTTAACTTTCACCCTTAAACACTTTCATTTTCTAAAATTACTTAAAAATTCACATTTTAAAAGGAAATATATTTTTCCCATGAGCAAGGGAGCTTAAAAACATGTTCCACCCAAATTGATGAATAGTGAGAATTTCATGCGTCAAATCAAAAACAACAAAATGACAGACAATATTGGATACCTGAAAGCAACCCCAAATTAGGTTATTTCTGTGCGTAACGGAGTATGTGGTATATATGTGGACCAAAAATACCGAAATAAAACTAAAGCAAAATTAGTAATTAATTGTTCTAAATAGAACAAAACCTAGCCTAAAAATCACAATAGGACTACGCTCCTAAATCATTCATAGATGAGATTAAACAATTACTACGTATTTTATATCCTAAATACTCCAAAGTCTATTAATTCTTAATGAAATGTTTTAATTCATAATAAAAAAAATAACAACTGATTAAAATAAAAATAAATTAATAACATTTTTTTAAAAAATAGTTTATTTAAAAAAATCATAAGAAATTAATAGTTAATAAAAAATAGTAAAAATTCATAAAAATAATAAAAATATGGATGCCTTTCCCACCACCTCTACTGCCTCCCTGCACCACCACCCCCGACCGGTGTAAAAAAATGTCATTTTTTTTTGTAAAAAGGCCACTTTTTATTAAAAAAATGCCATTTTTTTTTGTAAAAGATGCTATTTTTCTGAAAATGTCGAAAAAATGACATATTATTTTTTGATAATGCCAAAAATTTCATTGAAACTTGCATTAATATGGCATTACCAATACAAGTGGAATTTTATTTCTGGTGACCGAAGGTGGTGGTGCTGGGGCTGGCAGATTGACAGAGGCGACGAGGATTCTTTGTTTACGTTTTTTATTTAATTTAATTTTTAATTATTAAAAAATATAATTTTTTGAAATTTCTATTTTATAAATATTTTATTAATTTTTATTATTTTTTTCGATTTTTTTATTTTTATGATTTTATTATGAATTAAAAGATTTCAAAAGCTACAAGGGTATATTTGTTCAAACACACATAATTTGTCCTACTAGGAAATAAGAAAGGGGTAATTTTAGTTTGCACCGCATATTGTTTTCCAAATTGGACTTTGCACACCGTTTTTAAAAATATTTGTTTTTTCACCCCAACCTGATATATATGAAAGACAAAAATGCCCTCGATTATTAGGAATATGTTGAAAGCCAACAGAATTGTTAATGAAAGGTCATTTATTTCTTTTCACATGGGGTTGGAATGCAAAAACAAAAGTTTTTAAAAACGGAATGCAAAGTCCAATTTGGACAATAAAATGAGGTGCAAACTCAAATTACTCCAATAGAAAACAATGTAGTCCTATTTGTGACTCTTTACTGTGTTTTACTCCTATTTAGATAACAAGTTATCTCAAAATAAGTGTTATTTTTTATTTTATTATACATGAATTTCAATTACTACATCAGTCCCTCTAATATTGGTACAAGAAGAATTTGTGCAATTATAAAAAAAGTGACTTTAAGGGGTAGATATTGAATTGGTAAGTGAGAATAAAGTAAGAATACTTAGAACCACAAAAATCTTATTAAAATTGGTATGAGACCATCTTAGTGGGTGAGACCAAAATGAAAAAATGGAACAATCTCAACATGCATGACGTAAAAAGTGTAATTTTTTATATTTTCAATTGCTTTAATAATAATACTAAATTATTATTGCATTTCATATATAAGTTCCCATTTTATAATTAAAACACCACCGCTGTTGCAAATTCCCTTTTATAAAAGTGGTGGTGCATGGATTCCCTCATCCCAAGATTTTTGTTTTCCTTTTATTTTTCCTTTTGTTCATACTATACCCTCAAAACCAATCGCCACCATCCATTTCCTCAATTCTAGCCCCCACATTCTATATAAACACACTTCACTTCATGTTATCTCCCAACCCAACCAGCTTCAAATACATACATATCATTTCTCGTCACTGATACCAAACTCTAGCTTGCTTCTTTTTCACAAACTTAATTGTCAACAAAATCCATACCAAACACATATATATTCTCCTATATATCCTTATGATCATGGCTTGTTCGGAAGTCTCCAAGGTTATTAGCATTCTTTAGTCATATCGATCATGTAGGGATTTCGAATCTCCTGTCGGGTCGGGGTGGGGAGCCTTGGGGTTGTGCATTCAACCTTTTGGACCAAGATCATATCGGGATTTACCCAAGCGTTAACTTCACGTCGTCGGGATGTCGGGATTGTTCATACGAAATAGTATGAACACCCGCATCCCCAAAAAAATTATTACCTCTCATCATTATAAGTTACTTGACTTATCAAATATTTTAAATGAACTTGAAAAACACAGGCCGGAGCACTGATGATGAATGGTGGTTATCAAGAAGAGGAGCGGACTGGGGATGGAACAGTGAACTTGCATGGCCGGCCAGCTATCCGACACCGGACCGGCCAGTGGTTCGCCGGAATGATCATTCTCGGTAGGTTTTATTATTATAAAATGTAACTATTGTTTAAGATATATTTGTCCCCTCATCTCACTGAAAATGCTTTTAAACTTTAATTTTATTCTGCTATATACCTGATAGAGTATCAAATTGTGCTTATTCAATTAAAGATTTTGCTCACTTGGTCACTTCCTGCTAAAAATTGTTCTCTTGTTATTAATTATTACTACGGTATAAGCTTTTGGTGTCAGCATTATTTAGTTTAAATATTCTGGTAGTTTAATACTACTACCTCCCCCATGAAAAAGTTCGCTATATTGACTTTTCTTGGTTAATGATGACAAATTTTGTACAATGATTTTAATTACTATATTTATAAATTAATTTAAAAAATTATACTTTTATGAAAATATTTTGAATAAGGAACATTTTGATACAATTTTCATATTATTAATAATCTCGTATTAAAAAATATCATTAGTCAAAGTTGATTGTTATTGATCAAGAAAAGTCAATTTGACAATTTTTTGGAGGGGAGAATAATATTTTACGTAGTACTCCGTATATTTTATGTGTGAGGCACAATATATCAAATATCTTTATCTTATTTAGCTGTTTTCCGTTTTTATTCAAAGCTTTGATTTTTATAATTTCTCAAAATAACTTCACAAAATAATCACTTATATATTACTCCTTCATTTTGTAAATGAAAGTTACACTTTTCTTTTTGGATGTTTCAAAATAAATGTATATCAAAATAGTGATAAACAATATCAAACAATGTCAAAATAGTGTACTATACAGTAAACTTTTCCCCTCAATAAATTAATTTCCATAAATTTGGAAAAATCAAAGTGTGACTGCAATTTATACCCTGCAACCGGCGCACCATGAGGATGGTGCGCCCGGTTGCAAAACGACGCAGCATTCAAGTGATTCCATTATTTTTTCTTTCTTTTATTGTTAAAAATTGTAATAACTTTTTTATTTGATATCCGATTTTTATAAATTTTATATCAATTTTTTTTTATTTTTCATGAACTATCAAATGAGACCAATATTGCTTATGTAATTTTAACAAATTATTTTGAAGTTACATTTGATAATATATCATGAAGTTACATCTTCTTCTGCGCGAGTTACATCTTATTGTACGCGAGTTACATCTTAATATACGTGAGTTACATCTTAATGTATGTGAGTTACACCACGAAATAAACCCCTGCTACACCTTTCATTTTTATCATTTGAAAAATAGTGTATGAATATGAAATACAATATACTTATTTTATGTGGATTAATAAAATTTTGTATTGAATTGGCAAATAAAAAAATTAATTCAGTTATAATTGAATTAGATCAAGATAAAGATAAGTAAAAAATCACAAATAATTAGATATAACTCACACATAATTACATGTAACTCGCGCATAAAAGTATGTAACTCGTGTATAACAAGATGTAACTCACACATAACAAGATGTAACTCACATAATTACATGTAAATCGTGCATAAAAGTATGTAACTCGTGTATAACAAGATGTAACTCACACATAATAACTTGTAAGTGGAGTATATGATGATGTAACTTCGTATATTATCAAATGTAACTCCAAGCTAGAAGCAAAAATAAACAAACTCAATATCTAAAAAACCTCTAAAACATATAACAGTGATAAAAAATATATTATAGAAAAAGTGTATGCGTATAAAAATATATTACAAAAAAATGTATGAATGTAAAAAATTAAAATTACATAAGCAATATTGGTTTCATTTGAAAGATCATGAAAAATAAAAAAAATTGATATAAACTTTATAAAAATCGGATCAAAAATAAAAAAATTATTAACAATTTTAAGAAAAAGAGAAATAAAAAATAACAAAAGGTGGATGATGCTCACCATGCACCGGTTCCACGGTATAAGCATTGAAGTGTGACTTTGTTTTAGAAACAGGTAATACTAAAAGCGATGTTGACTAAAAACGTGACATCTTGTTTAATTGTGACGATATTATCCGTGATTTCTAGTAATTATGGTTACATTTAATTTTAAATTGTAGTAATCATTACGACACACTCATAATAATCTTAGTCACACTTATTATTATTACTAGTATAATTTTAATTTCAATTATATTTTTTGAAAACCTCTAAATTTTGTTAAACTTTCTTATTAATCTACGTAAAACTGCCAATTTTACAGGCTATCATTCTTTTCTCCGTTTCAAGTAGTTCAAGATATGCAACGTCTCTATTTATCTATTTAAGTATACCTATTTTCAATTACTGTGCTTGTCTCGAAGATGCGACCGACCTACGTTTGACCAAAATTTAAGTTTGGAACAAAATAAAAAATCCCAATAGATATACGAAGTAAATTTTATATTATTTTGTTATGTTATTTACTTTTGGAACGTAACTTTATCTATCCCTGAACAATTAATAAACTATTGATTCGAGATCACAAAAATGAAATGTGTCAGCATAGGAACCGAAAACTACCAATCAAACACCTAAAAATTCACAGTTTTTGATTTATTTAATTCTTTATTAATTTGATTTCTACTTTTTGATGATTTTTTCTTCACAATTTTTTTGACAATTCGAGTCTTAAATTGATTGTTCTCAATCACATGATCTTTAAACTTGTACTCAAGTGTTAAGAATTTGGATCAATATATATGAATCACGTACCAATTCAAGACTATAAAGTAATACTTCTTTAATTATCAGTCTTTCTTTTATAATTGCATGATTATATTAGACAAAACGGTACGTCATTTACCATCAATTGGTCATGTTGCATTTATGTATGTACTCCATATATTTCACAATGTTAAGCCCGTAGTGTGTTGTCAATTTGTCATCATCTTTATTTTGCCATTACAGGAATATATCATAATGATTAATCAATTTTCATATATATATATATATATATATATATATATATATATATATATATATATACATATATATACATATATATACATACATATATATACATACATATACATACATATATATACATACATATATATACATATATATACATACATATATATACATACATATACATACATACATATACATACATACATACATATACATACATATATATACATATATATATATATAGGTTCGGGTTCTAATGAGAAGACATCTTAACGTGAGAAGTTACACATTTACCTATTTCTGATGCACTTTTTTCAGGCCGTTTTTTAGGGGGTTTAATAGGTTATCCAGAACAGGGGCCCTGAATCTATGGGACCCAAAAATTTTAAAAACTTATTAATATTATATATTAATACTAATCAGTAAAATATAGTTACATAGTAAGGAAGAAAAATATAGACTCGTCATTTTTTTCGTTGGTCATTTTATTCTTTTAGTTCTCTTTTAATCAGTAATCAATTGATTTGAATTTAAGTATTTAGATTGAGATTTTTTTTAATATTTTATTAAAATGTGGGGCCCCGATTTTACATTTTGAACCGGGGCCTTCAAATTCATTAGACGGCCCTGACTTTTTTGCTAATCCGATGCACTTTTTTTGCGATGGCAGAAAAGTTCCGATTAATTACGGAAATGCCACCGCGTCTAGCATCACTTTTTTAATATTTTTTTGCACTTTCCCGTGCACTTTTTTGCTAATCTGATGCACAGATCTTAAAATGAACGCACCAGATGCATTCTCACTTCTTACGATAAGCACTCTTCTCATTTGATCCTTATTCTATATATATATATAATAATGGTTGTATAGTAGTGGAAATTTCTCTTAAAATGAACACTTTCATAAATCAAAACATTTAATTGCTTCCTTTCATTTTTATATCATACAGGGTCGGTCCTATTTTTATAACTGTTTTAGAATAGACGTAAAAAGATACAGTTAAATTTAGAATAGTTATAAAAGGTTTCGGATCAAACAAAAACTTTTCTTAACGTGAAAACTAAAAACCGTCCACTTTTATCCGAATGTGATGTACTTTAAGGGTGATCTGTTGCACTTTTTGAACTTCAGTCGAACCATGCTAAATAAAAAAATGTGGAGGCATTTTCGTAAATAAATCAAAGTTTCCTCTCAATGCGAAAAAGTGCAAATTGAATTGTATTCACAAGCGATAATTTACTAAATATAAGTCCTAACTTTAGTTTTTTCCTAATCTTAATAATAAGGCCTATAGCAACAATAATAGTAACAATGATATAGTTGCAACAACAATCATGATGATAAAGATGATCATCATCACAATAACAACAACAATAATTATAAGGCATTTCCTGAATTATTAGGTTGATTGTAAAACAAGTTCTTTCTAAATTCTAAATGTATTGTTTTATCAATATTTTGTTTTCAACTTAATAATTATTTTTCTTTAATTTGTAAGTATACAAATTTTAATTATTATTATTAGCTAATCAAATGTTGTATAAAAATACCGAAGGAGCATATGAAGAACGGGATAACTAAGTAGCTAATAATGCTCTTAGTTAAATTAAATATTATAAAAAGTAATTGGAATATTCATAACAATATTGTTAGTCAAATCTTATAAATGTAATTGGAATATTAATTGGAATAGAAATGTGAATAGAGAAGTGGATTGGGTCGGTATGCTTAATTTAGGTGGGCCCAAATCACACAAAGTAAGTGAGGGAGGGAGTGCATGCAAGAGGAAGGAACTTATGCCTGACACGTAATCTACGCCCTTTTTAAATTTCTGAATTAGGTAGCCACGTCATCCTCGACAGCTTTTTCGATGTTTCTATCCGGCGCCACCGTTTTATTTTGCACTCACTTGGTCCACTTTAATGCAGGTTGTGTCTAATTTAATTCATACCAATAATCCATACTTTTAACGGTTTTACAATAATAATTTCTACCGAAGATAGCTATATAAATAATTCATACTCATAAACACGTCTACATAGATAGATTAGATTAATCTTTTTGATATTTAATATATAAGGATACATTATTGACTTTGTTCACCATTGTCATAAATTTGAGTTTAATGTTTTTTATATCATTACTATAATTATGTTTTTGAAGGATAACAATCTATCTATGAAGGTTTAATCTATTTATGTAGACGCATTTACGAGTTTGGATTATTTGTATTGACTTTTTAAGTAGAGATTATTATTATAGAACTACCAAAATACAGATTATTGGTATGAATTTCACTAAATATAAAATTGGAATGTCACTTTACTAAGCAGCAGAATATTCGGGAGAACTTGTAACAAGTGAATAAGTTGGTATATCGGTGTGAATCTTAATTATATTATCTTAATTATATAACTTAGGTACACCTAAGTTAGATGATTAGATTATACAGAATGACTAAGCAATGATGTTGAATTGGTGACGTGGTTCACTATACTCACATGACAAATTATAAGTACACTTGATCGGGAAATAAGATTGAATACAAATATGGGGTTGAGCCCCCGCCCATATAAATAAATCAAAGGGAGACTTATGTGTAGGTCAAACAATACAAGTGTAGTAGATTAATGTGGTTTAGCAGAATAAGAGAAACCCAATATACCAAACATGATAAAATATAAAAAAGTAAATAAAATAAAAACGGTGATTAATAAAATAAAAACGGTGTGGTTGAGAGTTGTGCAGAGGAGAGAATTAACTGGAACCACAAATTCTTTAATTAAAAGGGAAAGTGTCAAAGTTAGTGAGACATCCAAAAAAGAAAAGTTGGTCAAGTTTTAAGGGACGGAGGAAGTAATTAATATCATGTAGATTATATTTGCCTGCAGTGAATCAAGGTCTAGCTACACTTGCATTCTTTGGTGTTGGCGTTAACCTAGTTTTGTTCCTAACAAGAGTGATGGGTGAGAAAAATGCGGATGCCGCCAATAGTGTAAGCAAATGGACTGGCACAGTTTATATCTTTTCTCTCCTTGGTGCATTTCTGAGTGACTCATACTGGGGAAGGTACAAAACTTGTGCAATATTCCAGATCATCTATGTTATTGTAAGTTCCCATTATTATCACTATCATCTTTCATTATATATACACATAAAGATAGAGTAAGTAGTATGAATGATACCTTAAGTACTACTTTGAGATAATAGCATTACATTATCACAGGGATTGGCCTTATTGTCTGTGACATCTCAACTCTACTTGCTCAAACCCAAAGGTTGTGGAGATAAAGAAACTCGGTGTGGGTTTCATTCCAACTGGGCGATTGGTCTATTCTATCTCTCCATCTACTTGGTGGCTCTAGGAAATGGAGGGTACCAACCAAACATAGCCACATTCGGGGCAGACCAATTCGACGATGAGAATCCAAAAGAGAGACACTCAAAACTGGCATTTTTCAGCTACTTCTACCTGGCTTTGAACCTTGGTTCCCTCTTCTCCAATACCATCCTAGACTACTTTGAGGATGAAGGAATGTGGGCTCTTGGGTTTTGGGCGTCCACTGCCTCAGCTTTCACTGCATTGTTGCTCTTTCTCGCCGGGACAACAAAGTATAGGTACTACAAGCGTAAGGGCAATCCTCTTTCCAGATTTTGTCAAGTCCTTGTTGCTGCATCAAAGAAGTGGACGACAGAAATGCCAAGTGAAGAAGATTTATTTGAAGCTGATCCGCCGGAGAATGGTTCAAGAAAGATAATGCTGCACACCCAAGGTTTCAGGTAATTATCTGCCATTTTCATTTATAGGGTATAGCTATAACACTTGACATGGTTTTATAACGTACTCCGAGGGACGACTCAATATTCAATTCTTATTCTATCAGTACATTAGTGATTACTATATTAACAAGAAAAACTACCATCAAATTTATTGCAATTTGGAGTTCATTAAAAATCAACCTAAGAGTATGACAACCACTATCTTAAATGTCAGTTTGCATTTCTATAATTTTGACGTTGTTGGATGGTTTAACAAAGCTTTGACTAACAAGCGCTTTTTATTTTTTCCCATATAGATTCTTGGACCGAGCAGCGGTCATAACACCAAAGGATGTTGAGAAGAAAAAGCAGAATCCATGGCACCTCTGCCCAATCTCACAAGTTGAGGAGGTAAAGTGCATTCTGAGGCTGTTACCTATATGGCTATGCACTATAGTCTATTCAGTTGTTTTCACCCAAATGGCCTCTCTCTTCGTGGAGCAAGGGGATGCCATGGAAACAAAGATCTCAAACTTCAGAATCCCCGCAGCAAGCATGTCAAGCTTCGACATCTGCAGTGTCGCTGTCTGCATATTCATATACCGGAGGCTCCTTGACCCACTCATCGGGAGGCTAAAGCGGAGCCCTTTGAGAGGTGAATCCAAAGGGATCACTCAGCTTGAAAGGATGGGAGTGGGGCTCGTCATAGCAGTAATGGCCATGCTTTCCGCTGGGATCGTGGAATGTTATAGGCTCAAGTATGCTATTAAAGAGTGCGTCGACTGTGAAGGCATGAGCTCCTTGAGCATACTGTGGCAAATCCCTCAGTACGCACTGATTGGTGCTTCCGAAGTCTTCATGTACGTCGGGCAGCTCGAGTTTTTCAACGAACAGACGCCAGAAGGGCTGAAAAGCTTCGGGAGCGCACTCTGTATGACATCAATATCACTCGGAAACTACGTTAGCAGTCTGCTAGTGAGCATGATAATGAAATTTTCGGCTAAGGATAGAATGCCTGGTTGGATTCCTGGGAACCTTAATAGAGGACATCTAGACAGGTTTTACTTTTTGCTAGCTGGTCTGACAATCATGGATTTAGTAGCATATATTATGTGTGCAAAGTGGTACAAGTCTGCAAGGCTTGGAGTTCATAAATTTGAGAAAGGTGGTGATGAGGAAAAGGATTGTCATTTAGTTTAGTAATAACTAAGGTAAACTATGTACCTTGTACAGAAAACGGCAATACAATTGTTATGGATGGAACCGTCAGTCTGAATAAGAGACATTGTACATCTCCCCCCAAAACTTACCATTATGAATTTGTTTAACTTCCTGCAATTGCAAACTTTTACACAAAAAATCCAACGACTAATTTGAGAAAGTGGGGAGGAAATAAGGGTAGGCCCGAACCAGTTCTGGTTCAACACTAGCCGGTTACGGGTCATGAGAAGGCAGGAAGGGGGGACTGGTTCTGGTTCAACACTAACTGGTTATAGGTCATGGGAAGCAAGGAATCAGAACCGTTAACAAGAATAATCAAGTTCAGTTCTGGCCTTGTTCCCAGGGTGGTTGCGGTCTGGTATTTTGCCTATAAAATGGCAGGAACCAGTCCGATTATACATTGGAGGAATCAGAACTGGACCTGATTTGGCTGAGTTCCCAATTCAGTTCAGCCTGGAAAATCGCTCTGGTCTCTGGCCAAAAACTGACTGAACCAATCCAGGGTAGTCCCAGAAGTGGAACCGGGCCCAGTCCTACAAAGACATGACGCTAGGGGTGGACTCGGGTCCGGGCCGGGTCCGGGTCGGGCCTAGGCCCGGGCGGGCCGGCGGTTCAAGAATGGTGGACCCGGGACCGGCCCGGGTAGCCACCGGGTCCGGGCTGAGCCTCCGGTTTGGAATTTTTTTTTTTTTTAGCTTTCCTAACCCCCCCCCCCTCCCAAACCCCCCCAAACCCATCCTACCCATCAAGCCCAACCCGGGTGGAACCCCAAAAATGAAAAAAAAATTAAAAAAAAATCAATTTGGCCCGGGCCCGGGCCCGACCCGGCCGGGCCGGTTCACCAAAATTGAGACCCGAGCCCGGACCCGCCCTACCCCCCGGGCCTAGGCCCGACCCGGACCCGGACCCGAGAACCGGGCCGGTCCCGATCCCGCACAGTAGCGGGCCGGGCCGGTCCACGGGCCGGGTGGCCCGACCCGAGTCCAAGCCTACATGACGCAATTACTTGTTGGAAAAATGTTGTTGGTACACGTCATTTTACACGCCTGCCAAATTGTTCGTGCACAGACAATTCGGCAGACGTGTAAAATGGCGTGTAAAAAAAATGGCGTGTAAAAAAAATAGCATGATTGTACATGTTAACCCTCAATAATGATAAATGTTATTGTCTCAAAAAAACAAGGGAGAATTTGAGTTTGAACACCATGTTTTGGGTGCAATTTGACTTTGCACCCCATTTTTAAAATCATTAATGTATGCACCCCATTAGCCCAAATATTGTGAAGGAGTGGGGTGCAAAGTCAAATGATTTTATAGTGAATTGGAGTGCATACATTAATGATTTTGAAAATAGGGTGCAAAGTCAAATATCATCCAAAACACAGAGTGCAAAGTCAAATTTTCCCAAAAAACAATGTTGTTTCAAAAGCTTTTATTGTTCAAAAAAGAAAAGATACAAGCAACGTAAATTATCATGAGTAATTTAATATTCCAAATAAACTCTAAAAATATAAGAAATATTGTAGAACATTTAAGAGAGGTACCTAATAGAGTAACCAACAATTATAAAGAGCATTAACACAAAAGCATAGATTGCCTCCCATGTCCCAAGAAGCCTATATGGGATGGATGCTAGGGAAAGGTTTTTAAACCTTTGCGTAGAACAGGGCCAGAAACGCAGTCTTTCAGAACTTTCAGTCTCTTCCATGTTGTTAATGAGGATGCCAACATCACTACTCTTAATAACAGATGTTGGAGAATTGGTGGCCGGGCGGGAGACTGGGAGACATAATGTTTATGAGTATTTGGGGTATAAAAGTGTATATTTTTCTCACTCGAGTCCAAATAAAAATATCCATCAATGTTCATATAACGGGAACAGGGTAAAAAGAATCATAAAAATGACAAAACCATCTAACTATTTGATACCACGGCTTAAGTTCAAAAGTTCAAACGTTCTGTTTCATAAAAAAAGTTATCAGCTTTGGACTTTCCGAACTTGTATGTGATGAGTAGATTCTCTACGCCAAATTGGCTGTGCTCCGCTCTGAACAAGGGTCACAAACTGTCCTTCGGTGAGTAGGCCCTTACTCTAAGAAAAGAGTGAAAATAAAATGTTATAAGCCACGAGGTGTAGTGAAAAACAGCCAAGGAAGATCACTACTAACCAACAGAAGCTTCAACGCTCGAGAAAAGGTCTCCTCCGAGTCATTTGAGAATTCCATATATACAGGCACCACACCCTGATAGAGAGCAAGCCTTTGCTTCAACCTTTGACTGTTGTTCCAAAAACAAGATGATATTAATTAAAGTAGAAAATTGTTGCTCCGGTAACCCTCCACAAACGGCTTTTAAGAAAATGTGTGTTCCCTATGGTGTTATTCTTTTTCTTCAAGAGAGATGCAGCTTACTTGTTTGTGAAAGCAAAGATTGCCGAGTGAGGCCGATAATGGCTTAAAGTCACAGCCATTGAGCCAGTTCTTGTAAAGACAATGATAGAAGTGTTAAGTTTATTGGCTATTGTGCTTGAATGGTAAGCAAGCAATTCTCCCATATGGCTCTGCAGAAACAAAAATATTGCAAACAAATGATTTTAAGCAACTTCTATAGGCTATAGCCGTATGTAGTACGTAGTACGTATGAGCCTTGTTTGAATAAGCATTCAATTCTCCATAATTCCTTCTATCCACAGAATCATGTGGGCCACAAAGTCAATGAAAGGAAAAAGTTGCTAAAAAAGTTTAATTTCTTATGTGGAATAATTTACAAAATGGTTAGGAAAATTAAATATAATTAACTGTAAAATAATACTATCGTATTATATACTACTCCTTTCGTCCCCCTAACCTTGTCCCATTTACCTTTTTCGTCCGTCCCATTAAGTTTGTCTCATACCATATTTGGTAATATTTGGGTGGCTACAATTCATTCTTACTTTATTCACAATTTATCAATTTAATATTAACCACACATTTCTACATTTTTCTTAAAACTCCCACCACACCCCTTTGTCCCAAACATAAGGGGACGGAGGTAGTATGTATATACTTGAATTTCTTATTCATTCTATGATAGAAAGAACTAAACATATGAGATGAGTTTGAACAAATAATTAAGACAAAACAATTAAGTTGACGTGCAACTTTTTTCTCACGCCAAAATTTCTTTCCCTCAAATTATCTTCTTTGTTTCCCATTGTAATTTCTTTCCCTTGAATCTTTCATGTTCCAAACAGACCCTATGAATACTAAACTTCTGAAATTCGAGGAGTCACATACTCACATGCCTCCACTATACCAAAGGGTTTGCTCAACTCCCAGGAATTGGGTGCCATATCCCAAACACATTTATCTAATTCCCCACCATTCATTTTCAACTAAATCGATTACAGAAACCAAATCAATCCAAACGAAGATATTGATCATCATTCAATCTGAAAAGAGCTGCATACATTTATTGAGGAGAACTACTAAAAAATGCTCACAGAACATGATGAACGATGTAATTTATGACTTCCGGCCATGCGATTGCCACTTTGCCTGCCCCTTTATAAGGGATTTGTTTTCCTTTTGCTCGAGTAACACACAAAACAAATCATGGAAATAAACAAATCAATGCATACCTTGTGCAAACCTGATGGCTGTAGAGAAGATGTTCTTGCTGATAGAGATAATTCAGTCCTCAATGCTACAGTATGCATTACATTTACAGCTTTCAGGGGATACCTATTATTCACAAGAACAGACCTTTTGACTTACACAACCGAATTATTCAAATAGAAGTGAACACTTGTTTTCCATCGGCAGTCATAGATGCCTAATGAACACAAAACAAGTCTAACTAAAAGCGAGAAAACAAGTCAAATTATGAACAGAAAAGAAGCCTTAATTGAAATACAAGCTTCTGCCTTCTGAATTGATTGTGTGCAAGCCCGAAGACACCATTTCATATTGTCCTTAGATACCAGCAAAGACTGATAATGAGAATGAATCTCTCAAATGTGAAAAACACCAAATATGATGTTTAAATGATAGACATAATGCATAACATACAATGCATACAAAACCACTAAACGAACAATGTCATTGGCAATGTTAGAAATTGAGACTTTTGTCTCAGTATTGCTAAAGTCGACAGTATTCTAAGGCTATACAGTGAAAGCAAGTCTACTTTGAAAGATTTAGCTTTTACCTTCGAAAGTACGAAGAAATATACAATTTGAAATTTTGAATAAATACTTTTAAAAAAAATTGCAAATACTTAGATACGTATTCTATATACACAAAAATATACATAGTACAATTATCTAAAATTGCTTTATTGAGTTCGAACCAAGTCTTTATTCTCCCCAAGTTTTCTTTCCTTCTAGATCTCGTCTCCATCTCCGCCCCACTTTGCTAACTTTTTAAATTGTGGATACAAGAAATGCAGTTAATTGTGTGTCAAAAGCATGAGCCAGAAAGAAGTCAACACATACTTTCCATGGGCAGTTTCCCCAGAAAGCATTATTGCATCCGCTCCTTCTCGTACTGCAACTGCAATGTCAGAGACTTCAGCCCTAGTAGGAGTTGGGTGATCAATCATGCTTTCAAGCATATTAGTTGCTACTATGACTGGCTTTTTCATGCTGCGGCACCTTTTAATAATGTCTTCCTGTTACATAAAACCATCAAAGAACACTTGAATCGTTTTTTGAAGGATTATAATAAAAATTTAAAATAGGGCACACACAAATTCAGTAATCTAACATATTTAGTGGGTGGGTGTTAATTGTAATTTGTATATGTCAGTGAGTGGACAGTGGCATATAAGGAAATTGTACTGGTATCAATAATCTATCCCCAAATTCAATCATATATTACAAACTAAATTAGTTTTGATATCAGTTGAATAGTAGGTTTGTGTATTTATTTATCTTAAGACCTGAGTTTTCTACTATTATGAACTGAAATAGACAGTATGCAGAATATTGGAAGATGCTTATTTTAACCCCAGGAAAATGTGTAACATAGGCTTAGCTATCATTTTCTTTATTTGTCTTCAGCAAATTGAAGATGTAATCTTACAAAAAACTAAGGGAGGGTAAGAATCAATATTAAGCCCATAATACCTGCAGTAAAGGAACTTCCTCTATCGGGAGCTCAGAACCAAGGTCACCTCGAGCCACCATTGCCTATTTTCAAAATCATTTTGCAGACATAAATAAAAAATTTGAAAAGGAGATTAAATCTCAAAATTGATACATACATATATAAACACACAACACACACACATATACATATATATATATGTGTGTGTGTGCGTGTGTGTGTATATATATATTCAGCAATAAATGACTATAAGTACAAATGGAGACGGAATTTCATAAAAAAAATTATCATAGAATCTTAATAGATTTTAATACTAACTGTAAATATTTTACAAAACATTGTACTAAAGAATGGGGAGAATGCATCATTGTGTGTTAAAGTGATGAGATTTTCACAAAACCAATAGATCCAAAATTCCTAAACTGCTTATTTTCTGCTTTTAAAAACAGATATTTTTACACTCGTCTTTCATGGAAGAGAAATAACGCACTGCTAAAGATACAAACACTAGAGATTTCTTCCTAAACTAAGAAAATAGAATAATGAATTATGTATTTGGATATGCATATATGAGAGTATATGTGTATACATGCAGCATTAGCAAAGGATTTTTTATAAAGAAAACAGACTCCATCTGAAGCAGAAAGGATGCTGTGAAGATTTGGTATAGCATCAGCACTTTCAATTTTTACAATCACATGAATATCAGCATTGCAAGCTGCAAAAAAGATCCACAAGTATCAAGTGAATACCGTACGGAAACACCTTACAATAAAGCATCCAAATTTGTGAGAAATTAAAAGAAACTTCACTTTTTAGATAATCTTTCAGCTCATGCACTGCATTGGCATCCTTCACAAAAGAAACAGCATAGAAATCAACTTCATTCTCCACACCAAACTTAATATCGTCCCAGTCTTTCTCTGTTGAATGATCATATGAAATTAAGTACCAACAAAAACAGAACTTGCTATTAGCAATTCGGTGTTAATGAAAAACAGACCTGTTATTGAAGGCAAAGTTGCACTTTTCCCACGTACATTCAAATGTCGCCTTGACTTTAGCTCTCCACCATCAATGACCTCGCATCTCACCAAATTGTTTGTCTTTGATTTCACAACCAATGAGATCATTCCACCTATTACAGGGAACTACAATTATTCTGGACTCATCTATAAATAGTGCAATCAATGAATTTTATTAATGAATGGGGAATCATTTAATAGGGAACTACAAATTATTCACATACTAAATCATTTTTTCATTTTCATTTACCCCAGTGCCGCAAAGGCTCCCACCTACGGTGGGGTAAGGGGGGTCGGATGTACGCAGTCTTACCCCTGTACTAAAGCACAGAGAGACTTTCCGAATGACCCATAGTGAAAATCCCGTCCAAAATTGCATGGACTGACTGCTGCATCATAACAAAGAAGCGCAGACAGTTTAGTGAGCCATTTTGCTTTATTACATCATAATTTCAAGCCAAAAAATAATGAATCTTTGGCTCCATTGCAAATGATGGAAAAATTCATACTAAATATAATTTGAAAAATATATATTAAGAGTTCAGTGAGTCCACTGACTCAGTTAATTAGTAAATAACAAACAAAATCATCCTCCAATGATCATCAGAGTTAGGTCAATGTTGAGCAAGGATCCTGTAGAGCAGTGCCACATCTCTTCAATAAGTAAAGTCAGTTATTGCAGTTAATCTCAACCAAATGCTTATATTAAAAGAATATCAAGAATTCTGTAAATCTGTTTCAGAATTATACCACCTGAAATTATAAATAAAGAGCCCAGATACCAATAACAAATACGATGGATTCCAATTTTATTTTCTTCAAACAATGAAACAATTTTAAGTTTTTTAGTGCAATCTTGTTTGTTTTTATCATTTATCTAGCCCACCCCACTATTATTTAAGTCTAGTACTATGTTGCACGGAAACGTGAAAATCATTAGGAAACGGGAAACGGGAAACGTCAACTTTTGCTCAAAAAACGCTTATTTGGAGAGTTTCCAAAGAGTTTCCGAGAGTTTCCGAAACGGGAAACGTACTCTTTCCCAAGAGTTTCCGTGCTACATAGGTCTAGTATCATATACCAAAATTCTCTAATATTAGAAAAATAAGTAAAATCAAGAATTCTCTAATTCTGTTTCAGAAAGAGCTTAAAATAATCACCAAAATACCACCTGAAATAATAAATAACGAGCCCAGATAACAATAACAAATACTCCCTCCGTCTCAAATTGAGTTGCAAATTTGACTTCTTTTGGTCAAACAGATTCATTTTATTCACTTAATTAGGACATCAATTCTTAATTAAATTTTTAATTTGGAGTTTTCAACTTTGTAGAGATCTTAATGTAGTTTAGTGTGAAAATTTTAATTATTAAAATTGAATTAATTATCAATAGGGAGAGTTTAACTTTAACATTGGTTGGCGAAAAATGTTGACTTTGCAAAGCAATTTGAGACAGAGGTAGCATGAATATATGATGGATTAATGGATTACAACATTATTTTCATCAAACAATGTATCAATTTTAAGTTTTTTAGTGCAATGTTTTTCGTTTTTATCATTTATTTAGCCCACCCCACTATTATTAAGTCTAGTATCATATATTTACCCACTATTTTAAGTTTTTTTAGTGTAAACTTTTTCATTCTTATCATTTACATAGCTCACCCTACTCTTATTTAAGTCCAATATAAACTACATCTCAGCTCAGTCCCTAGATTTATGAACCCGCCCCTGTGATATACTCCGTATTATTGGGTTTGATGAGATTGTGACTTTGGAGAGTGCAAAGTAGAGGGGGAGAGTATGCGTGCGGAGATCGATCACTTTTTATTTGTCTACTTTTTCCCCTATTTATCATTAACTCTGATGGCATATGTCGATTCATGTTAGCCGGCCTCTATCTCTTTTGGGGCTAAGGATTGGATACTGTTGCTTTAATGTATCACATTTAAACAATCAACTTAAGATTGCACAGTCATCCACATAGTTTACTGAAACATTTGATCTGAAGCTTGGAATGTTATAGTCTCTAGTAATCTACCAATGATGGCCATAACTACAAATATGATACGAATGATGCTTCTGATAAAACAAAAATAATAAAAGTAGTATTAACTTTAATTAATAATAATAATAACAATAATACTAATAATAATTGTGTAGCAGTTAAAAGTTTTGCGTGAAGTCACCATCAACAAGAAGTATATCCCCAGCATCAACATCATTTATGAAATCATTATAGTTCACACTAACAGTGTCAACCATGCTCACTCCTTCCTTTGTGGTAAAATTGAACTCTTGACCCTCCTTAAGATGAATTGGCTGTGCCACATCACCGCTTCTCACCTCAGGTCCCTGAGTAATACATAAAAACTATCAATGCCCTAATGCAGGTGTGAGCAAGTCTTTCTAAAACCAACGATCGGTCCAACCGCTGACAATATAGAAAGAACATGCAAACAAACAATCGGCAATTCAAACACACAGCAAAGCATAAATTATATTCAAGCCACCAGCAGAATGAGCTCAGGTGTTGATTCTTTCAACACCAGAAGAAAGTATGGTGTTTCTTTCATGTGGAAAGCCTATGCATTGAACAGTCACCTCTGAGAGTATCTCCAATAGTGTGTGTGTGTGTGTCTATGGCTCTATGCTGAGTTAAAACTTGCAAGTAAGATTATACTGAAGAAAACATCTACATAGTAGTGGGGCAAGAAAAAGTTCATATATACATAATTGCATAAAAAAGACTAGCCAGATAGATCACCATTAAATATATGCAATAAAAACATTCCTTTATGCGTTAAACTGTATATGAATGTAGTTATGTATCAAAGAGTTTATGCATGCAAAGACTGTCAATTTTTGCCCGCATTGTCTAGAAACTCGAGTTACAAGTGCATTGTAAAACGTCCTCATGGAGAGAAGAAGTTTGTATCTAATCATAAAAAAGCTCAAAAAAAGAATTAGAGTAACCATTTATAATTCTAGAAAGAACAAAGATGTACCTTTGTATCTAGCATTATGGCAATAACCTTGTTATCAAATTGTGCATTATATTCCTTAACAATGTCAATGGTTTTCTGATGTGAAGCATGGTCCCCATGAGACATATTTAGGCGTGCAACATTCATTCCAGCATCTGCCAGTTTCCATATCATCTCGGGTGAACTTGTTGAAGGACCAATGGTGCAAACTATCTTCGTTTTCCTTTGACCATTCAGATGCACATTTCCCGACTGCAAACCTCGCTCACCTGACTGAAGCGAACAGGATTATTACAAATGATGTCATGTTTTTATTGGGGGGGGGGGGGGGGGGGGAGGGGCTTACCATAAAAGAGAAAATGATAAACAAACATAAACAAAACAGAGCAATCATTGATCATTGTTTATCAATTGATTACTTCTATAGGGAGAAAATGCTTATAAATTTTGAGGTCAACTGAACAGAGAATTCGAATATGCTGGGCGCAAAATACCGTAAGAAACAAGGCAAAAACAACAGCCATTTTACCAAACACAAATAATTCAGGACGTAATGTGGTCATAAAGAGACTTACAGAGGACGCAGCACCGTTAAGTGAGGACAATTCAGCGTTAGCTTTCGAATTTACGGCTTGAGAACGCACGGGCTGAATTCGATTCCGAATCGGCACTCGTTTTCTTGAATCGGGACCATGGGAGAACAACGCGTGATTTCTAAAGATGCTTCTGGCCGATGAGAGAAGGCCGTATGATCGGGTCGGGTCGGCTTTCAACGAGTATGATCCTGCCGGGAAATTGATCGTCGACATTGTGAAAAGACACGAGAAGGAGCAGAGTGAATGCAGATAGACAGAGTGAGTGCAGAGTTGCCTCTTTACTCAGCGTATGTATAAATGGAGAGGGAAAAAGATTGCTCTGTCGTTAATTACGAGGCAGACAAGAAGAATGGCGGTTAAGGGAGTGTGACAGAGGAGGCACAACAGAAATGTAGAGAAGAAGAGAGGTGAGCACAACTCTCCATACAAGGCTCATACAGGACACGCGCCCTCTTGATCATTTTGGGCATATAAGAGTAAAAATGACTTTCGATGAAACAAATATTATTAAAATTTACTATGAAACAATTTTAGTGAGAAGAATCAAAAAATAAAAGATTAAATAATTTTAGCGGGATAAAAGAAGTGCCATTTTGAGCAATTATTTTAATAAAAATATATCTTTCAAAAATATAATGTCCTTTTATATGAGGATTTTTTAATAAAGATGAATGACATAGATATTATTTGTACACTTTTAAAAGATAAATATAGGACCTCAATTAAATAATCAGACAACAAGAGACCAATTACATGTTAAGAGACAGAAATACCCCTGATATAAATAGAATGTCTAAACCATATATTTCATTAGCTCTCTTTTGTCATGCTTCTTCCGACGCAAAAGTCTCCTTCGATCGGCGGCAGTAACTATGCCAGTGGTCACTATGACGAGTCATGTCATCATCATATAAATAAAGTCACTCGAGACTAGGTGTAATTTAATAAGTTTAATGCTTATTAGTTACATCTTTTGAAAATTAAAAAATGTCACCTTTTTATCCAATGTTTGCTTTTTAATAATATCCAGGTCAAATCCCAAGAGTATTTTCATATAATCTCTTTATTTAATCTTTCATATACAAATAAATATACAATGACAAATTCTATGAGTGGATGCATATAATTTTAAACAAATTGAAGGCTACAAATGATTACAAACACAAATCATACCATATTGAGTTCAATTATGTTTGATTTTGTTATTTATTTTAATACTACCTCAATCCAACTAATATTGGGATGGAAGGGGGTGACACGATTATTAAGAAAAATGTGTTTATGTGGTTGATATTAATTGATAAAGTAAGAATGAAGTAAGAATGATTTAGAGTCACGCAAACCTTACCAAATTTGGTATGAGACAATTTTAGCCGAACATCAGAGTTTGGATTGGTGAAAGCTTAACGATGGGGAAAAGTAGTCTAGCTTTCTCATAAACTCAAGGGAGCTTACCTAAATGCCATGGTAAGAAAATTTGACCATATTACCCTGCTCGAAAACATAGAACACTATTTTGGGTTGTAATATAGCATCATAGATGCTTTGATAGAGTGTTTGCAAACTATTCCTAATTCTTGATTAATAAATCATTGTATTTAAGAAATAAATAAAACTTCTCTTAATATCTTGTATGCCAGAGACTCACATGGTTGTTTTAAGTACCAACTTGCACATTGAATTGTATGTTCGCTCCTTTCCCATGAAATGCATATTCTGCCACATGGTCTCATCCATTACATCTTTTAAGTATATATGTTTAAATTGATTTTTTCTTTGAAGAATAATGGTTCATATTATGAAAGATGGCACACATGAATCATTTGACCCGTCATAGTGGGTCAAATAAACAATGTACCCAAGCAGTCTTATCACGTGACATTCATATAAGCATTCTTCTTTGCTTTGCTTTGGGAGTTTGTTTAACTGCATCTGTATAATTATTTATACAGATAGGGTTGAGAGGTGAAGCATCTTTTGGTCCATCTTATTGAAAATTTTTATTATTTGCTGCATTTTCTTAAATTATTTAGTAAGTTTTACTTCTAATTTTTTATTTTTTATACACTTTAATCTCCTATGAACAACCATTTATTGTTTTTGGTTTAATTGATCCTTTAGTGTTGAGCCTATCTTAACAAAAGTTTTTTTAATAATGGCATTCATATTGATAATGCAAGGTTCGTTGTTGGCGCTGCCCAAAGATATTTCTAAGACATCGGCATTGAGGTTGACTATGGGTAGATATCTCTCGGGGACACCCGAGGAAACTAGAGGTAGATATCCTAGAATATGTTTAAGTCATTAGTAGTTTAATACAAGCGTCAAGATAAGATTTGGCCTAGTGATGGATATCCAGGTATTTAAACTACTGTCAATCGCTAGTAAACCTCTTCCCTCAGTCGTAACTGCGCTTTGAAAAAAAAATTGTGTGCAATACAATGCTATTTTTAAAAAAAGTTTTCTAGGGTTATATGCTAACTCGGTTATTTTACTTATCTATAGAAGAAATAAATATTGCTTTTCTTATGTGACAGGATATATATGCCCTGAGATGTTTTTCTAGTTCTGTGTGCAACACACAAGATTATGCGCCTTGTTAATGTTGATTTTCATTTTGATGTACTTTCACTTGTTCTCTGGAGCTCCAGGGCTTCACATGTTTTAAAAGATATTATTTAATTAATTCTTTTGTGGGGTTATTCGAACCAAAGTAGTAAACAATGACTGATAGCTTACAACTTCAGTTGATAAGCGAAATTTCAACTTCAATATTTTGACGTTGATAATATCTGTACCGAGTTTGATAATATTTTCATCATTAAACCTTATTGTGTGATCGAGTTTGGTTATATTTTCATCTTAAATTTCAGTTTTATCCTAGTGTGTTGTACAAGAAATCCAAATGGAAGATGTATTGGGCATGGATGTTAGTAGAATGGTGGGGGTTACAGTTAAACTACCAAGCTACTTGACCAATTTTCTTATGTTCCCCTTTGATAAAATAGAAGATGTATTGTGCATGGATGAAGACTTTCTTATGAGCTTAACATTTGTTTTAGAAAGTAGAAGTGTTAGTTTTTAGTTGTTGAGCCGGTTTGATGTGTAAATTGTTTCACTTTGATAAATATCTTGAACAATTTTGAGCATACAATTATTAAGATATGTGTAAGTTGTTGAGCATACAATTTTTAACATAGCTTGAACAATATATGCTTTTATAATAGTTCCAAGTGTAATCCCTTTCTTTGATCTTTAAGCATGAAAATTATTAGGGGAATAATTAATAGAAATTGCTCTAAATAGGAGCAAAAACGTTTTGAAATTCCAAAGTAGGAGTATCATGTTTTTTATTCCCTGAATAGGAGTAATCTGCCAAGTTCGGAAAAAATGCCATGTTTTAAAACCTAGTAATGCCAAACTTGGCAGAAATTTACTCATATTCAAGGAATAAAAAACATGATACTCCTATTTTGGAATTTCAAAACTTTTCTACTCTTATTTAGGGAATTCTCTCAATAATTAATGGTCCTAAAAAATATGTTCATGTCTCTTGGTGCATTGGCCGATTGTACTCGATGCAAGCTTAGTCCAAGCGTTTTGCGGTTATGACAAAGTAAAGGGCGGCGTAGGTTAAAGTCGGAGTACGTTTGGGATCAATACCATTACAGAATTACCAGTGAAGAAAGGGAAGGGCTCGGGGGTTGTAGTTCCACTCAACTTTAACTCAAATAAGTACCTGAAAACCCCACTTGTCCCTTAACCCTTTCACTATTAATGTAAAATAAGATTTTGTTCATAGTTCTAGCCCTAATATGGATTCAAAATTTTGATCAAGCCCTATGGATTTTAACTCTGATCAAACTAAATAAGGAGAGGCAAGATAGAATCTGTTGTTTAAAAGTCACCATTTTGCTTCTTAACAACTGGTTCATGCATAAATTTATCAGCTTGTGCATTGCTACTTGTTAATTTGAATGCCCTGCGATGTTTTATGAGTATTGTTTGTCTTTTGACTACTCTTTTCTATAAATCTCAAAGGAATTAGTAATCATATTATCAATTATTTGTGTAAAACAGTAAACTTACGACCATAGAAACTTGGATAGGCTGTCTAGGTAGTACATTACAATCTACTCACCTTACCAATGTCAAACTACACCCCCAACAATGTTGAATGGGGAAGAGTTGGTCTAGATTACAAGGAGGAAGGTACGTGGTCTGCGCCTGTGTGGCATACTTCTCTTCATCCTTTTGTGCAGCCCCCTTCCTTAAAATAAGTGGCAAGGAATTTTAAAGAAGAAAACATACTTTTATTTTGAACGACTAAAAATACCAAAAATTGAGCTTGATATGACTAAGTATTTTATACGCAGCCTAACACCCATTTAGTTGAACTATAGTACGTGTGCCCGTTATTTCAAATTTATCATTCTGTTTCATTTTTAAGAGTTTGATGATACTTTCTCCCCTTTTATACATGGAAGTTGTGTAACAGGAATAACAAAATAAGTGAAATTATTACTCCCTCCGTCCCGCTAACAATGGGACAAGAGGGAGTGACACGCAAATTAATAAAAAGTGGTTTATGTGGTTGATATTGAATTGATAAAGTAAGAATAAAGTTAGAATGATTTAGAGCCACACAAACTTTACCAAATTTGGTATGGGACAATCTTAGTGGGACGGAACGATAAGGTAAAATGGGACAATCATAGCGGGACGGAGGTAGTATATTTTAGAACAAATAAATAAGAGTTACTTAGCAATGTAATTTTTTAAATATTCAAGTTGCATTTGGATAGGTTCTAAAGATAAATATGTTGAATTTTAAGTTTAATAAAAACAGTCTGTTTAGTAACATCTTCTTTGAGAAAAACTCTTCTTAAATCAAGTAAGAACATATGACAATTCAACTGCTTAACGGACGAAAATACCATGTTTCGTTTATGTCAATCTTTCTATGTGACATCTTTTTATAGAAAATAGGTCGTTTTGTAATACACTGTTAGGAATTTGAGATACTAACCAATGTTTATAATTAATTTGATTTTTTAATGATTCAAATTACTTTATGTTGGAGTGAAATTGAGAAATAGGGAATGTGTTATATCTTGGGTCGGAGGCTCAAAACTTCCATTTTTTGTCAAATGGATGTTAAGCAATAATCACTAAAATAAACTCTAGAGACTTTATTTGTTGTTGATTAAAAACGGCATAATCATAGACAAGTTAAAAACATTCTAAATTGGTGTAATGGCCTCTAAAAAGGTATGCAATATGAAATATCCTAAATTAAAGGAATTTGCATAACACTACATGTAGTATGTGGATGAATAAGGTTGATTTTTTAGTTTTATAAAAGAGTGTTTTATAACATCTTCTTTTTAAAAAAATAACCAGCCTCTTTTTGAATCAAGTGAAGTAGGAAGGTGATATGTGGCATATGTCTTTTGTTTGTGAAGCTCTCTTAATAACATTCCACAAATAATTAACAAGAAATTTTAAAGAAGACATATTTATATTTTGAATGACAAAATATGTCAAAATTTGACCCTGTCTAAATATTGTATACTCGATCTAACTAGGGATGGCAATTTAACTCGACCCGATTGATACCCGCACCGAACCGAACTGGTCAAAATGGGGAAAATCGCTTTGACCGGGTAACGGGTACGGGGCGGGGAATACCCGATTTATGTAAACGGGTAATGGGGCGGTTATGGGTTTATACCTACCCGCCCCGTTACCCGCCCCGTTACCCGCCCCGTTACCCGACCCGTTTAATTTGGATACGGTTACCCGCACCATTACCCGACCCGCACAATTAACTTACATATTTTAATAGTTTATGTATTTATTATATAATATATTAAGTATATATGAATAGTAGTACATTAGTATATGACACTTATTCCCTCTATTTTTTGAAAAAATATTCAACTAATCGGCTATCCTTTGCAATTCTGAGGAGTTGGTGCTCAAAATTCACTATTTTAGATTTTTAATTTTCAATTTCATTCATCATCCTTCCTTTGTTAACTTCTACAAGATTTATTTTCTTCACATATTGATTATTTGAGTTTCATGATTTTCTGCACACAATTTTCACATTGTGACTCTCTTAATTTTTCATCCAATAACTTTCATAAAGCTCACATATGAGTTTAAAGTCCAAATATTGGGAACCATTACTCTAGATTGATTTAATTTATGTAATTGCTAATAATTTTGTAGAGGTGTATTGGATGATTAGATTAATTTTGATTGGTTGCTCTAATTTATATCAAGTTTTAAATTTAAATTATGAGGTTTCTAAAACAGTAACTACAAGAATACCTAAATCATAGTATTAGAAGTACATTTTTTAGAAATAATTCCAAATCTATAATCAAAATAAAGGTTGTGGTCAAAAATGCGACTCTAGTAACTTTAGTGTTTTTAATTTTATTCAAGTGTTATATCGTAGTGACTATAAAACTTACCCATGATAACTTATAGTCACATTTATGTCCATATATTTTTTATTAGTAATATTTCAGGAAAAAACTTCTCATTTTCATTATGTTACTTGTATACATTACTGTTCTTAAATTTATATATTGAATGCTGGTGGGGTATGATTATTGAATTTTTGAAAGTTAAATGTTTCTGTGATTCATATTTAGATTTTACTATCGAGACAAAACTTAATCTTTTTATGTTGATGTGGTAAGAGATTCATAATTTTGAATCTAGACATATAATTTGTGAATATTAGGTTCAAAAGATTATAATTTTTTGTGATGTTTTAAAAAACTTAATCTGTGGTGCTATTTAATTTTGATTTGTTTAATTTAGGTGGTCAATTATAAGTAGTTAATCATCATTTTAGGATTTATACTAATTTTGAAGAAAAAAAATTATCTTTTAATAAAACAAGTGGTGCTATTTAATTTTGATTTTTTTTAAAATTTAAGTGGTCAATTATAAGTAGTTAATCATCATTTTAGGATTTATACTAATTTTGAAGAAAAAAAATTACCTTTTAAAAAAACGGTTACCCGCGGGGAAAACCGTTACCCGCGGATAAAAAATACCCGACGGGTAACGGGGCGGTTTCGGGGAAAAATATTATTAAACGGGGCGCGTACGGGTAATGGTATACCCGATCCCGAACCGCCCCGTTGCCATCCCTAGATCTAACACCCAAATATAATTAGATGAATTGTAGAACATTTGTCTGTTGGGTCAACTTTGTCATTGAGAACTACATTTATTTGATGATATGATGATTAGGCATTTTAAGTGGGTTCGCATGGACTATGTTATGTATGAATTATTTTTTCTAGCTTATAGGTGATCTTGGTCCTTTAATTATAGACATTTCCCAAGTTGATTAACAACACCTCTACCAAGAAAACCTCATTGTTGTTCCTCGCCACCCATCTTAGGCCTATGTTTCTAGGATCTCAATCTGTATTTTGAATATAAAATTTGAGGATTATATTCCAACAAAGAAAGTAAATGGCTATTGCTGAATTATTTGTTCAAGCAAAGATCTTATACAACACATTATTACACTATTGAGATCAGGCACTATAGACCTTGTAAACGCTAAATCAAACAAAATCCAAAGACTAATCCAAATACTTCAATTGTAGTGTTTTAATATCCAAAATACCAAACAAAATGTTTGCTTTCCTTGAATTCAACCATTTAAATGTGTGTTTGGTTACACATAATTGGCTGAATCGATTAAATCTAAATTGACTGATCTGAGTTGATTGATTGGTTGAATCTTCTGAATTGAGAAAATATTGTATTAAATAGGTATTTTATTAATAAGTTAAAGAAAAAGTTATATAAAAATAGTTAAAATGGTCACTTAGAGTAACTCCAATCAATTACATATGTGAGTTATAGAGATGATTTTTATGTTATACATATATGAGCATCGCTTTCAAAAAATGAGCATTGGTATAACATTATAAAATGAATAAAAAAAGAGTTTTATACTATGCTCAAATGAGTATAATATTTACACAAAATGTACATCGATATAACGTTTTAAGATAAGTACTATTATTGCGGACTATTCAATGAAGATTTTTTATACTAAAAAGATTTTTAGTATGTTCTGATGTATTTTGATCCCAGTTGATTTATTCTGATTTGATTTGGGACAGAAAATGTTAAAAGTAAAACATCCAAAGTCCCGTCCTACGGAAGTCCTAATTCTGGCCCGGAATGAGCTCGGTGAACCCGGAAATGAAATCGGACTGGGAGTTTGGCGAAGCTCTCTCCCGACCCCTCTGCAGATGAAAGAAACTGAACTCTGAAGCGAACAAAACAAGATGAAGCTCTCCCTCAAGGTTCATGACCCCCGCCGTTCTCCGCCACAACCGCAGCAGCTGAGCAACCACCAGAACCATCTCGAAACTCGGCCACTCCTTCTCAGAGCCAAAATCCCGATTGCCATTTTCAACCTCCCTTTTCTTTCGGGCTTCACCACTACCACTCAACACCCTTCTGACTTATCCGTCTCCCTCGCCACCAACTTCTCCTCCGGCCCGAATCTGAAACTCGCATATACTGCCACTTCTTCCTCATCAAGCTCCGCCTCACCTCCGCTGACCCTGTCTCTCAAATCGGGAATCGGCGTTTTTGGGTCTCCCAAGAACTCCCCTCTTATCATTTGCGCCAGTTTCTCGTTGTTCCCATTAAACCCCCACCCCACCCCGACATTCACTTTACTCCTCAAACCTCAATTTGGTTCTTTCTCTCTGAAGAAGGCTACTTCTTCCAACCCTAACCCTAGTCCTAAGCACAACGGTTTGTCAAATTCATTTGGGTTTGTTCCATTGGACAGGCCTACGAATTTCAAGGACTTCTCCTCGGTTGAGGATGGAAAAGAGTCGTTTGTTAAGGGGGTTTCCATTATGGCCAGGACTGAAATGCAAATAACAAAGAAGGCATTGATTAGTTTCCGGTGGGGTGTGAATTTTTTGGAGGATTTGGGGAATCGGGTGCCATATCTGAATCTGAATAAGGTTCGGGTTGAGAGGGTTGATGATGAGGTCAAGGAGCTGAAGAACGAGAAGAGTTGGAGTGATGTGGAGTTGTTGAAAGGGATGTGTTTATGGATGAAGAAGGAATTGGATTCACTGCAGAGAGAGAACAGAGAGATGACAGCTAAGTTGGAAACTATGAAAACTGGGCATTTTCTGAAAACAGACAGTTTTAAGGAAGAGTGTGCTGGGAAGAAGACAGTAGCTCCCATTGTTGAGAGCTCAAGTGGTCTTGAGCAGTGGAGGAACAAAAAGAATTATGGGGGCGACAATGGGACGAAAGAGGTCAAGACAAAAGTGACCAATGAAAACAGGTCTAGTGAGCTTGAGAGTGAATTGCAGAAAGCCCTAAGTGCTGCCACCGCTTCATCATCATAAAAGATTAGCTCCAACAAGGCAATAAGGTAGTGAATATGGAGGTATACCACTTTGGGAGTGTATATATATGAGCTTGCTTTAAAGTTTAAACGGAAGTGGATTGTTTTATTTCTGCAACTTATGATGATGCTTTGAAAATCAACTGCATTCTTGAAAAAAGTACATCAATGGCAGCAGATAGAGATTTTAGCATGTTGCACTTATAGCTTTTCTAGTCAAGACTGGGGCTTGATAACTCTTTCAAACTACAGAGTATATTTAAATCGTTATTTGTTGCTTCGGAAAATTTCAACTTGGCGTTTTTTGGATATGCACCTTATGAACCTTATCATTCCTCTCTCATAGTCTCATTATGAGCATTCTTGTTTTGAGATTGGTACATACAACTCTTGAGAACAAGATGGTATCATCCCATGAGTAAATGATAATTCTCTCCCTGCCAAACTTATCATCCCATGAGTTATGGTTTTTCTTTTTCTGTGCCCTTTGACTCACAAGGATGGTTTGTGCTTTGTAAGGACTGGTACTTACTCATAAGGATGGTTGAGGATGGGATTTACTTACTCATAAACCATTACTTTGTAATAAGAGGGTAACTTGGAAACAAGTTAAAGGCTGTGCACCTGATTAACTTTTTGGTGACTTATAAGTTATAATCTTAGGGAGAACTATCAAATAAGCCCTCGAACTTTCATAAAACGTGCGAATAAGCCCTTTTATAGGAGGTTCTGTCCGGCCGTCGCCATTTGGGGTGGTTTCCGGTGGAATTTTTTGATGAATTTTTTTGATCATCTTCTTCATTAAGTCTAGTTACTCATACCAAATTTCAGTTAAACATTCAATTGGAAAGGCAGTTGAATGAATTTTTGAAGATAACTGTGCTGTTAGGCAGCGCAGTATATTTCAGAAAATCATTTGACTGCCTTCTCGATTGAAATTTTAGCTGAAATTTAGTATGGATAAACTAGACTTAATGAAGAAGCTCAAAAAATATCATCAAAAAATTCCACCGAAAACCGCCCCAAATGGCGACAGCCGAACAAAGCCTCTCGTAAAAAGGCTTATTTGCACTTTTTATGAAAGTTCGAAGGCTTATTTGATAGTTCCCCCTATAATCTTATTATTATGTCCATGATGAGAACTGAGAACTCTTTTCCAATACTAAATAACCGTTCCAATCTAAACCTAAATATCTCTGAATTTCTTTAACATTGCATCGAACTACGACAATCCCAATAATCATGGACAGCCCCAGACTCAGTTGTGTCTAAGTGGGTGTTTGTTAGTTTATGTATGTGGGGGTTGGTCTTTTTGCACTTCGAGGATTTATCAAAACCAAGTGTGTGACTTTATCAAATCCAGTTTTTTGCTTTTACAAAAAAAGTCTGTATACTAAAATCCGGGCGCTTCTCCGGAGGGATGGGATGAAGAATGTAATAATTGCATGTGGTTTGTATGTACTCCATTTGTTTTGTCTATAACAACTCTCTTCCTCCTTTACAATAAAATTTCTTCCATTTGTTACTACTACACCCTTTTCTAATAACTCTCTTATGTAGGCTTGGACTCGGGTCGGGTCACCCGGCCCGTGGACCGGACCGGCCCGCTACTGTGCGGGATCGGGACAGGACGGTTCTCGGGTCCGGGTCGGGCCTAGGCCCGGGGGGTAGGGCGAGTCCGGGCTCGGGTCTCAATTTTGGTGAACCGGTCCGGCCGGCCCGGGCCAAATTGAATTTTTTTTATTTTTTTTTTCATTTTTGGGGTTCCACCCGGGTTGGGCTTGATGGGTAGGATGGGTTTGGGGGGGTTTGGGAGGGTGGGGGTGAGGGGGGGGTTAGGAAAGCAAAAAAAAAAATTCCAAACCGGAGGCCTGGCCCGGGCCGGTCCCGGGTCCACCATTCTTGAACCGCCAGCCCGCCCGAGCCTAGGCCCGACCTGGACCCGGCCCGGACCCGAGTCCACCCCTACTCTTATGGTATCATGTTTTTTATCGGAATACCCCAGAATACACCCTTTATTTTACAAGAGAATCCAATCATTTTAAAAACATAACTATGGAGAGATATCAAAAGAAAGTATTAACAAACTTCTTTTTAGTGCAATAGCTACAACAACTAATTGTAAATGGTAAGAAGACAATGAATATATCTTGTGTATGGAATTTCATTTAAGATAATATTAAATCCATTAAGCTCACCACACATTTTAGAAGTCTCATCATATCATTGATCTGACTTGTAATTTTGGAAAAAGATAATTCGTATTTCAAAAAAAATTAATCAACAATGTCATTTTTCAAAGAATAACTGTCAAGAACATGTCTAATTATATGAAATCTCTTCATAATAACTCCGTTGTCATTTAAATGTCTTATAAAAATTTACATATGCTCTTTGACAGAATTACTACATATCTAATAGTCATCATAGTTTTATATCAAGAAGCGGGGCACTTATTATATCATAAGTACTAATACTAAATTTCAGGATAGGAAGCGGGACACTTGCCCCCAGGACCCCCCAGGTCCTCCACCGTTTGTTAGTTTATGTATGTGTGTGGGGGAGGAGCGAGCTTCCTGTGTGGAGTGTGTGTTAAAAGAGGGTTGGTCTTTTTGTAGTTGAATGAGAGTGGCTCTGGTATTTTATTCTGTGATAATCAGAGAACTTTTTAATCCTGGCGAGGATTTATCAAAACCAAGTGTGTAACTATATCAAATCCAGTTTTGTGCTTTTACAAAAAAAAGTCTGTATACTACCATCTGGGCGCTTCTCTGGAGGGATGGAGATGACTTCACTAAGAAGTATGTAATAACAACTCTCTTCTTCCATTACAACAAAAATTCTTTTGTATTCTTTCATTTTTTTTTCATGACTCTAAGAGCCTGTTTAATAACACTGAAATCGGTTGACTCAACTGATTCGGTTGAAGTTTATGAAGTTCCAGCTGAAGTGACTGGTTTCTGTTGATTTATGAAAAAATTATATTTAAAATATTTATTATTAATAAAATAAAGAACAAATTAATAGCTAAAATGATCCCATATAGTAATTTCAGCTAATACAGCCCGAAAAGTAACTTCAGTTTTATTTTTTTATTATTACACAATTCTTTCGGTTACGTATTTGGTGGAAAAGTTGACTGATAAGTCTGAAACCCGAAAAATAGGGTTACCAAACGACTCTAAATTTGTCATTCTTTCGGTTAAAGATGGAGGATGCATAGCTATTGAAATAGTAACTTGAAACAAATAATGTAATTTTCCAAAATCTTTTTTTCATGTTTTTTTATCGTAAAAGAGCGACTTTATATTAAAAATGAGAACACATACAAGACAACTTTCAGAAAGATTTTACGTATCCAATCATGAACTCTAGGAATAGACATAGAGTCAGCCAGCTCATACAAAACAACTTGACTCGCTAAACCTGAAACGAGAAAAATTAAGCCTACAATGAATGGATCTGAAACCCTGCCTATAAAAAAACTCCAAAAATCTAAACATTCAAATCATATCAACTCGGACTAAAACAGAAACAAGTACTACTAGTGACAAAAATAATATTGAAATAAAATCTTTCTACAAAACTCTTCTTGGTATAGAGGTGGTTCCGAAAGAGGAAGAGCTCTTGCAATATGGGTGAATACCAACTACACCACCATCAGAGCGGTCGATCAAGTCTTCACGATCCAGCACCAATACAATCTCTCAGCCGCAACTCGTTCATCTACCAACGCTATCTCATCCGATGTAGTTGCAATCCCAAGCTCTAGAACATTTAAAATCGGTATACTCTGCCGCTCCATCCCCAAATCCTCATATTGATAGGGGGCAGCGGAAAATCTCAATCCGTATAAAGAGGGAGATGGCCGCTAGGGTTGGAGAGAGACTCTCAAATTTGAATACAGAATTCGTGTTTGGATATGGAAGTTTGAAATAAACTTCACTTATCAAGGATAATTTTGAAGTGATCTAAGCTAAATTTAATACGGAGTAACGTAATATTCTTAAAAACTCCTCATGCACTATCTCTAAATTATACTCCCTCCGTTCTTTACTATCTATCCCGCTAGCCTTGAACACGGGTTTTAATAGAAAAATAGTAGGATAAATGTAGAGTGTGTAGGGTAAATGATAAAGTAGCAAAGAAAGTATATTAAAAAGAGTAAAGTGATGATAAAGTAGGAAAGAGAGTATAATCTATAGTCTTATATACGGAGTAGTAAAGTTGAGTTAAAAACTAATGATGTCTCAGATTCCTTTTGGATAAAGAAAATTCTGTTATCACAATAATTAAAACAATTAATTAACTCCCTACATCACACGCCTATTTCAAAAAAAAACTCCCTACATCACAACCAATTTGGAGCAAAAAAAGGAGAAATAATCTCTCTTTTTAAAGTGATATAACTTTTATATTTATAATCTAATTTTTATTAAAGCTATATCAAAATTCATAACTTTTTATTATCTTTCATATGACACCAATATTATATATATATATATATATATATATATATATATATATATATATATATATATATATATATATATATATATATATATATACACGTCCCGTAGAAAGGTTCCACACAGTTTACGATATCTAACTGATCATAAAGTTAATTGATCCGATCCGTAATTAGATTCTTTTTAGTAAATAAAATTTAAATATCTAAAGACTACATCAAAAGTTTTATAAAGTCGCAAAAGAAAAACTCAAATTTGATAAAAATTGGATTTATAAAGTAATAGATTAAGAAGACTTTATGTTGACCAGATAATAGTGGACGAGAACTTTTGAATGGGATGAAGGTAGTATTTTATATAGCAAATCTGAGTTAAAAATTCTATTGATTTATAAAAATTCTATTATCACTACTACTAAAACATTTAATTCATATAAGCTGACTTGGTTCATCATTGCTATTCAGTACATGTATCACTCCTCATTTGGAGAAAATGAAGGAGAAAATACTTTTTTTAAATGTTTTAAAAATCATTTATTTGTACTCCAATTTTTACAGAGAATACATCAAAATTTATAACATTCTATTATCTTATACAAAAATCAATGTTGCATATATAAAAATAAAAACATTATTTTATACAATACATTTGGGTTAAAAATCAATGAGGTGTTAGTCTCTTATTGGGTAATAAAAGATTGATAATCGTTATTATTAAAACATTTAATTAATCCAAGATCACTCAATGCATCTCTGCTATTCACTTGATGCATAAGTGCTATTCATATTAATCATGCCAACTCATTTGGAGAAAGTGAAAGAGAAAATATCTTTTAATGTGCTATAACTTTTTATTTGTACTCCAATCTTTACGAAAATTATATCAAAATTAATTGATATTTCATATGCCATCACTATTGCATATATAAAAATAAAAATATATTATTTCATATAATAAAATGTAGTTATAAATCAGTAATGTGTATGTTTCTTACTACGTATTAGTTAATACATTTTGTTATCACTACTACTATAACATTTAATTAATTCAAGTTCACTTGATGCTTCACTGCTATTTACTCGATGCATCATTGATTCACTTTAATCACGTCAACTTATTTAGAGAAATGGGAAGAAATTTTTTCTTCTTTTTTTGTAATCCAATATATATAAGAAATGTATCAAAATTAATAAGTTTTGTAATCTTTCATATTAAACCAATATTACATATATAAAAATATAAAAAATATTACTTTTATCCAATAAAACTGAAGTATGAATCAATGATGTGTGAGTCTTATATTCAGGCCCGGCCCAGCCCAGGTGCAACTGGAGCAGCTGCACAGGGCCTCCAATTTTGGAGGGCCCCCAATTTTTTTAAGTGTAGTAGTATACCTAGGCCCATTAGTAAAGAGTAATAACTAATAATTCGAAAAAGGCCTGATCCAATAAATTCTAAAAACCGTCCGCCTCTTTACTTCCGTTAGTAACGATGTACCGCGTGGAATGGCTAAATGCCTAAATCGAAGCGACGAACGGACGAAGACCAAGAAGACTGAAGAACGTGCGAATCTGCAATGAGAGAAATCGAAGCGACGAACGGACGAAGACCAAGAAGGCGGACGAACGTGCGAATCTGCAATGAGAGAAATCGAAGCGGCGAATTGGGCGAAACTACTAAAAGTCGGACGGTCGGAGAGGTATGAAATTTAATCTTAAATACCTTCTATTCTTCTCAAGTTAAGCAAATCGCCTAGCAGTGCTAATCTGTCTTCTCAAGTTGAGCAAATCGGTGAAATCGTCTACTGTGTCTGCTGGACTGCTGGTCGCTGCGCAGCACTGCAGCAGGGAAGCTGAAGCAGCCGAACTTGAGGAGTGACCGAGTGAGGACTTGGGGCCGAGTTGAGGGTGGGGGCGTGGGGCGGTGGCAGGTGGGCATTGGCAGTTTGGCAGTTTGGCACACAATCTGTTTGGACTGTTTCAGGACTTCAATTCAATCTTCAGGTGTTTTTGTTCCCATAATCCCATTCTCATTTCCTAGTTCATACAATCATACTTTGTAATTGTTAATTTGGAATTTTGGATTCATCTACATCTTATAATTTATAAATTAGAATTTAATAAATTGATATTTGAAAATGGCTCCAAGAGTTAGAAAATATGAATCCGGATATGAAAAACGAATGAAGAAAAAAAAACAGATGAGTTTATTTTATCTCAAAAAGGAGCTTTAGAAAAATTTGTTACAAGAGAACCACAAAGTGTTTTTGCGAATGAAAATACTTGTGCTAGCGGTGGTGTTGATGTTGATGATATTGTTGGTGCAACTGATAATGATGTTGATGTTGATGATTGTGTTGGTGCAACTGTTAATGTTGTTGATGATGATCTTGGTGCAACTGCTAATGATAATGTTGATGGCATTGTTAATTCTAGTTGTGAATTTGATGATAATGTTGTTGCTAATGATGTTTTTGAAAGTATTGATATATTTGATCCAAGAAATTGGGATGTTCTTGATTGTAACATGATTAATAATTTAGTTGAAAAGGGTCCAATTAGAGATTTATCTATCACTAAGGGTCCTAAAGATCAATCATCAAGAAGGTTTTCATCTGCATTTTACACTAGAATTTTACCAAATAGAGAAAAGTGTGATAGAGAATGGCTAGTTTATTCAAAGGAAATTGATAAAGTTTTTTGTTTTTGCTGTAAAATATTTAAAAAAGGGATTGGTAGAAATCAATTAGCGAATGAGGGATTTGGAGATTGGACACATGTTACCACTAGGCTTAGAGAACATGAATGTAGTGCTGAACATCTTTAAAATATGACTACATGGTATGATTTGCGTTTAAGATTGCAGAAAAATCAAACGATTGATAAAACTTCTCAAAAACTTTTCGAAAAAGAAAAAGAGCATTGGAGAAAGATGTTGTTGAGAATTGTTTCGGTGGTGAAATTTCTTGCTAAACATAATCTTGCATTTCGTGGTACGAATGAGAAGTTGTATCAAAACAGTAATGGAAATTTTTTGGGCTTAATTGAGATGTTGGCAGAGTTTGACCCTGTTGTTCAAGAACATGTTCAACGTATTAAAAATGATGAAATTCATTATCATTATCTAGGGCATAGGATCCAAAACGAGTTAATACTCTTGCTTGGTTCTCAAATTAAATCCGTAATTATTGAAAAAATCAAACAAGCAAAATACTTTTCTGTGATACTTGATTGCACCCCTGATATAAGTCATCAAGAACAAATGTCTTTAATATTGAGATATGTGGATGTCTCGTCAAACTCAGTTTGCATTGAGGAATCATTTTTAGGGTTTTTGAATGTTAATGATACGACTGGTCAAGGCCTTTTTGATGTTATGCAAAATGAATTGGTCTCTCTTGATCTTGAGCTTGATAACGTAAGAGGACAGAGATACGATAATGGGTCTAATATGAAAGGAAAACATCAAGGAGTGCAAAAAAAATTGTTGGATTTAAATCCTAGAGCTTTTTGCCAATGGAGAATATGAGGCCTGTTGATATCTTGAAATTTTTAAAACGTCTTGATTGCTTTCCTAATGCGGTTATTGCATATAGAGTTCTGTTGACTATTCCCATTACTGTTGCAACTGCAGAGCGAAGCTTTTCAAAATTGAAGGCGTTAAAGACTTACATGCGGTCAACAATGACACAAGAAAGACTTAATGGATTGGCTTTAGTGGCAATTGAGAGCGACATATTGGAGAAGATTGCACATGAAGACCTTATCGATGACTTTATTTCAAAGAATCTTAGAAGGATATCATTATTTAAATAAATGTAGTTTAATTTCAAAATATTGGATGTGATTTTGATGCTCTTGGTGTATTAGTCAAAGAAGAATTGCATTTTAGTATGTAGTATAATTATAAAATATGATATTACTTTTTTATTTTATTATTAGTATTTTTTGTATTAAATATTAGGGCCTCCGATTTTTCTTTTGAACAGGGCCTCTCATTTGTCAGGACCGGGCCTGCTTATATTGGTTAATAAAAATTTCATTATCACCACTACTAAATCATTTAATTAATCCAAGTTCACTCGGTGCATCACTGTTATTCACACGGTGTATCACTATTATTCACTCGGTGCATCACTGCTATTCATTTTAATCCAATCAACTCATTCAATGCATCACTCCAAATTTAACAGAACATATATAAAAAATCGTAAAATTTATGATCGTTCATATGACACCAAATTACATATATATAAAAACTATCGAAATAATTGAGCTATAAATGAATGATATATAATATCTATATTAAATTTTGAGTTTAAATGTGCATTATGGGAAACACACATTTACACAGTAGTCGTGACACATATAAATAATCCAATTTTCATTAAATATTTAAATTTATTATTTTATTTAGTAAAACAGGATTTCAAACCGCTAACACACACACACATATATATATGTGTGTGTGTGTGTGTGTGTCACTCTAAAAGTAATAAAGAAGTGAGGAAGTAATTTATAAAAAAGTAAGAGGGGTAAAAGTAATAAAAGTGAGAGTATTTTATAAAAAACTTTTCTAAAATAGAAAGAGAGACAAATAATAAAAAACGTCCCAAAAAGGAATGCGAGACAGTTAATAAAGAAGGGAGGAAGTAGCACACATGAATACATGATGTCTTTAATTATTCACTCATCTCACATTCTTGCATTCACAAATCGTCTAGATTTATGTTTTTCTATTAGATCATTACCATTATACTAAACACTTTGGCTCATTAATGCTTAATTCATCCATCCATTATATTTTCACATAGGAACCACAAATATATTAATTAAAATGGAATGTGACAATTTTTTTCAAACAACAAAAAAAGTAAAGAAGGTAATGTTTTAAGGGAGGGGAGAGTATTATTTTAAGGACGGAGAAAGTCTAGATTGGTTTGTTTGAGGATTATGGCCATAACTTAAAGACTGGGCAGAGCTTATTAGCAATTAGCATTATATTATTTGGGATTGTTAAATATTAAGGAGTATAGTCATTTTAGATTGTTTTTCAAAAATCATAACTGTTTGAGATTGTTCATCAAAAAAGTTTTTCTTTTTCATATTTTGGTAGCATAATTAGTTTCTAACTTATTGTTCATGTATTTAAACTTGAGATATTTAGTATTCATAGTTATATCATTTTCCCGTTTTTTAGTAAGTACGTACATTTATTGAAGGATGGAGTACTAACTTTTGTAGTATACTCCATGGCCTTATATATTCATTGCACATTTTAATATCTTGGCAAACTGTCCTCGCTTCAACTCCAAAATAAATTCTTCTAACGGTGCTTCCGTTGGTGCATTCAAAGCAAACTTCAATTCATACCAATCAGAAGATAAACATTATGGATTATTTACTCCCCAACTACTCTGCTCATTATGGATGTTTTTTTAGTGAAATTTGGTAGTCTAATCTGATCTTGTATGTTATGTTTAACTCTGGTCTGATCTGATTCGAATTGGACTGATCTGATTGGTCTGAACTAATCTGGTCTAGTCTAGTAATGCATAATCTCTATGTATCTTATAACTCTTCAAGTCTGGTCTCCCCTGAACCATGATCTCTATTTGTTCAAATTTTTATAAGAAGCTTCTGGCTAAAAGACATGATTGCATTAAATGTGTTTATTGAAAGTTAAGAATAATATTGAATAATCCAGAATTTAATATTTTATACCAATTTGTTTCTAAACAATCTTTCAAAACAATCTCATGGCTTAAATCATCTCTAAAAAGATTTTCAACATCAATCCTAAAATAAACTCATAAATAAGAATGACCTTATAAATTAAAAGCTGTTAAATAGGCTTTAACTTTTTAGAGAGATTTTACAAAAACATGGCATATTTAGGGATGGATCCATGAATCGGATGAATTGAGTTGGAGAGCAATTATACGAAGGTTAAACGTTAGTAAGTGAGCTAATAAAATATGAAAACAGAAAAATTACACTAAAATCTTGAAATAAAAATAAGTTATCTTGTGATTCAGCTCACTGTAGGTCTAATGTAGATCATCTGGTGTACATATTTATAAATAAAATAAATATATATATGTTTGACAAAAATATTACGAAGTAATTTTTAAGTACAATGTTGATGCCAATTACCTTGTGGTCTGATGTCATCACTGTTAATCTTCCAAAGCGGAGGTCATGAGTTCGAGTCTCAACCCAATCAAGGATGTTGGCATTAACTGAAACAGATATTATAACAGGTTTAGAGGAATATGAAAAAAAAGTGTAGTATCGATATATAAGATGTCATTCAAAATGTTTAAAATGAATATTAACTTATGAAAAGAAAATTTTTGTATATAAATGTTTTACTTTAAATTTTATCTATTTTGTTTTTTTGTTTTTTGAAACGTTATACTTCGTATTATAAATATCGTTTCCCTCCGTTTCATTGGATGATGGAGTATATGGCTCAGGGACCTCTGACCCACATACTTCCACAACTGCAATCAGGTCCACCATGTCCAAAACGGGTCAAGTCCAGCAAAATGAAGCTCTAAACAGCCCATAACACGCAAGGGGGTGCCTTCGGCCCCATGGCCGAAGGCTACCGTTGACATAATTGAACTCAGAAACGTCACAGGAGAACAAGGCTGAAAACAAGCCTTCGGCACCTACAACCCTCGGCCAATGGAGCCTTCGGCATAGTACGTATAGCCGAGGGCGTCTTCCTCGACAGAATCTCCTCTTCACATGCGCTGGATCACTGTACCAAGTACAAATGTCGCATCCAACCACTGCATTTAATGCGACCACATGCAAATGCCGGTGCCACCCCGATTGAGGTGACCTCTCGATCGTTAGATTGTTGACACGTGTACCCTCATCGCATTTATTGCTGCTATAAATAGCGGCCCATTTCCCCATTGTAAACCATACTGAATTCATATTGAATACTCACTTTCTCTCTCTTACTTATTGCTCTGACTCCCCTCCAGTTATTCCCGCAATAACCCCCGGATAGATACCCCCGGGTACACTATTCATCATTGGACTTTACCAACTTTCCCTTTTTTATTGTCTCAAAAAACTTTGTCACTTTCCTATTAAAGCAACTAATTTGTGGTTGCTCACATTCTCTATCCTATGCACAAATCTCAACCACATAGTTTTTACTATTCTTATGTCTAATATACTTTGCACTTGGCAAAGTTCACCGGACCGAGGTAGTATATTTTATTGCTCTGTATTCATATAACCCTTATGGCTGTATACTTTTCTAAAAATTGGGACACCTTTCATTGGTGGATATGTGGAATCTATTTAACATATACAAAAACTTCCTTGTAAATAATAACAATAATAACAAAGAAATTTTCTCGTAATAATAATAACAATTAATACTAGGGGGCGTAATACCCTAGGAACAATATCATGTATTCATATCCTGGCTTGCAGCCTTGTATGCCTATATAAAGGAAGAACGAAGTAAGGCGGCTCTCAATTCAATATCCAATTTTGGTAAGAAGTACTAGAGCAAATTTGGAAGAGCTGAGGTGGCGTGGCCGGAGATGGGGCTAAAAGGTAAGTTGATAGCCGCAATTGAATTCAAAGCCGGTGGAGATTTGTTTCATGAACTCTTCAGGTACAAACCACACGACGTGTCCACAGCCAGCCCAGACAAGGTCCAAGGTTGTGATTTGGTTGAGGGTCATGAGTTCGGCCACGTTGGCACCATCATTTGTTGGAAATACACCCATGGTACGTATAATTCAAGATCACACTTGCATAAAAAAAACATTGTTGGAAATGGATGGGATGCACCATCATTTGTTGGAAATGGAAGTACCGTCACATTCTGATTGGGAGCCTCAGGGATGGGTGTCATCCTTTTTTACCTGAAATTTCATTCTAAGAGATAAATCCTAATAGGAGAAGTAATCAAAATCTTATATAATGTTTCATTGTTTTATAGCTTTTCGATGTAGTTTTATTAGAGTAGATCAAACAAATTCAGACTAAACCAATTCAGACCAAGTCTGTCCAGACTAAATCTGGTGGCTTAAACAGATGAAAGCAATTCAAACATTTTTTAAATGTGAATATTACCCGAAATAGGACTAAAATAGTTTGAAAATTCTAAAATAAGACTGCCATGTTTTTATTCCCAAAGTAGGACTAATTACTGCCATGTTTAAAAAATACTGTCATGTTTGAAGTCTAGTACTGCCAAAATATGATAGTAATTAGTCCTACTTTGGGAATAAAAAACATGACAATCCTATTTTGGAAATTTAGAAACTGTTTTAGTCCTATTTCGGGAACTTTCAATTCCCTTTTTAAATTTAGTTCTATTTTAAGTTCAATTTGTGATGCGCATGCAGAAGGGAAAGAGAAGAAAGCAAAACAACTTATTCAAAAAATTGATGAAGAGAAGAAGTTGGTTGAGTATCAGATGTTAGAAGGAGACTTGATGGAACAATACAAAGCTTTCCTAATAACAATCCACATAGAGACAAAGGATGGTATTGATTTGGTGACATGGACCTTAGACTATGAAATGCCCAATGAAGATGTGGAACATCCCATTTCAATGCTCTCCTACTTCATCAACCTCACCAAGGACATCGAGACTCATCATACCCCCAAACCTACTTCAATTTGATCGGTCCATGTTTCAATCTTATAGTAACGTATGATTTTAATGAATAAAAAAACTGTCTGTTTGTAATCTCGATGGGATTCACAAACAGACTGTTTCACATCACTTTGTTAAAATCCAGCATCACAAAAAAAAAACATGTTATAAAAACGTGTTTTTTAGTGCGGATTTTGTAATAAAATCGTTCTTGTGTTTGTATTGAGCCTTTATTTTACGAAGGACGTTTGCACGTTTGTGTGTAAGTGTGTTAGTGTCTTGAATATTAAGCTTTGAATGTACGCATATCATTTTCGATGTTTTTACTTGGTGTGTTTTAATCCCAGATCAGACTTCCAGAGTTACTCCCTCCGTCCCAGAATTTACTTCCATAGTACAAATGGCACACTGATTAAGAAAGTGAGAATTGTGTGGTGGAGAGTTGTGCAGAGGAGAGAGAAATGTGTAAGAATGCGTAAGAATTGCTGTGAACCACAAATTTTTTGCCAAAACGGGAAAGCAAAGTTCTTTTTAGGACAGACGAAAAGGGAAAGTTGGAAGTAAATTATGGGATGGAGGGAGTATAAGATACACAGAAACCAAACATGTACCAGACCAGACCAGACCTAAACAGTCCAGATCAGATCATAGTATCAGACTATCAAATTTGAGTCCTAAGTAAAAACATTTAATTACATGCATGTTGTATCATGTATGGATCCCCGTAAATAAAACGGAGTAAATTAAAGTACCATCCTCTCCAGGGTTGTAAACGAATCAAATAATTTGTGCTCGATTCGCGATTCGAATTCGTATAAGATGATTCGAATTCGGAAAATTCAAATACAAATACAAATAAGAATATTAAATTTGATTTGAGTTGTTATCAAATACAAATAAGAATATCAGTGTATTCGATTCGAATATTAATCAAATATATTCGATTAATAATAATGGTAATATTAATGTCAATATTAATAATAATAGTAGTAATAACATTATAATAACTTTTAAAAGATAGTCATTCCCTCAAAGTGTAACCCACAATACATTTTTGCATACAAATTCCAAACCTATTTGTAATAAATCAGAATATAAATACAAATCAATTAGTTTGGTTCAAACGTTTTTCAAATACAATATAAATAATTATGTATTCGATTTGAAGAATAAAATTAGAATTACGTTGTTTGACTTTGATATGTACGATTATCGATCAATAATGATAGCGAGACTGATGGAGAGAGTAATACTTGCTGCGTGGACTCCATCTATACTCCATCTATTTATAATTGCGACAAACCTACTACGTACCAGTACTATACTCCATCTATTTATAATTGGGTCCTGCTTGTAGATGTTAATGTAATACATGCCATTTACAAATAACCGATTTTAGCCAGTTAGGTTATATAGAGTAAGTTTCTTTTTTCTTTTCGTTTTCTATATAAAAACACTCTCTCTCCTGCCATTTTCATGTCTTCTTCTACGAATATCAATCTCTTGGACTTCCTAGTTTCCACTTATTCTTCTCAATTCTTTCTCTAGAGGAGAGAAAGAAGGGAAATCCTATGCCCTGCTCCCACTATATCAGCAAGACTATGAAATATAAAAACATACTTGAGAGCATGTGCACGTAGAAACGCAAAGAAATATCCCAAAAATTCCTAATTGTCCTCTGCAATGTTCAACATCACTCTCTAAAGTGCTCTTGTAGGCTTGTAGCCGAACAATGAGAATTTACTTGAATCGCTAAAAATAAAAATCATGTAAAATTTGAAAATATAAAATTTCTATGCGCTCAATCATTGAATCTTAAACCCTCCACAACAAAAACGAGATCATAAATGGATGCTTCAACATGAGGTATAAAACAATTATTATTGAAATTTGAAGAGCCAAACCTTTTCTAAAACTCTCCTCCCCGTGTGGGCCGTTAAAGAAGAAATTCCACGTGATTATAATGAACACAATAACAAGACTCCATTTTTTGACGTATTCTATTGATTATTAGAAGACTAAGAATGAGAATATCTATAATAAATTAATAATACACTCCTATAAATTTAATATGCGAATTTAATGTAATATAATACTTTTGAAATATGCATTGATAGGACATTTTAAAATGAACATAACATCAATACTAAATGAGCATACATAACTTACAAAATGTTCATTGATATGAAGATCGTAAGGTTTGTTAGGTTAACATAACGAGATTTTCATTTATCATCAAATCTCCTCTATTGAGATGAAAATCACGATTTCTGTTAAATGAGCATTAATGAACTTTTAATGAGCATCATACATATTCTGTTGAATATTATTGAGTATCGTGAATTTTGCTACATATTTTTTGATTCACTTTCTTTTTCTTATTTTTTCTTTTATATAAATTTTATTGAGCATCAAAACATTTTCATTGAGCATTAAGTCTCATCTATTGAACATTGGAACTCTGTAATTGAGTATAAAAATTTCAAAACCTATTGAGCATCACAACGTCTTCATTTAACAGTCAACCGTAATAGTGTTTATCTTAAAACGGTATATCGATGTACATTCTGTGTCAATATTATACTCATTTGACTATAGAATAAAACTCATTTTTGTACTCATTTTATAATGTTATATCAATGCTCATATTTTTTAAAGTGACACTCACATATGTATAACATAAAACTCATTTCTGTAACTCACACATGTAACGTAATCATTACAAATAACTAAGAATAAATTTTTCTGAACAATAAAACTCAACCAATTTTAACACAATGCACATTGTAAAATTGGTGAATGCACATTTTAAATGTAATGATAGAAAAATATAACATTAATCGCTCAAAATATCACATAAGAATCTTTAATAGTTGAATTTTAAAATCAAAAGTAAAGGGATTCTTTAATAATGAAATTAGGTGGTGACCGTATAGATCAAAGAGAGAACTTTAGCCGACATTTAATTCCATCATCTCTAGTTATTTTACTGGTCTTGAGTTAAATCACCTATGATCTACGCGAATCCTTCGACCGATCGAAGTTCTTAGTTCTAAAATTTTGAATCATGATGATCCATCTTTTTATCTCGCGATTCAACTCCTGAAAGTCGACAACCCTAGAGCTTCATTTCTTGTCGATCGATCTGGACAATCCACCTCCTGCAACGATGATCTGAAATTTGGACGATCGAACCGCAGAACTCCTATGTTGATGCTTCTTCCGACGTATTCGACGGTGAAATCCACACCCCTTCCTCCGGTGAGCATCGATGGCAGCAGTTGTGCATGAAGTTCAAATGGATCGATAATAAATGAGCTGAAACCGATAAAAAATCACAAATATACTCGGTCAGTAGGTGTAGCATATAATTTGCACAATAATAATAACCCAACAACCACATTAATAGCAACAACCATAATTGGGACAGTATCCTACGTACGTATTCTAGCCATAATAGTGGCTAGCTACTGCTTTGTACGTCGATATAAAGGCAGCTCTGGGTTTCCATTTTTAGTATCAAATTAACATTGTGAGTAGTGATCATTGGAATTAAGATTGAGTTGGAGATGGGGTTAAAGGGTAAGTTGATAGCGGCAATAGAATTCAAGGTCGGCGGAGATTTGTTCCATGATCATTTCAGGTACACACCACACAAAGTTTCCACAGCTAGCCCGCAGAAACTGCAAGGATGTGATTTGCTTGAGGGTGAATTTGGTCACGTTGGCTCCGTTTTGTGTTGGAGGTACACCCACGGTATGTACCATCACTATTTTATCCTCGGTTCTATTTAAATAGACTAGGAGCCCATTTGGTAATAGCCCAATCGGCTATATTGGTCGATTATGCTGAAATTTATAAAATTCTGACTGATACGGTTGTATTGAATGATTTTGTTGATTTATGAAAAATAATAATTTAAAATACATTTTATTAATAAAATAAAATAAAAATTATCTGAAAAAATAGTTAAAATGGCCTTCTACTATAACTTCAGCCAATACAGCCAGAAAAATAACCTCAACCTTACTTTTTCTTATTATTACACAATTAAGTCCGTAAAACCAAAAGTTACGTGTTTGGTTAAAAAATTGACTTTATCACGGCTGAAAAGCCAAAAATCATGGCTACTAAACGGGCACTAGATCAACCTATATCAGACTAGATGATACATACATTGACAGTTGTAAATTAAACATAAACCAGATATATATTAGACCAGAACAGACCTAAACGCAACTGACTAAACTAGATCTGATCAAACTTAAACATAGCAAATCAGATCATCAGATAAGATCCATCACATCCCACCTGGCCTCCTCTCCCCATGATGATATACTTTGCATTTCAAAAGGTGAAAATGCACATTTTTTAAACTTTAAAGTACAAACATTAATATGGTTGATGTTTCACACTCGCATGTATTGTTCCATTCAAATAATTGAATTAGAGATATGATACACATGCAGAAGGAAAAGAGAAGAAACTAAAAGACGTCATTAGGAAAATCGATGAAGAGAAGAAGCTGGTTGAGTACGAGGTGTTAGAAGGGGACTTGATGGAGCTATACAAAGCACTCACAATCACAATCCACGTGGAGACGAAGGACGACATTGATTTGGCCACGTGGACTCTGGAGTATGAGATGCTGCATGAAGAAGATGTGGAACATCCCATTTCTTTCCTCTCCTTCCTCTTGGACCTCACCAAAGACATGGAGACTCACCACAAACTCAACCCTTGATCTTCCATCAACTTCATCGGCCAATATAATGTTTCAGGACATCTTTTAAAATCATTCTAATAAACAGAAAATTGTCGGTTTGTAACCAGATTTTGTCACAGGCTTGTTATAAGTCTGTACAAAACACTTTACAAATGGATACTGTAGTTTTTGTTACATTCGAGTAACGTTTGTTGTTGGAGTTCGGCTTTTGATAAGATTTAGGTCAGAAGCTAAGGGTGTGTATGGCCATGTTTATTTCGTGGTCGGGATCCGGAATAATGTATGGAGTCATAATATTGGTTTGATGCTTTTAATTTCTATCGGAATAAGGGTTGTTGTATTAAGAAAGTGGAAATGTGTGGTTGTGGTTGTGTAAGAAAAATGTGAAATGAATGTGAACCACACAAAATATCCAAAAATGTTACGTAAGTGGTAAGAATTTTTTGGGACGGTCTAAAAAAGAAAGTGGAAAGAATTTTATGGGACGAAGGGAGTACTACTATAATGTATCATGTATATGATGTAAACCGAAACTAAATCGAATAAAACGAAACTGAACCAAAACCAATGAAAACATAACCTTAAATCGATTTCCAAACTCCTAGAGTAATAGGGATGTCTACCTATATTTCTTCAACTTAATTTTATTTACATGTTTAAGTAGTTCATGAAAAAAGCGGATTTAGAAATTATTAATTAGACTAGACTGAATAGTACTTATATTAGATTTAATGAATAACGGATGGATTAAATAGGAAAACAGAGACTTCTAACTTCTAAAAATTAACCAAAAACTATGTTGCAATTGACTAGAGTAGATCATAACTCTAGTATTACTTACTACCTACGTCCGGACAATCCCTTAAAATTTTGTCAAAGATCACCGACACGGAAAATAATAAAGTAAAAATTATTCATATGCTGAATAAATTAAAATAGGCCGTATAAAAATTGAATGCAATATTATGAAATCGTTCGCAGAGTCTTGCGGCCGGACTAAAGTTTTAGTCGGAAAACGAAGGAGGAACCGAAGCTGCGCCGCCGTACTGGACTGCTACACCGTTGTCGCCTAACAGCCCCACCTCCATCTTCAATCCGTTTGTCGTCGGTCGTTGAGATAACATGTCTCCCGTGTTCTTAGTTTTCCCTGTGGTTGCGTGAAGAACTAGACCGACTACGAGTATGTACTCTACATTTTTCTTCTTCCAACCTGTGCCTATTTCTAATTGATTTCCTTTTGGGCCGCTGATGTTCTTTAAGTCTGCATAGTACTCCATTTGTCCCGTTGGAATGTTCCCGGTTTGACATACACACATATTAAGGAAATAAACTTACCAGGGGGTAAATTTTACTATTTTGACACTGTTTCGACACTGTTTGGCACTGTTTCGACACTGTTTGACACTGTTTTGCACTGTTTGAACCTGTTTTGATGTAGGATAACTTTCCATTTAGGGAAATGAGAACTTTCCAACGGGACATCCAAAAAAGGAAAGCGGGAACATTCCAACGGGACAGAGGGAGTATTTCAAAATCTGGAAAATCTGGCTGGATTATAAAATGATACGCGTAATTAGAATAATAAAAATAAACAATTCTAATAATCTGCAAAGCTAATGATATTTTGAGATAGCAATATTGAGAGATGAAATTGGATTGATTAGGTTGATAAGAAATACTTGGATAAGAATTACATAGTACTCCCTAAATAAACTTCACACTTTCCTTTTTGGGTATGTCCAAAATAAACTTCACGCTTCTTCTCTCATCCTTATTTGGCAAATTATCTACACCAAAACAGTGTCAAACAGTGTCACAACAGTGTACTCTACAGTAAAGTCAAATTTATTCTTTTAATTTGTGTGAAGTCAAAGTGTGAAGTTTATTTAGTATCGGAGGGAGTATATGGATTAAACAAAATAAATGCAAGAAATAATTGTCCTTAATGAGACTAAAATATTGTCTAAATTCCACAATAGGACTTTAAGTTTATAATTCCCTAAATAGGACTAAAGATTACATTTTTACCCTGATTTAATTAAGCCCCTGATTTAAATAAGTCCCTGCAATTCATCGTAACACTTCGACGACTCTGCAATTCATCGCAGAACATCTCTTCCTCTCATGGAAGGCTACTCCACCATCGACTGTGGCCTCGCATCGCAGTTCCGCCGTCGACGGTGGCTCTGCACTCATCGACGATCAGGTAGGTCTTCTTCTTCTTCCTCCTCCTCCTCTTCTGCTTCTTCCTCTTATTCTTCTTCTTCTTCTTCTTCTTCTTCTTCTAATCCTCTTCAATTTTCTGGTCCTCTGTTCTCTTCTTCTTTGGATCTTTTGGATTTGAGTTTTATTTGTGTCCTCTTTTTTCTTCTTCTTTAGATTTCAATTATTTATTTATTTATTTATTTATTTATTTTGATTAATTTGGAACCTCAAAATGCCATAAATTACAATCAATTAGAAAAATGTCACTTTTACGACATTACATTTATCAAGATGACAGTTCAAAGAAGAAAATGACATCTCCAAAGATTAATAATGTCATTCACATGACACTTTCGAAACAAAAATGACATTTAAAATGTCAGTTTTTTGAGTAACAATGTCAGTCTCAGTGTTGAATTTGAAATCTTAAAAATGTCAAAATCCCAAGTTTCATACTTGCAGACCTCCAATGAGAATGTCAAGAATAATAACATGATGATGGAAGTTTCGTATAAAAACTGACATTCTCAATTATGTCATTCTCAGACAAGCCATAAAAATGCCATAAAATGTCATAACAATGACATTTTCTTATGGACATATGACATTTTCATATTGTCATTTTGATATATATACTGCCACAAATGTGACAGTTTTTTCAAATAATAAATAATTTTGACATTCTCAGATTATAAAAGTGGCATTTTTCAGAATAAATAAAATTCAAATCCAAAAAAATCCCAATCAATAAATAAAATTTTAAAAGGTAGTAGATGAATAGAAAAAAACAGAAAACAGAGTGCAGGAGGGGGGAGAAGTGCACCAGGGGAAGAAGAAGAAGAAGAAAGAAGAAAGAAGAAAGAAGAAAGAAGAAGAAGAGGAGGATGAGGAGAAGGAGATTACCTGCAGTCGACGGAGGAGGTGCGTTGCAAGGCCATAGTCGGTGGCGGAGCTGCAGTTCATAGGAGAATAGTTTGGTGCGATGCGGACTGCGGACTGGAGTTTTAATATTAAGGGTAATTTTGTCAAGCTACTGCATTTTTCTATTCTTTTAGTCCCATTTAGGGAATTTACTCTAAATGCAATTACCAGACTCATTATTTGACCATTAAAATAAACCGACTATTTGGCTTAACTAATTAATGCGAATACATTATTAAACTGAGATCACTAAAATGTAATGATCGTTAATTGATATTTCTTTAATCGGATTAAAATTTAAAAGTAAACTAGTTAATCAAAAGGATTAAATTAACATTATTCGTACCGGTTAATGAGACAAAAATAACAACTTGGGGTGAGTAGATTAAAATTATAGAATTGGGTAAATTGGGTACATTAATAAAAGTAGAATAGTGGACTAATTATGATATTGTGATTAGTAGGAGACTATCTATTTAGAGACCGGAATAGAGGAGAACTAGGAGCACCGAACTAAAGGTAAGTTTTTCTACAAATCCAAAATTATTTTTCCTCGTATTATATTATTATGTGCTATGTGACTATGTTTTCAGTTTTGGAGTATGCATATGTGTTATTTGGAGAAGATATTAAATCAATAGTATTTTGAGAAATACAAATGATGTAGTTTTGGAATATTAACTAATTTTTAAATCAAATGGTGTTAGTTTTTCACGTCCCTTAAAATGTGGAGAGTGGTTAGGGCTCCTACTACTAAGGAGTACAACTTAAGTTTTGAGTGACATTTGGATCCTCGATCCCTTTTTAAGAAGTAGTAGTAGTCTCTAATCATTCAAAAGTACCTTAGAAATGGGGTACGTAGTTGATAGACTGTGTCCCGACTACTCGCGACGAGATTGGCAGAAGCTGCCTTGTTGGCAAAAGCCGCCTTGTTTAAAGCCCAATATTGCCAAATTTGAAAGAAATTACTCCTAGTTGGGGAAAAAACATGGCAGTGTTATTTTAGAATTTCAAAATTTTTTTACTCCTATTTTGGGAATTGTCCCTAAAACATATGCAACTTTTTAAAATATGTATGTTTTGTTCTCAAAATAAGATTTAAACTATATTGAATGAATAGAATCATGAAAAGTCTTTTAAATAGAACTGTATAATTAACATTTTCACTATTTTGACGAACTAACTGAAGCATGCCTTATTAAGCATTCAATATGCTTCTCGCTTCATATATAATCCATCTTTAACGGTTAGTTTGTTTGGAGGTTAACCTAGGTTTTTCCAGGTACATTTTTAGTTATTCTCATTTGTTTGTATTTTTACAATAATATTCTAGGTCATTAATAAATTTGGGTTGACCTCACATAACTCCCGAGAATAAGCACACAAATGAGCACACATAATTAAAATAATAACACACTGAATAAATTAAAATAACAAAACATGGAATTTAAAAGTGAAACATATGTGAAATTCAACTTACAACACAATACAAAATAAAAACAACAAAACATAATAACTAGAAATCAAAGTGGGGACGGTACACTTCTTCTGCAGGAGTGTGAGGAACATCCCTTGAGGAATTTTGAGAAGGAAGAGATATTTATATAGGATTTTCGACCAAAATATTAATTAAAAATAACTGAAAAATAAAATAAATTATTTCACCGTTGGATTTAAATTTCAGTCATTTGATCATTTTTTCCCGTTCAAACAGTGCCAAGATTATCACAGCCGTCGGATCTTTCAAAAGTTTTTTTTTTAAAAAAAACCGTTTCTAGTGCGTCACCGTGACGTCAGCGAGGGCAAATAATTCGGCTCCAGGCCTCTGCTCCCCGCCTGCGCACAGCAGGTATGCCCCCCACTCCCCTTTTTCTTTTCTTTTCCTTTTTCTTTTCCTTTTTCTTTTTGGCTGTCCAAAACTTCTCCAAATTTAACCCCTTCCCTCCCCAAACCCATTTTTAATACCCTCTACACTCAACCAATGTATGAAATTAGGAGTCCAAAAATGCCATTTTAACATTTTGGACTCCTAATACCTCACCACTCCATTTGATCTTATGAATTTAAAAGCTCCCAATTCCATTCTCACACTTAGCATTTTTTCATTTTGTTTTACTTTTGCATTTTTTAGCACTAAACTAATTTAAAGCTACTTTAGAGTTTGAACAATTGAATTACTTCAATATAATTACAATTTAATTTTTCACATATAATTCGTAAAGTTTAACAATTTCATTTTCACATTTAATACAAATTGATTTTTTAAATATACTCGTGTATTCACAACTTAAGTTAATTATAAATAAATATTTGATTCATTTCTTACTTGATTCTTATTACTAACATCATTTTGAATACACTACAAACTACGGGATATGTGATTAAAATTTATTTTTATCCAAGTAAAAATGTATCTGGCGTGCAATTTTTAAGTATGATATCGTAATATTTTTGTCCCACAAATATTTTTGTTATTTTAAATTGATTTTACACTAATTTTTATTAATGTGGTCATTGTTTATGACATGTGTGACCGTGTGAGATAGCTAATGTAAATTCGCCCCCACTGACGAAAATTCCTGGATACGCCACTGAACACATGATGCTCGGATAGGGCTACGTTTGTGTGCATATAATAAAAGCTTACTCATTCGTTTTACGGAAAAAGGATGACATCCCGAGGATCACGGCACCGACCGAACTTTGTTCACAAACTGATAGATAGAGAGTGAGACTTTGACCCATGTACTAGTAGGGGCCTTATACATTTTGCATAGTACCCTCATGCTAAATCGAACCTGAAACTTACCCTTTATTATACCCTGTCTCTGTCCACCTGCTACACATTCCTTTTAAGGGGGTACGCCATATGGTTAGGGAACATTACCTAACAACTATTTATGGGTTTTCCGACTCGTGAAACACGAGAATAAGTTTTCATCTTATCATTTTAATTATTGAAAATTACAATTGTGAGTTTTACCGCATTGATTTTAATATCACAATACCGCTAGAAATGTGAACTTTATTTAGGGCCGGCCTAAAAAGGAAAGTGTGAACTTTCTTAAGGACCGGAGGGAGTATGTATTTTGACATATTATGCATTTTTATTTCATACTTCTATTACATACTATCTCTGTAACATTTATATCTTCCCGTTTAAAAGTAGGTGAGATTAAGAATAGTGAAATAGAATATAAATTATTAAGGATATGATGAGAGGATAATAAAACAGTGTGCTGGAATGCAGGAAAAACCCAAAAAATGTAGTTATAATAGTGTATTATTTTCAAAATTATTGAGGGTATCATGAAAAGATTTAGAAATAGGAAGATATGAGTGTTATAGCCGAAAAAGAAAAGTAAAAAGATATGAATGTTACAAAGGTAGTACAATTTATGTGTTTTGAATTTAATTTTTTGACCCAGTCTTTAGTCTCCCCTAATAAATTGTTCTGGTTCCGCCTTTATGTATACACAATATACATCTTACGATATTTTTTTTAGTCTCCCCTAATACTCTGTATTATAATGATAACAAAAGTTTAATAAAAGACATCACACTTGTTTAGATCGAGATTTGAATTTTTGGAAGAGAATCATTAAGTTTTATTTAAGATGTTTTTTCTCAAAAAATTACTCAAATACAATAGTATAATTGATGAACAAAAAAGTAATTAAAGTTATTATGTGCATCACTTCATGACCAATACAATGTAAAATTGAACATAGTTATAATCACGGAAAGTTACTATTTTAATCACACTGTACAAGAAGTCACATTTTCTAATCATCTTTATTTTAGTCATATACTATGTATATCATTATTTCTTGTTTCAACTACTCCCTCCGTCCCTTAAAACTTTACCATCTTTCCTTTTTGGGACGTTCCAAAAAACTTTCTCACTTTCCCTTTAAATTAACTATTTTGTGGTGTCTGTTATTTATCTCTCCTCTGCACAAACCTCAATCACACAATTTTTACTTTATTATTCTCCGTGTCAGTCAACTTTGGCAAAATTTTAAGGGATGAAGGTAGTATGTAATAATATAATATATATCTCCGTCCAAAATACTTAGCTATCTCTTAAAGTTTGGACCATGATTTTGATTAGTATAAATGTATAATATTCTGAAAATTATAAATTTTATACTTTTTATGAAAGTAATTTAAACAAATAACATTTTGATATCACTTTCATACGGAATATTATAAATAATTTTCAGTAAAAATATATAAGTTGTTAAAGTTTTAAAGACGACTAAAAGACACGGTCTATCGCAAGCGGCCGTTTCCCTCTCTTATGTAGGGGTTTGAAATCCGCTGATCATTCTTATGGTACTTTGGATTGTTCCTTTTGATTTTCCCTCTATATTTATATTTGTTTTTGGCAAGGTGATCTCATTCAAGGGGCTTGGTTATCTTGCTTGGTGCATGTGTGCTCAAAGGTTGCTCAAACAGGATTTTGGAGCACCAGTGAGATTCCTATAAGTATTCTTATGATTCCTAGTGCGAAGCTTCCGCCTGGTGCAAGTTTAGTTCGAGGCAACGTGTGCGTGCGGATTCAAGGAGAACATGATGAACATGGAGAATGGTGAGGAAGAAGATGCAGTATTGCCATTCTGCCCTCCTCTGAAATCGCCTCAATGGAGGGATTAGATGGTTAGGGTTTGGAAAAATATGTTTCAAGTTTGGATCTAGCCGCATGCGGTTTATTGGTCAGCTTTTCTTTCGAGCTTTAGCTATGTCTTTTTAGACTTTTTACTATGTACGTTATTGGCTTGCTTGTGGTTAGAGGTATTTTGGGGGTGTTTATTACCGTTATTTGCCTCAAATCACTCATATGTTTATCGAAAAATTTCGCCCTGTTGGGTGATTTTTATATATCTGATTAGGGTTTGAGGGAACTCTTCAAATATTTTGAATTTATTGAAGTGGTAACGAGTTTATTTTCTATGTTGCTCTTTTGATGGTCATTGATTCGTGTTACTTCTTTGGAGGTGCCCGTCGCAGAGTCTGATCGTATGGTTTTCTTAAATCCAGATATAGTCTTTTTGAAGATAGTTGGCGGATCTTGAATTTCTTGTTGATAGTAACTCCAAATTATTGGTTAAATTAATATAGTTTGACGTTTTCTTTCACAAAAGAGTTTAATGATGACTAAGTTTTGTTTACAAAAAAAAAAGACTAAATTTTTTAGAACGAAGACCGTACTATTTAATAAAATGACATTTACTAGTCATCAATTTGAAATCATGAATAATGAACTCAAAATTTACATTAAAAAGAAATAAAAAATCTAACGGTCGCTGAAACTTTGAATATATATAGTATAGTATAGTGTAGTATAGTATAGTATAGTATAGTATAATATAATATAATATAATATAATATAATATAATATAATATAATATAATATAATATAATATAATATAATATAATATAATATAATATAATATAATATAATATAATATAATATAATATAATATAATATAATATAATATAATATAATATAATATAATATAATATAATATACACTACAAAAACCACGGGATTGACAGGGGTTTTGACAGAGATTTGGCAAGGATTTTGGTGGGGAAATGCCAAATCCGTGCCAAAAACACTTTGGCATGAGCTAATTGACACGAAAAATTGGTAAGTCCGTGCTAAATTCTGTGTCAATCCCGTAATTTTTTTGTATTGATAATAACATGGTATTATGAATTCATAAGTTCATTGAGTCTCATGCCACCATATATAATACTCCCTCCGTCCTTTAAAACTTTGTCAAGTTTGACCGACACGGGGATTAATAAAGTAAAAACTGTGTGGTAAAGGTTTGTGCAGAGGAGAGAGAATTGATTGTAGCCACAAATTCTTTTGAAAATCGGAGTTACTTTTAACGGTCTTTTTCAGACATTTTTAACGGCGTGATCCTCTTGTGATAACAGAATTCAACACATGAACCACTTTGATAAAGAATGAAACACATGACCCTATCTGAAAACGTGTCCAACCATAAGTACCTTTTTCGTAATTTTCCCTACTTTTTTAAAAACAAACCCATTTTTTTTTTAATTTTTTCTTTCCTCAATCTTTGATTAATTTTTCTATTTTTTTTTACAGTTATTTATTATTTTTCACGATTTTTGATTGTTTTTACGATTTTATTATGAATTTAGATATTCATTACGAATTAATACCCTTAGGGATATTTAGGGTAGAAAACAATGTTTATTCTAAATTGTAGGAAATAAAAAAGATATCGTCCTATTTTGTGTTTTTAGGTTAATTTAGTCCTGTTGAGTGCAATTTCTAATACCAAAAGATCGTGTCATGTCCCAATCTTACTGGGACACATATAATATGTTCATCAAATTTTCTCTTTCCAAAAGAAAAGGTTGATTGCCAAATTTGTCACATGTTTAATTTGAGTAACTTTGCGAGCTTGTACATTCTTACAAGAAAATTAATTTTGAGTTGAATAAACTTATTGTCACCTAAGTGAAACAATACTAAACTATACTCCCTCCGTCCCAAAATAATCGTCCTGTTTTGACCTTCACACATATTAAGAAAACAAAGTTGACTTTACACTGTAGCGACACTGTTTGACACTGTAGCGACATTGTATGTCACTGTTTTGCACCGTTTGACACTGTTTTGTATAGATTTGTTTACCAAATAAGGAAAGAGGACAATTATTGCGGGATGGACCGAAAAGGAAAACGGGACAGTTATTTCAGAAAGGAGGGGTAAAAGAAAACACAATAGCAACCCAACAACCACAACAACTATAATACGGAGTACTAAGATCTAGGAACAGTAATTGGGACAGTCCTATTGTACGTATCTTAGCTGACTAGATAGCTTAGCTGCATGCAGCTTTGAGAGTGGTGTGTCGATATAAAGACCGCTCTAGATCACCATATCATTTCCAGTATCAAACTAACATATTGAGTATTGATATTAAGCTAGAGTTAGAGATGGGGTTAAAGGGTAAGTTGATAGCGGCAGTAGAGTTCAAGCTCGGCGGAGATTTGTTCCATGAACATTTCAGGTACAAACCACACAAAATTTCCACAGCTAGTCCGGAGAAACTGCATGGATGTGATTTGCTGGAGGGTGAATTTGGCCAACTTGGCTCCGTTATGTATGCGACTTACACCACCGGTATGTACCATCACTAATTTACTCTTACTCTGATCATCTTTAAATGGAACAGTCAAACTAGATCAGACTAGGTAATAATTAACATTGATAAAGTATATGTCTAGAGACAAATGAGAGTTAGAGAGAGAAGTGCAATTTATACTGTAATAAATGAATTTCTCAACCCCTGCAACTACTCTCAAGGGGAGTATTTATAGGGAAAATGTGGGCCGGACTCTCAATTCTTGGGCTTGGGAGGCCCGATTACAATGGAGTCTCTATTGGGCCGAATACAAAGTATGTAAATTGACTAAGTATGAAATCCGATTCTGTGAGCTATTTGTGGCCGACGAAGGTCTGGCCGACGGGGCCATGGCCGACGGATCACCCGGCCGACGGAGACACCCGGTTCTCATGACTTCTGGATCATGTTCCGAGTTGACATCTTTCTGGCTGATGGAGGGCCATCTGGCCGACGGAGGACCCACTGGGTGCCAGCTGTGCTTCTTATCCTTCTGAGTATGTGGGTCATGGGATCTGGACTCATATACTCCATCAAACATATTTAGACGACAGTTGTACACTATGTAGATAAGACAAATATTATCTAGACCAAAGCAAACCGAAGCGAAATTGACCAAATCAGATCTGACCACACTTAAACAAACGAAACCAGATCAGACAAGATAAGAAAATTACAATCCAATTAAAACACATAGATGATGCTCTACTTAGCTTTTCAAAAGGTGAAAATGCACATTCTTTAAACTTTAAGACAAACATTATGGATGATGTTTCAAATACTTGCATGTATAATAATAATGTTCAAATAATTCAATTAGAGATATGATAAACATGCGGAAAAAGAAGAAAATAAAAGAAGTTGTTACGAAAATCGATGAAGAGAAGAAGCTGATTGAGTACGAGGTGTTAGAAGGGGACTTGATGGAGCAATACAAAGCATTCACAATCACAATCCACGTGGAGACGAAGAACAAAATTGATTTGGCCACGTGGACCCTGGAGTATGAGATGCTGAATGAAGAAGATGTGGAACATCCCATTTCTTTCCTCTCCTTCCTCCTCGACCTCACCAAATACGTCGAGACTCATCACAAACTCAACCTTTGATGAATCCTAGTTCCAATGTTTTAGGCCATCTTTTAAAATCATTCTAATAAACAAAAAATTGTCACTTTGTAATAGATTTTGTGGCGGGCTTAGTATAAAGTCCGTACAAAACCCTTTACATATGGATAGTTTTTAGTACTCTCGAGTAACGTTTTTTGTTGGAGTTTGGGTTTTTATAAGATTTAGGTCGGAAGGGTGTGTTTATTTCAAGTTCGGAAATAATGATATGATGGAGTATTAGTTATGATTTGGTGCTTTCAATTTGTATCCGAGTAAGTTCTTGCACGTACATTGTGTCATGTATCTATCACCGTCAATCATCAATGAAACATCTCTAATTTCATCTTTATTTAAGCGTGTAGGTATAATATATATTTATTTTTCATTTTTTCAAGTTAATTTTATTTTCATGGCTAAGAAGATCACGAAAAATACGGAATTTATTTTAATATAAAAAAAGTACGGATTTAGCAATTCAAAATTAAACCGGACTAAATAGTACTTAGATTAGATTTAAATAGTAACAGATGTACTAAATGGGACAACAGAGACTTAAAAAATAAAGAATAATTTCGCGCGCAATTAACTAGTGTAAGTAGATCATAACTCTAGGCAGGGATGGATTCGGTTCGGGCCACTCGGCCCGTGACCCGGCCCGGCCCGATACTGTGCGGGCCCGGGACCGGCCCGGTCGGGCGGTCCGGGACCGGGTCTGGGCCCGAACCGGGGGGAAGGGGCGGGGCGGGCTCGGTTCAGCAATTTTGTGACCCGGCCCGGCCGGGTCGGGCCCGGGTCCGGTTCGATCAATTTTAAAAAAAAAAGTTTTTTTGGGTTGGGCTCCTACTAGCCGTTGGGGGTGGGGCTGGGGACAACCCAAACGGTTATATAGCCGTTGGGTGGGTTATAGGGGGGGTCCGGGGGGTTGGGTGGTGGGGGGGTGGTGGGGGGTAAAAAAACCTATAAATACTCCTAATCTTAAACATTTTTTCATATCTCTTCTCCGATTCTTCCTAAATCCTATTCTTAACTCTCTACTCTCTAATTCTCTTATTCTCCATTCTCCAATATATTATATTTATTATTTATAGTTTATATTAATTATCTACTTATATAAACTATAAATAGATATAAATAGTATTATATTACTTATATTTGTTATCTAATTGTATATTACTTATATATTTATTATATCTATTAATATAGTTGGAATTATATCTAATTAATTTGAAGTCATTCTATTACTCCCATCCGAAAGACCGAAAGTCCGAAAGAGGTACGAAATTATTCTATTATTTACACTTGTTTAATTACTAGTTAATTAGTATAGTTGGAATTATGATTTTTTATTAATATAGTTGGAATTACAATTTTTTATTAATTGCTACATTTGACTCTAGTTTATAAAATATGTTGTACACAAAACTAGTTAATTCACTACTTAATTTGCTATAACTCGAATTAATAGTTAGATAAATAGTTAATTAGTTTTTTACAATTTTTTATTAATTGCTACATTTGACTCTAGTTTATAAAATATGTTGTACACAAAACTAGTTAATTCACTACTTAATTTGCTATAACTCGAATTAATAGTTAGATAAATAGTTAATTAGTTTTTTACAATTTTTTATTAATTGCTACATTTGACTCTAGTTTAAAAATAATGTTGTACACAAAACTAGTTAAATCACTACTTAATTTGCTATAACTCGAATTAATAGTTAGATAAATACTTAATTAGTTTTTTACAATTTTTTATTAATTGCTACATTTTTTAGATGGATCGTCCTAGATATTCGGTTGATATGGGTAACCTCGAGCGCAACCGAACGAACGAGCTTGCGAGGAAGAGATCCCGCAAAGGTAAATCACATCTCGGCTCTTCATCTCAAAGTCAAGATGATTTTGATACGGGTTACGTAAGGAGGGATGGGGATGCGATGACCGACGAACAACTAGAACAAGAATTGCACCGACATAATTCCCGCTTTTTTCAAGACCAATCGAGGACCATTGACGAAGAAGAGCTCGAGGACGAGGACGACGATGTGGAGGAAGCAATTCCGGAGAGCCACGACGACGAGGAGGAGGAGGGTGGCGGCAGCCATGACGCCGACCAAGCAGCCTCATCCCAAACAGGTACAAAAAAAAGTAAATCTGAATTAATGGCTAATAATTTTTCTAAGTGGAAGGACCCGAACACCGGGAATTGGACCGCAACTTGCAATTGGTGCAAGAAAAACTATAGCTTGGGGATTTCCGGCGGATACGGATCCGCCACAAGACACCTTAAGTCCAAACACCCGGTGGAGTATGCAAAATTAGGCGGCGGAACGGGGAAACAAACGCAAATATCGAGGTTTGCAAATAACCAACAAGCTTTTGGTAATTTCTCATACAATGATGCACAAAATTTGACAGGTATGGCTAACTTACTTGTTGAAGAAAATTTGCCTTATTTGTTTTCTGAAAGTCTTGCTTTTCGTGATTATGCACAAACTTGTTTAAATCCGCAATATAGAGGTTATAGTCGCAAAACGGTTAAGAAAGAAATTTCAAGGCTTTATGGTGCGGAAAAGGTAAGGTTACAAAATTATTTTGCAAACTTTGATGGACGTGTTACTGTATGTTCTGACATATGGGAGGATACTTATCATAATTTACATTATTTGGGTCTGACTGTACATTATATTGATAATGATTGGCATATGCATAAACGTGTTCTTGCTTTCCGTGAATTTAATGATCGTCACACCGCTGAACATATTTATATTTTGATTGAACGTATTTTAATTGAGTATAATTTAATTGATAAGGTGTTTGCTAGTGGTTTTGATAATGCTACTAATAATACTGCTGCTATTCCTAGATTGGGTGAATTGTGTGGTTCTACTTCTTTGATGGGTAGATTTTTTCATCAACGATGTGCATGTCATGTTCTAAATTTATGTGTGCAAGATGGTCTAAAAGCGTTGGGAGCATCGTTGGAGGTAGTCAAGGGGGGGATTAGACGTATTTGGGGTAATGGACACCTTAGGAAAAAATGGCATGATTATTTGATAGAAAGAGGTGAGAGATATGTGGCTTTTCCAAAAGATTTGTCTATTCGTTGGAATAGTACCTATAAGTTAATTGGAGTTCTTCTTAGATATAAACAACATTTTCCTGCTTTTATGAAACAATATGATAACTATATTATAAACTCGACTGAGATCGACACCTGTGAAAAAATTTGTAATGCTTTGATATATTTTAATAATGCAACTGAAACTTTTAGTCATGTTTATAAACCTACCTTAAACCAATTTATTCGTGAAGCTGTTAATCTCGCCGGTGCTTTTTCAAATTTTGAGAATGCTGATTATGTGAATTATTTTGCTGGTTTTATGAAGGAAAAGTTTTTAAAATATTATTCACATATTCCGCATATTTATGGTATTGCATTTGTTCTCAATCCTCGTTTTAGACTTGGTTCTTTAGAAGAATGTTTGAATTATTATTATGCTGCTTTTTTTGGTCCATTGCCAATGTATGAGGACAACCCAATTGATCCGAAAAAAGAATACAACGAGGTTAGTGATGTATTTTATGCATTATTCAATGAGTTTCATGCACAATATGGCAATGCGCCCCCTCCCCCGACACAAACATCATCTAAAGGAAAATCAATTTTCAAATCTACGTTTGCCAATCTTATTAAAAAAACAAAATCAACTCCCGCTACACAACAAAGCACAATTAATGAGATTTCTTTGTATTTAACTTATGATGTTGATTTTGAAGAAGATGATGATTTTGACGTACTAAACTGGTGGAAGGGAAAAGAAAGAATGTTCCCGGTTTTAGCAAAGATGGCTAAGCAAGTGCTATCAATGCCGGTTTCAACGGTTGCCGTGGAACAAGAATTTAGTTCGGCCGGCAATGTTCTAACACAAACCAGAACGAGGTTGAGCGCTGAATCTCTTGAGATGCTTATATGCTACCACGATTGGTTGAAAGCAGCACGTAGAGCTCAAGAAATTGACATCACTCCATCACAACACTTTATGGATGAATCTACAGAGGGTGGCTCTACTTATGCCGGAGATTCCGATTAAAAACAATTATAGTTCCTATTTAATTTTCAAATGTAGTTCCTATTTCATTTCAAATAAATGCACTTGAAGTTTGTTTTTTAATACTTGTATAAAACTATAAAGTATAAAATATAAATTTAAAAAAAAAAAATTACCCGGCCCGGCGGGTGGCCCGACCCGTGACCCGGGCGGGTGGCCCGGCCCGAACCGGACCCGTCCAACCCTCGGGCCGGTCCCGGACCCACTATTCTAGAACCGGCGGCCCGACTGGGCCTAGGCCCGGCCCGGGCCCGACCCGGCCCGAATCCACCTCTAACTCTAGCTAGTGTAGACAGGGGTGGACCGTAGTACAGACCCAAGGGGGTTACCACCTCCCAACAAGAATTTTTTTTAGTGTATATATATATATATGAAAAATAATTTTCTCCCTTTGAAAAAATATTTTGAACCTCCCAAAAAATATTTTCGCCCCCAAGATGATTTTCCTGAATCCGCCCCTGAGTGTAGATCGATGAAATTATTCAAACACATGAGCAAGCTCATATCATAATACGGAGTATCATGGTTAGATGGGGTCTGCGAATCTAGTGCCACATTGGACATTTAAGGTTTCCTTTCAAATTGGAAATAATATGAGTAGTCCAATACCTAACTTTGATCTTTATTCTGAAACTCCTCTAAATAAGAACGTGTGATTTTTAAAAATAGAACAATTTTAATTATGACATTCATCTTGTCATATTAATGTTGGGTAATAACGCAGCATGTCAATTATTTTATTTCAGAATGAAAATGATTCACTTTTATTAATTTAGAAGAAGACCGGATACATAGCATTTCACACTACCTGGTTTGGTAACTCTTTCTAGTTTATCAATTTTATAATCAACTTTCTTTATCAAACACATTATTTTTGACTTCACATGAGTCACGTTAAATTGTGTGGTAATCAAAATAAGTAAGGTTGAAGTTGCTTTGCGATCTGTTGAATTGACTAAAGTTACTGTAGAAAATTATTTTATCTATTCTTCGTGTAATCTTTTCTTAATTTATTAATAAAATAAATTTTAAATATAATTTCTACGTAATTCAGAACATTCAACCAATTCAGCCACTTTAGTTAGAAATTTATAAATTTAAGCAAATTCAAGAGATTCAGTTTTCCAAACCAACTCTTGGACTTCTATAATTCTATTAATACTCTTGGACTTTTACTTTTTTGATCTGAATCCTCACTTAGGCCTGTGTACTTAAAAAGGTGTCATATAAGTTTGTGTAATACGGAGTAATAAAAAGTGATCACCGTTGTCAATTGACCTTAAGGTTACCTGATTTAGCAGGTTATTGGATTATGTGGCATTTTACTTTTTTTTTATTTCTTTTCCTTTTTATTTTATCTTATTTTCTTTTCCTTTCTTTTCAATTTCTTTCACTACAAAAAATATGGGATTGTTGACAGAGATTTTTGGCAAAGATTCGCCAAAATTCATAGAGTATTTGGCACAGATATGCCAAATTCATGTCAAAAACACTTTGCCACGAGCTATTTTGCAAGAAATCATAGAAAAATCCTTGTTAACCCTATTTTTTTTTTGTAATCAAATCTATCCCTAAAAGATGTTGATTAGCTGCATGCATTGAGCAGATTGAGGTAATATTTTTGCAGGTATTGCTAGGCGCACCTCAATTTGTACTTTATGTAACCCTTTGAAGACTATTTTATCCTTTTCAATTCTTTAATTAAATTTGTCCATTAACGGTAGCTTCACACGTGACAAGCCCGGAGCCCCTATTAAAATTTAACATTAACTCTACAATAAATAATTTGGTGGCTTGTGGTAAACAATTTTTTATAAAATATTATAAGTTTTACATTGATGACTCGGTCTTTACAAAAAAATATCACACTACGGATAATAGTTTTTTAATTAAACCCAAAAAGTCTAAAAAGGCACTAAATTTTGGTGTAGTCTCATCTCGAGCCTATTTGGTAACACTAAAATTGGCCGAATTGATTGATCCTGCTGAAATGTATGAAGTTGTGGCTGGATTGGCTGATTCTTGAAAAAATTCTATTCAAAATATTTTTTATTAATAAAATAAAGAAAAAATTACATGAAAATAGCTAAAATAGTCCTCTACAATAAATTCAGTCAATACAGTCAGAAAAATAATTCCAATATTACTTTTTTATTAGGCTAAAAGGTCAAATAGGTACATGAACTAACTTAAAGTGTTCAATTAGCCCCTTATATAAGAGGTTCTGCCCGGCCGTCGCCAATTGGGGAAGTTCCCGGTGGAAGTTTTTGATGACATTTTTTCGGCATCTTCTTCATTAAGTCTAGTTTACTCATACCAAAGTTCAACTAAAAATTCAACCGGAAAGGCAGTCAAATGATTTTTTGAAGATAACTGCGCAGTTAAACAGCGCAGTACATTTCGGAAAATCATTTGACTGCCTTCCCGATTTAATTTTTAGCTGAAATTTGATATGGGTAAACTAGACTTAATGAAGAAGATGCTCAAAAACTTTCATAAAAAACTTTTACTGGGAACCGCCCCAATTGGCGACGGTCGCCCAGAACCTCCTATATAAGGGGCTAATTGAACACTTTAAGTTAGTTCATGTACCTATTTGACCCTTTAGCCTTTTTATTATTATTCCACAATTCAGTGCGTGAAATAAAAAATTACGTGATTGGTAAAAAAATTGTATGATAAGGCTGATAAGTAGAAACACAATTAAGGTCAACAAACAGGCTCCTAGTTTATTAAGCATGGTGATTGAAGTGACTAAATTTAATGAATCTCTTAAATTATGCAAAAAATCCAAAATAAAGAAAGAGTTGTATGAGAGATAGCTTCAATAGTCATCTTTTGCAATTTCAATCAAATCAATCCGAAAAGTAAATTCAACCTTGTTTATTGAGATTATTTATTACATTATTCTCAACAAGAAATAAAAAATGTGATAACACAGTATTTGACAATAAAAAATTGGATGATAAGATTGATAAGATGAAGTTATAAGTTAGCAACAGGCTGTTAAGTTCATTTGTCATCCGTCTAACACATGAGTCGATTGAATCATAATAATAATTTTTAATAATAATAATAATAATAATAATAATAATAATAATTGAATAGTAATAATAATTACTTAATAATAATAATTGAGTAGTAATAACAATTACCTAATAATAATGATAATTGAATAGTACTCCCTCCACTCCAGAGGCAATGTAGCAGTTGGACTGGGTAAAATTGACCTACGGTTCCTACACTCCATCTTCGGATAAAAGTAAGAAGATAACACATTCATCGTCCACAAAACCAGGGACACACAACGTCCTCTGGTCCAGGACCACCATCGTCCCCAAAGCCTTGGGCACCAGATTACATTACATGCCGCCTCGACCCGGAGCCATGAAAACGAACATGGTGCCTCCTCGGCCAAAAACACAGGAGGCAATCAACGACGGCTAAAGAGTGTAAGCAGCACCTCCACCGGCCACCCGAAACAAAGGACACTCATTTTCCTCAAATAAAAGGCAACCATTAACGGTCAGAAAAGAAGAGATCACATCACCCACATCGGCTATTCAAATCAAAGACGCATATTGGCCACTGAGCCAGGGCACTCATCGCCCTCAAACAGACTTACACCATCAGAGGAACAACAACTTTCTTCGTCCACATACAACGGTCAAACACGAAGAACCAAAGCAGGAAATGGCCACAACGGCCATAACGGTCAAACATGGAGACTATGGAATACTCTCCCTCACTTTGTACAAAGGAGCAGCCAACATAGACGAAGTGGTGGCGACTGACGAACAAACCTTCAAGTCGCCGACTCGTTGACCGCCCTACCGCCGACGTTTGGCTGCCCGCCCCTCGCTTCTCAGCTTCTCAGTCCCGTCCGCCCTTCTCACCTTCAGGCTTCAGTGCTTCACGTAGTTCACGCCTAACGCCTTTACTTCTTCAGCCTTTATAAATCACAAGTTCGACAACTCCAATTTTTTAAACTTTTTAGGTCTAGACTTGTGAGTTGTGTCTTTGAATATGGATTATGGTGGACTTTTTTAATTGGTTGACTTTTAAAAAAGTTTATGGAATTTTAAATTCATAGACTTTTAAAAGAATGAATTCTATTGACTTAGACCATTTGGAGTGATGGGAGAGTCCAAATTTCAAAAATGGACTCCGTCTATATGAAAACAGTGTTTTGATTCCTATTTTTCTGCATTCCAGTACCGTTAATAAAATACACTTTGCATATTTTTTTACACATTAATTTAGTAAAACATTAATTAAATTATTATAAGTAATGTTTTTCTTTTAATTTTTTTCTCTGATTAATTATAAAATAAAAAAGACACATTTCGATGTAAAAATAAATAAATTTCATTAATAATCTTTTTTTACGTTTTTCAACGAAGTGAGTTCAAACACATTGGAGCATTGAATTCTCTTCTCAACTTGTGTGTATCCATAACACATTGGATTCCCTTTTCAACTTATTGTGTGTATTCATATCACATTGGATTCTCTCTTCCATTATGTGTGTCATTCATATTACATTATATGACATTGGATTCTCTTTTCCATTATGTGTGTCCTTTCATAGCACATTGCCACATTGGATGCTATTCTCCACTTGGTGTATTCAAACACAATAAATTGGATGTATCCTCCACTTGGTGTGGGCATCAAAGAACTATATTACTATAAATACATGGTCTCACTTGACATTAGAGTCACACACCTCATCTTTACTTCTCCCACTTTCAAGTATTCTACTACAAGGCCAAATAAAATCATGAGTTCTTTTCCCGCATTTTACAAATCCATCAATGAAGATGAAGATGAAGAATGCTATTCCGACCGCATGCACGTGTCTTTGATGGCTTCTTTGGTTGCAACAAGCTCCAATAGTCGTGAGTACATAGACCGTGGTCGAGAAGCTGGACAACGTTTGTTGATGGATGATTATTGGAATCGAAATCCCACATACAACGCATGTATCTTCCGACGCCGTTATCGCATGCAACCGGCTTAAGAAATTTTGTATGGCAATCATTAGTGTGTTGGTTCTTGGTACCTATGAGCCCCTAACTGCAGGGATCTGCACCATCTTCTTGAAAAGGCCTCAAAGGGAGGCTTTCTTGGGATGATTGAGTCCATTGATTGCATGCACTGGGAGTGGAAAATCTGTCTTACATCTTGGGCCGGTCAGTACACCGGGTACAAAAGAAACCCAACAATTGTGCTCGAAGCAGTTGCTTCTTATGATACTCATATATGGCATGCATTTTTTGGCACAACCAGTTCCAATAATGACCTCAACACCCTTGCAAGCTCTCCGGTCTTTGATGATGTTGCAAATGGATCTGCCCCTCAGGTACAATTCCGCGTGGACGGTAAGCCATATAATCAATATTATTATTTAGCTGACGGGATTTACCCAAGTTGGGGAACTTTTGTTAAGACAATAACGTTTAATTCAGCCCACTTTTTTCACCTTCAACTCAATTTAGACTTTTACCCAAACAAATCTACTTAAATAATTATTAGCTGAATTTAATAAATTTCAGCCCATTATGGGCTGAACTAGCACACCAAACATAGCCTAAGTCATCCAGACACTCATAAGAAAAAGCTTTTTGCTTTAATGCAAGAGGCTTTTCGTAAGGATGTTGAAAGAACATTTGGAATTTTACAAGCTAAGTGGGCTATTATGCGAGGTCCTGCACGGTTGCTTGGCATACGCACATTAGGTGATATAATGCTAGCATGCATTATAATGCACAACATGATAGTGGAAGATGAATATGAAGAGAAGGATGAAGAACCAACCCAACAAGACTACCGTGAATACTATGACTATATTGGTGGCATCGTTGAATTGGATCTTAACCATGATGGCCCGACCTTGAGTGAGTATATGATGCACCACAATTGAATTCGAGGCTCCTCGGTGCACACATCGTTGAATTGGATCTTTTGGCTTTTTGTTTGTCCCGCCCTTCAGGGCGTTGAAGTGGCTCTCCATCCGAGGGAGAGCTAGCACTACCTCTAAGTGTGGACGAATCGTGCGATCGTGGAGACGATATTGGCCGGGTGAATGACACCGGAGCTTCGTATTGTTGGTACCACTTCGGGCACGAGTGAATGATACACCATGCATTCTCAAATTTGAATGGCTTACCATGGTTATCATTCATGAAAATTGTCTTGGCTTGGAATTCCTACAATATAAAAATAAATGCTCAAAATGCATAGTAATATAATTAAATGTTTTAATTACATAGTTATACCTATATTTTGAAAATATATTATATACTTTATTAATTATAGATATGTGTACTAATACTAGTATGTACATATAGTTATATCTCTCTCTCAAAACTATTAATGTAGTTATATCTATATTTTCAAAAATATACATTATATACTTTATTAATTATAGTTGTGTGTGTGTATATATATCTCAAAAAATATTAATAATATATGTATATATATATATATATCGAAAATATATTAATATATAATTTTTTAATAACACTTGTATATATCTCTTCAAAATATTAATAGAGTTATATAAAGTATATTAATATATACTTTATGAATTAAAATGAAATAATGGAGTAGTTTATAAGTTACCAAATCGGCTAAGTCCGACCCACTAGTCGGGGTTGCGTTTGCCTTCCGGACACAAGCTTTCCACGAAGAGCATTGGTGATTGATGATCTTGAAACGGGACTCAATTGAATCCCGACTCCGTGGAACATTACATTTTTACGAAAATGATATGTGAATTCTGCCCGAAAAACTCTCCCCCGGTTGATTTATGTCGATCGCACCATCTTCGGATATGCTTACCCAAGCGTTGCATAGAGCAACATCCTCACTAACACTCCAATTAACACCTCTTCTTGAGGAAGACATCACAAAAATTTAGATAGTAAAGAAAGTATGACGAAGAACGAGAGATGTGTGATTAAAATAGGAAGGAGTGAGGTGTTTATATAGGATTTTCGGACAAAATATTAATTAAAAATAATGGAAAAATAAAATAAATTATTTTAATCATTGGGTTTCAATTTCAGCTGTTGGATCATTTTTTTTCCGTTCAAACACTGTCTAAATCATCACAACCGTTGGATCTACCAAACTTTTTTAACTTTGGCTGCTGTGTGACGTCAGCATGACGTCATGATGACGTCAACCACTCAATTAATTCTCGTGCACATCCCAAATAGCCACATGGCCACTAGGCCTTTTCCCCCCTTTTCCCCTTTGCGCACCACATGTGCCGCCCCCACCCCTTCCCTTTTTTAGACTCCCTCCTTCCACACCCTTCATATATACCCCCTCCATCCCCATCTTTATTTACTCCCCCATTTAACCAATCACAACAAGGATTTAGGAATCCAAAAATTCCACTTTTAACATTTTGAACTTCTAATACCTCACCACTCCAAATGGTCATATAAATCCATGGATAAGTTTATATACTTTTAAAAATTCCATGGACTTCTAAATATGAACTACTGCCACTGCCGATCATCGGAATTTTCACCTAGATAGACATTATCGATTTGCCCGTCCACCTCCATCACTGGAGTTTGCCATTGCCGTCATCGGATTGATCTGGCACCAACAAAATGACTTCGGTTATTGAGTTTTTCTCCTTAATAATTGTTTTCTTTTCATCTTTAGCTTGTTAAACTTTGTATATTTATTTACGGTTAAATATTTAGCGGTTTAACGATGAAACATGTTAATTAGTAATTTTCTTTCTTGATGATTAACCGACAACGTACCAGAATTTCACCAATGTAATACTATCGTTTCTTATATCAGTTCTTCTAAAAACTTCTAGAACCGAATCAACATTGGAATTAACGGTTCTTCAAATGCTTCCTAGTTTTTTTCAAGAACTAAACCAATCTCACCCTTACATTTTTCTTCATAACATGACATATAAAATATCAATAATGTACTAAGAATGAGTTAAAAGTCCACAAGAATGCGTCATTTTAGAAGTCATTAAGAATGAACGGAAATTTGAATACGCCTAGACTTTTATAGACATTTAAAAGTCTACATTGAATACACCTAGACTTTTATGAACTTTTAAAAGTCCACATTGAATACACCTAAACTTTTAAAATCCATGGACGGACTTCTAAAATTTTACCACTAAGTTTTACTTATATGCTTCAATTCACCTTCAATTCACCTTATTTTTAACAGTGAGTAGTGGGTTTAGATTTAGTATTTTTTGTAATTGTTGGCATTTGAATAGATTAAGTCAGTTGTTTGTTATTAATCTCATTACTAATGAGTCATTAGTAATAATTTAGTACAAATGTGATTTGTGAGCATTAACCGCAATTGTAGAAATATGGCTGTGATTATCAATCTCATTGTTTATTAATAATCTCATATTTCCATTGTTTATTCATAATCTCATATTTCCATTGCTTGTTGTTATATTACTTTAATTTCATAGTACTACTCTAAATAAATTTGTGAGGACTTTAATTTGTTAGTACTAGTATTATATAACTTACCAATCATATCTTCTTAGTGTGTTTAATATGGACGAAGTATTAGCTTTTTCTTTATCATCATTCTAGATATCATTGGAAAAGAGATATGATATACAATTTCTGTAGAGGTAAACCTCCATCTCGTAATACAACCAATCATTTTAGAGGCCCGATATGGTTTAGAGATGCATATTGAAGATGAAAAGTAAGGTGGAGAGTAATTCGACAATTGAGTTGAGAGACCTGTTACTGTCTTCTTTATTCAATATGTGCAATCCATCAGATGAATTGTAACAAAGTAGTTTGACATTCTTTTCTAGAATTAAATTATCAGTGGTTTCGTAGGTCCTTCTCAGCTTTTCTACAGCGTTTCTTCGACAGGAAGTTCTCTCCCCTTCCTCTTATCTGAGAACTCTATTTATAGGTGTTGAGAGAGATGAAATATGCTTTAGCGTTCCAAAATTCATCCATACCTCATGGGCCTCAATAAAAACGGGCTTTGACTCTATTTGTTTGCATTTTATTAGCTAAAAAAACAGCATTTATGCAATGTATCTGGACAACCTTTTAAACAAGATTCATGGCCATTTCTCTGCACATAAATGTATTTCTTAACCATATTCGTTGTTCTCTTTATCAATGGGATCACGTCTCTTATATATTGAGTCATCATATGATATTAGGCTCAAAATAGAAAAATTAATAGGACCCATCCATTCTTGTAAATACTTAATTTATGATTAAATTAATTAGACATTCGAATGATCCGAATTAATTTAATCACCAAATTATATTCGAATGGACTCATATTAATATTTTCTCTTTATCAGGCCCAATAACCATATCAACCAGCCCAATAGAATCCGACGTTAGTCCACTGGCCTTGAGACCCACCCAATAAGGCGTATGACAGTCCAATAGCACTTAAATGAGTTCAATAATATTAAAGACCATCATAAAATAATAAGTCCAAAATATTAAATAATTTTCAATGTCCACGACCATGTCAAATAAAATCCCAATAACATTTTATGAGTATGATTGAGTCAAAATTTTAATAGAGCTTTGACTTAAATAGAAACTATGTCAAAGTAAGTCCAATGATATTTTTTTCGAAGAAGTCTAAAGATATTTTATTTGATGAGATTGATCGGATTTAAATAAATCAGTAGCAGATCAGATCAAATTTAAATAGATCATACCAAACTTAGTTATAAAAATATATATATCACACACTCATTACGCTAACAAATCAGTTTAATTAAAATTATCCTAAATAAGCTAATGATTAAGTAGATTATTTTCTCAAAAGATTTACTTTTTTTTAAAAAATTAATACCTCTGTCTTCTTGAGATTGAATAAAGTAAAATTACGTGATGAATAATAAATTAATTAAGTGGAAATAAAGGAAAGATGATGTAGAAACACAAAAAAAGGCAAAACAAAGGCAAAAAAATATTAGAGACAATTTTAGCCGGAGGAAAACCAAAAAAAGTGAATTATAATGGCATTTACGTACTCTTCGTTTTCTGTTCGATGTCCTCTACTGATTCATTGTCCAAAAACAAAGGCAAAACATGACCTAGAAATTGAATTAACGAAGTCCGTATACTCGAAGAACATTTATCTGTGGAAAGTGGCACACAGAGTTGAAATACAGATCACGCGAAACTGATATCTGACGGAGCAGAGCATAATGGAATCATTCTCACGGAACACAGTTCTGTCGATGGAATTTCGATTTTGAAACACCTCTTGAGCAGCAAGCTAGTGAGTCAAAGGCTGTCGTGGGGGTGGACACTTGGCTCCATATTATTATTTTTAATTATATTTGGGGAATAAAGGCGTCACGATGCGGAGATTCGTGAGCGAGAAGTCTAGAAATCTCGTCAATCGACTCGTTTCTTCCTCACCCCTGTCTTCCTCTCACGCGTTTCAGCCTTGCGCTTCTTCCCTTTCATCTCAGTCGCGTGTCTTGAGCAATACTAGTCTGACTCCTGATCCTTCTTCTTCATCCGGTTCAATGGCCGGTTCTGATTATTCATCCACTCCCGTCAATGTTCAATCCATTAATCCGAAGGTAAAACCATACTATACTTTTTTGGGATAATTCAATTGTTTTATTGTTTTGAATCCAACCTCCTTTATTTTCATAAAGAGTCTCCTCTTTGACCTTTAAAAGAAAAAAAGATACGCAATTAACTTTAGCCCGTTCTTTTCCCTTCTTTTACTTCAATTTTAATTGCTGTGTTGTTGAACTGCAGTATTTTTTAATGTATAATTAAACTATACTTCATGTTTGGGTAGATAGTCTGTTTTTTAAAATAAATAAAAACACGTCTTTTTGTTTTTCTGCTGCAATGTGAAATATGCTTAGTATATATACATAGTACTTATTACGTAGTACTTCGTATATGTTATTTATCGTTATTCTATATGTATAATTTATGGTTACTTATTTAACTATCTGATCAACTCTGCTCCTTTGGACTTTGAGTTTCTATGGACCTATCAGAATATCTTATGTTTCTGACGAACATATATTCATGCCTCTGAATATTTCAGTTACATGATTGTTGCCGTCCTTTGTCCAGGTTTTGAAATGTGAGTATGCTGTTCGTGGAGAAATTGTCAACCTTGCTCAGGTAACTATTATAGAGTTCAAATAGTTGCAATGATTTTATTCGGATCTCAGAGCCCTTCCTGATATTGATCGACAGAAACTACAAGAAGAGCTACACTCAAACCCAGGGTCTCATCCATTTGATGAGGTATTGAATCTTTAAAGATGTATGCTTTGATATATGTCATTGTTTTTGCTTAACCTAAATGGGGGGGGGGGGTTTCTACATTTGTTTTACTTAATTTAGTTATTTTCTATATCCCATGAATTCATTTATCTGCTGAGATTTGCAGATAATTTATTGCAATATTGGCAATCCACAATCCCTTGGCCAGCAGCCCATTACTTTCTTTAGGGAGGTCAGCACAAGTCAATGTTTTAAAATATTGAAGCATAGGAATATTTTGTTAGGAATACTTGATGATTGGCTTTCGTATGTTAGGTACTTGCTTTATGTGATCATCCTTCCATTTTGGATAAGAGTGAAACTCAAGGCCTGTTCAGGTAAGTAAGACATTGAGATTAGTCATTGACTTGTAGCAGAATTTTATAGAGAAATATGAGCAGAATTTTATAGAGAAATATGATTCCTGTTTGGAGTTTTAGACTATCAGATCTCATGTAGGTGCAAACTTTAAAACTCATCCATCATCTGACTGGTTTCATCATTCTATAGTGCGGACTCTATAGAGTGGGCTTTCCAAATTCTTGATCAAATTCCAGGAAGAGCAACGGGTGCATACAGCCATAGTCAGGTCTAATTTTATTCACTAAGATTCTTCTAAATTTATTTCAGATGAGTTGCCCATTCAATGTTAATTCTTCTAAATTTATTTACTACGATAGTAGTGCTACTACTTATTTGGTTGTAGACTTTCTTGTGACAATGGTTCCTCGATTAACTTTCTTTGGCCTCTCGACTATGCCCTGTTTCTTTTTACCTATGCTATCATGTACTTGGTCAACACACTCAGTTTGATCCTTGACTATGAAATTTAGACTTAATTTAGTCCTCAAACAAAGTTGAGGACCTGAAACTGGGATTAAATTGAAGGAACCAAAAAAATACCCTTATTATTGAGAACCAACCAAATGAATGATAATGAAACGTCGAGTGACTAAATTGGCTATTATTTCATAACCAACAAAGGGTTACGATGCAATTGCTTCTGGTATTCTTCTTATTCAAAACCAACAAAATGATTAATCATGTACTTTTGAGGGGCTAAATCAGCTATTAATTCTTTGATATATATTATTTAAATTGTATCTAAACACAGGGTATTAAAGGGTTACGTGATGCAATTGCTTCTGGTATCGAGGCTCGTGATGGTTTCCCTGCCAACCCAAATGATCTTTTCTTGACTGATGGTGCTAGCCCAGCGGTATTTGAATTTTGAACTAATTTTTTTTGTTTAGTACATCCCAAAGTTTTGGCAAACTTAAGTCAGTATTGTATGTCTAACTTATCATTTTATCCAGGTTCACATGATGATGCAGTTACTGATTAGTTCTGAGAATGATGGAATTCTTTGTCCCATCCCTCAGTATCCACTTTACTCTGCTTCAATTGCTCTCCATGGTGGCACTCTCGTATGTCCTAACTCAAGTTAGTTAGACATAATAATTTCATGATTCTAGTTAAATTTTGTACATTTGAATATGCATGCCTACCCAACATGCTCTGCTCTTAACCTCACCACCTTACTATTGGAAGCATCAAGCATATCATTACCCCCTTGATTGAATGCACAATTCCACGTTTTCATATTTTTGTTGAGGATTCTTATATGATGTTTATAGGTTCCTTATTATCTTGATGAGGCAACTGGATGGGGACTTGAAACATCAGAGCTTAAGAAACAGCTTGAAACTGCCAGGTCAAAGGGAATTAATGTTAGGGCTTTGGTTGTGATAAATCCGGGCAATCCTACTGGGCAGGTATGGAGAAACGGAGAGAAGAACATATCCATCCCTGGTCCATCTTTCATGTTATGCCAAATTGCCAATCTATTAAAATTATATTGCTTCTGAATATAGATTGATCAATCAGAAATTCTTACAGGTTCTGGCTGAGGCTAACCAAAAAGAAATTGTAGAGTTCTGCAAGAAAGAACGCCTTGTGCTTCTGGCAGATGAAGTGCGTAGTTCATTCTATTGGCTATTTTGGTTGTTCTGAAGTTGTTTTCTGTGAGGCCTCTTTTTTAAAAAAAAATTAAGAGAATGATACAGTTTATGGCTTGTGGTCTTAAAGTAATTGATTAGGATGTTTAATTCCTACTAATTTTCATTTTATACCTTCTATTTTCTATAATTGTTTAGTTAAAATGAAAAGACGATCCTTACCCCCCATAAAAGAGTCATTTGGAAATTGGCGTTATTGTGTTACTTTATACCCTTACAGTGTTGTTTGAACTTTGGTAGGTATACCAAGAAAATGTCTATGTGCCTGACAAACAATTCCACTCGTTTAAGAAGGTGTCCCGTTCTATGGGTTATGGAGAGAATGATATTTCTTTGGTATCATTTCAGTCAGTTTCTAAAGGTGAATCATTTGCCCTTTCTCTTGGATTTACCAACTCTAATAGGCTCTTTATTAATGTCTCTGTTCATGCTCTTTCTTGGGCTTCAGGGTTCTATGGAGAATGTGGAAAGCGAGGAGGCTACATGGAAGTCACTGGCTTTAGCCCTGAGATAAGGGAACAAATATACAAAGTTGCATCTGTAAATCTGTGTTCCAATATTTCTGGTCAGATTCTTGCCAGCCTTGTCATGAGCCCCCCTAAGGTTAATGTATATTATTTGTTTATGGTGTACATAAAGTATATATCGAAAAAATGGCTGCTTGGGCAGGTGCTCTGGTGTTCGATTCAAGCACATTGTTGTTCATTATCGTTCTCAGCCCTTACCAACTAATTGGAGTCGTAGGCATGCAGTTTAGGGTTCTTTATAAATGTGCTCATAAACATTTGATAAGAAGTAATTAATGTGTTTTGAGAAAGGACTAAAGGTATCAATAATTCAATAACTGCTTCTTATCATATTAGGAAAAACCCTTAAAGTAATTGTATGAAATTATGGTCAATGTTTTATGACTGATGCCCTTCAAAGGAGTAAAGAACTTTAATAAATATAATGGGAGTAGTGGTTTAATCATTTTAGGAAATGCAAAGTTCTTGTAATAAATGTATGGTGACGATCATTATAAGGAACCCTAAAATGCATGCCTACGACTTAAATATGAATACGCAGCCAACACAGGGTGGTACTAAATTTATTATTTCGTTAACTCGTTTCTTAGAAACTATTGACATTCAAATGCTATGCAAACTTGAATATGAGTCAACCAGCGGGGTTTAAATTTGTCATCTTGTGTCTTAAAAATCTTTTAAGATGGTTAGACATTTTATAAGTTCTGATGATACTACGCAGGTAGGAGATGAATCATACGAGTCTTTTTGTGCTGAGAAAGATGCAATACTATCATCATTGGCAAGTCGTGCAAAGGTGAGTAACTGGCTCCTATCATTTACCAACTTCCCATATTTAAAAGTGCACATTATGTTTGTTTTTTGTGGCTCAAAGTTATCCGTGAACTCTCATATCCATATGTCCAATGCTTGAAAAAGTAACATATAAGAAAATGGGTTCTGGATAATGTGTTTAGTGTATGTTTGGTTGAGAACCTGTGATGATTTTGTAGAGAATGAGTCATAGGAGAGATAGAGAGAGAGAGAGCTAGAGAGAAAACTCACACTGCTGGGTTTTAAGAGAAATAAAAGGATTTAAAAACTGTAGGACCTCTCAAATTTTTAGTTCTCTGCACAATTATTGAGAGAAAGCTGAAAGCTGAAGCTTTTGGTTCCATCTTTCCCATCTTTACTCTTTCTGACTTACTGTTAAAAAGGTTTGTATTATTAGTCGAGTGAATTTATCTTTTGATATTTTTACTGTGTTTATGTGTTCAGACACTTGAAAAAGCATTCAACAGTATGGAAGGAGTTAGTTGCAATAGAGCTGAAGGGGCGATGTATCTCTTCCCTCAAATTCATCTCCCAGAGAAGGCTATAAAGGCAGCAGAAGCAGTGAAGACAGCTCCAGATGCATTTTACGCTCGCTGCCTTCTTAATGCCACTGGAGTAGTAGTTGTCCCAGGCTCTGGCTTTGGACAGGTAATTAATTCTTTCTTTTACGGGTTGGAAGAAAAGAATAATGAGAGTTTAAATTATATTCCATTGATGATTTTTCAAATTGCCATGCATTTTGTACGCCAGATAGACTTTGAGGTAATCATGCATGCTTGTCTTCATTCTGTTCCGTGGAGTTGAGTATACCTGGGAACGGGTTGGAAATCATAATTTAGTAAAACTGGGGGATTGTAACTCCACGGGAAACAATTTGCCTTGTGCCAAAATGTGGGTCTTTCACTTTTTAGAAATAGTTTGGCTGCGCTGCATTTGCAACATTTAAAATGCTAATGAGAGAAAACCAAGGGTAATTTTTTAAGGAAAGAGAATTTCGGGTATAATGTCAGATAGTCAGAGTCCCAAAATTTTCCAAAGTTGGCTGTATCTTTCAAATACTTTTTTGGGTCAAACTTTACAAAAAAAATCAGAAAACATGTAATTTATGTTTTAAATCAGTGGGGGATGTCGGCGGCAGAGGTTGTGGCAGCAGGAGGGGGCTAAAAGGGGGAACACTTGGGTAGAAGTTTAGAGGAAAAGAATTTTGAATTTATGTAAGTATGTGAAGGGAAGTCACATAGTCTGTTTTATTACTTTTATTACATATCGTAGGAATATCCTCTGATCGTATTTATGTGACTCATTCCTTAATCGTAGCCCAAGAATAAAAGTAATGAAAACTTCCTTCTTTGTTTAGGACTAATTATGTCATATTTTCAGGGAAAATAGTGGTCGCATTTGATAAAATGTGTCATGTTAGTCTTATTATGGAATTTTCTCATCTTTCTTATTATCCAAGGGAAAGTAATTCTAACCCCAACAGTTTTGCCTACCGGACACATTCTTACAGCTTAATAGTAATTACAATAAACAAATTATCATTCATTTTGTTGAGTGCCAATTTTAACAACTACATTCTATCATGGTGAATAAACAGGTAAATGGATCGTGGCATTTTAGGTGCACTATATTGCCGCAAGAGGATAAAATACCAGACATTGTAGCTCGCATTACAGAATTCCATAAAAGATTCATGGATCAGTACCATGACTAATTATGTTATGCAGTCAATAGTTGGAGCTTTATACACTTCTGCAAAGAATTTTGAGTAATAATAAAATGTCCCAACTTTCGTGGGTCAGACATAAATTGTCATCCTTAATTATAGTCCTGCCAGGTATATTAATGATGTCAATAACATCGGAGCACATGATAATAACTTAATTCGTTACTATTTCAAGGTATCCTTCATAAGGCCTTATTGATGTCACACATAAGTTTATTAGGGAGTTTATGAATACATTTTATACATTTACTCGTGGGAAAAAGACTTCAATACGACCAAAACATGAGCTCAGCAGATAAACATGACTCGGATCTTTTTAATCTCTAAATAGGACCAATTTTTTATGAGACGGACAAAAATAACCCTGCTTCTCAAAAACCTCTACAGCCGCTGCTACTCACTGCAATCGATCGGATAAGCTGCCTTATTAACAAAGAGGGGAACCAAACGGATCAACCGAAACCAATGAAACCTTCATCGTCTACGGCGACACCACCTTCGTTTTCTCCGCCTCGCGTCCTCCATCGTCTCGATCCCTTGAGATTCACAGTTCCTTGGTCGGGCTGTTCTCAACCCTGTCAACTAGGGATGGACTGGGCTGGGCTGCGCCGAACCGGCCCGGAACCGAACCGGTCCGGTACTGTTTGGGCCCGGACCGGACCGGGACCGGTTGGCTGGTTCTGGGCTTTTAGCCCGTTTGGGCGGGTCGGGTGGGCCGGGCTTGGGCCCAGTTTTGGGCGAACCGGCCCGGGCGGTTCGGTTCGGGTCTGAGTCTTTTTTTTTTGTTTTTTCAATTTTTTTCTTTTCCTAGGCTAGGGTTGTGTGTTTTGGGGAGGTTTGGGGGGTGGAGGGTGAGGGGGGGGGGGGTCGGGGGATAACAAGAAAGCAAAAAAAAAAAAAAATAGACATCGAACCGGGCCCGGCCCGGTAGGCCCGGACCCGGTATCAACCCGGGCCGGTTCCGGGCCCATGAATTTGCAAAAAAAGCCTGCCCAGGCTCGGCCCGGAACCGGAACCGGACCGGCCCGGGTCCATCCCTACTGTCAACCTTCACTTGGTGGGCACTCGAATGTTCAGTGTTAACTGCCGGTCTGCCGCTAATCATCGCTGGAGTATATGGTGCTGGTTGTCGTCGGGTCGTCCTCTTCTTTCTGTTACTTTTTTGTTGGTCTTTCCTTTCCTTTAGGGTTGGACTCGGGCCGGGTGGCCTGACCCGGAACCGGCCCGGGACCGGTACTGTTCCGGCCCGACCCGAACCGGTGGCCCGGTCAGTGACCGGTCCGGGTAGGCCCGACCCGGTGGGTTTCCGGTTCGGGCTCGGGTCACCCATAACAAGGCCCGGTTCGGACCAAATTTATTTTTTTTTTGGTTTTTTTCATTTATATGGGCTCCACCGGGTTGGGCTTGATGTTTAGGAGGGGTTTGGGGGGTGGGGGGTGGGGGGGGGGTGAGGGGGGGTCAGGGATGGGTAGCTAAGCAAAAAAAAAATAACCAAACCCGAGGCCCGGCCCGGCCCGGACCCGGTGGCTACCCGGGCCGGTCCCGGGTCTAGCTATATAGAACCGCCGGCCCGACCCGGCCCGAGTCCAACCCTACTTTCCTTGGCGTGAAGGTGCAGATGCCAGATCTATTTGTGACTTTTTTCTTTTTGCTTATTCTTCTTATTTTCTTGTTCTTCTTCTGCTTTCATCTTCCTCGTTTATCGTGCCTAATAACATCCCTGTTAGGCTGTAGAACAAGTCTTCGTATTGTTGCCTTTTATTTTAATTTGACTTTTTGTTGTATAATGAAGAAGATGAAGACTAAAATTATGAGATAGATATGTATAAATAAAACTCTTTGAATTACTTCTTCTTTGTATCTGAATATTTTCTGAATTTCTGAATTTTGTAAGTACATTTACAAGGCATCACCAAACCCCTATTTATACTGATTGAGCTTGGTGATGAATCATCAAAGAGTAATTCTACATATTTTGCTCGTAACATTAAAACTAGCCATTTGTCTATCTATGATTACAAGGATGGAAACTAGATTAGTGTCATGATTACAAGGATGAATATTCACACTTGTCAATTTGGTGGTTTTACAACACTCCCCCTTGAATGTTCATCCTTGAATATGTATTTGTAATTTTAAAAACTTATTGTGATAATGTGTGAAAATAAAGGGGTAGAGATTACGACTTATAATGTCGTTGTATTTGGATGTACTGTCTCGTTAAAAACCTTATCAGGAAAAACCCAGTGGGATAAAAACTCGATGAAGGAAAAAAGAGTGTAGTGCATTCAAATACCCCCCCTGAAGTTAACATAAATTTTGAAGGCGGCGCATGCCAATTTTCTCCGCAAGTTCTATGAACTTCTTTGGGGGTAAAGATTTGGTGAAGAGATCGGCCGGATTTTCACTGGATCTGATTTGTTGAATGTTGATCGTCCCTTCTTTCTCCAGATCATGAGTAGAGAAGAACTTTGGTGATATGTGTTTCGTTCTGTCTCCTTTGATGTAGCCTTCTTTAATCTGATTTATGCACGCAGTGTTGTCTTCGTAAATCACAGTAGGATGATAAGTAATAGGATTCATACCACATTCGTTTTGGATGTGTTGAATCATAGACCGTAGCCACACACATTCTCTTCCGGTTTCATATAATGCAATTAACTCCGAATGATTTGATGATGTAGCTGTCAATGTCTGCTTTATAGATCTCCATGAGATTGCGGTGTTACCATAAGTAAATACGTACCCGGTTTGTGATTTTGCCTTTTGAGGATCTGATAAGTATCCAGCGTCTGCATATCCGATTAAATCGGCTTTTTCATCTTTGTGGTAGAATAGGCCGAGATCAGTTGTACCGCGAAGATAACGGAATATGTGTTTGATCCCGTTCCAATGACGCCTTGTTGGACATGAGCTGTACCTAGCAAATAAATTTACAGAAAATGCAATATCTGGTCTAGTATTATTAGCTAAATACATTAAAGCTCCTATAGCACTCAGATATGGTACTTCTGGACCGAGTATTTCTTCGTCGTCTTCTCGAGACGGAATGAATCATCGTGTATGTTGAGAGATCGAATGACCATTGGTGAAGTCAAAGGATGAGCTTTGTCCATATAGAATCTCTTCAACACTTTCTCGGTGTAATTGGATTGGTGGATGAAAATTTCATTCTTCAAATGCTCAATTTGAAGTCCGAGACAAAATTTGGTTCTCCCGAGATCTTTCATTTCAAATTCTTTCATAAGATAATTTGCAGTATTCTCAATTTCATCGGGAGTTCCAATAATGTTTAAGTCATCAACATATACTGCAATTATGGCAAATCCTGATTTTGATCGTCGAATGAAAACACATGGACTAATTGGATCATTCTTATATCCTTCTTTGCGAAGATATTCACTGAGACGATTATACCACATTCGCCCGGATTGTTTTAGTCCATACAACGACTTTTGTAGTTTTATAGAAAACATTTCTCGAGGTTTCGAGTTATAAGCTTCAGGCATTTTAAATCCTCCGGGAACTTTCATATAAATGTCTGTATCGAGTGAACCGTATAAATATGCAGTCACTACATCCATTAGGCGCATTTGTAGCCTTTCAAAAACAGACATGCCAATGAGAAACCTTAATGTAGTTGCATCAACTACTGGAGAATAGGTTTCTTCATAACCAATTCCCGGCATTTGAGAAAACCCTTGGGCAACAAGTCGGGCTTTATATCTCACGATTTCATTTTTCTCATTGCGTTTACGCACAAATACCCATTTAAAACCCACTGTTTTTACGCTTTTTGGCGTAGAGACTATCGGTCCAAAAACATCACGTTTTTCAAGTGATTTTAATTCAGCCTGAATAGCTTCATTCCATTTTGGCCAATCATGTCATTTCCGACATTCTTCTATTGATGTTGGCTCATTGTCATTGTTTTCATTCATAACATTTGTGGCAACGACATAAACAAATATCTTATTAATATCAACATCTTTACGATTCCATTGTATTCCAGTAGAAACGTAGTTTATTGAAATTTCATAATTATCAACATTTCTATCATTATCTGGAATATCTTCCTCGTTTAAGGAAGTTGGATCATCATTTGAGATGTTTGTTTTGTCAATATCATTTTCTATGCCAATATTTTCAAATTGTCCATTTTCTTGTTCAGAAGGATGAACATCTTTGGCATCACAGACCAATTCCTGCCTTTTAGTTTTTCTTGGTTTTATATCTTTTGATCCAAGTGGCCTGCCACGCTTTTTACGTATAGAAGAATCATTTGCAAGAGATTTTTCAAAATTCTCTGTTGGAATTTCGATTCTGGCAGGAGCATTCATAGCAGGAATATGTGACTTTGTCACTTTCTTTGTATCTGTGAATGCATCAGGCAACTGATTTGCAACATTTTGTAAATGGATTATCTTTTGCACCTCTTGCTCACATATATTTGATCTGAAATCAAGGTGTGATAATCCTGTTGCATTCCATATTATTTCTTTCGTACATGGGTCCGATTTATTAGTTTCTCCCCCTAAGGTTGGGAATACTGTCTCATTGAAATGACAGTCAGCGAATCGTGCAGTGAATAAGTCACCAGTCATCGGTTCAAGATATTTGATTATTGAGGGAGATTCAAATCCAACATAAATTCCCAACCTTCTTTGAGGACCCATTTTTGTACGATGAGGTGGAGCAATTGGAACATAAACAACACAACCAAATATTTTTATGTGTGCTAAGTTTGGCTCTTGTCCAGTAACTAATTGCATTGGGGAATATTCATGATATGCAGTCGGTCTAAGCCGAACTAAATTTGCTGCATGTAAAATAGCATGTCCCCAAGCTGATGAAGGTAAATTACACTTCATTAATAATGGTCTGGCGATTAATTGTAATCGTTTAATCAAAGATCCAGCAAGACCATTTTGTGTATGGACATGAGCAACAGGGTGTTCCACATCAATCCCAATCGACATACAATAGTCGTTAAATGATTGAGATGTAAATTCTCCTGCATTGTCAAGTCGGATTTTCATTATAGAATGATCCGGAAAATGAGCTCTTAATCGTATGATTTGAGCAAGGAGTTTAGCAAATGCTAGATTTCTAGTCGATAACAGACTGACATGTGACCAACGTGTTGAAGCATCAATCAACACCATAAAATATCGAAATGGTCCACATGGTGGGGCTATCGGCCCACAAATATCTCCTTGAATCTTTTCTAAAAATGCAGGTGATTCAGTTGCAATTTTGTTCATAGAGGGCCTGATGATCATTTTGCCAAGAGAACAGGCCTTACAAGGAAAATACCTTGATATTGGAACCCTTATATTCTTTAATGGGTGTCCAAGTGAAGTCTTAATGATTTTATGTATCATTACATGGCCTGGGTGACCTAAACGGTTATGCACAACATGAATGTTTTCTGATCATCTAACTTTGTGTTAGAAACCAAATTTATTTCAAATGGACTAATATATGTGAAATATAGTCCTGAGGAATATGCTGGCATTTTTTCACAAATATATTTAGTGCCAGATTTAGTTGTTGTAAGACAAATATATTCCTTTTGGTTTTCATTCATGGTTTCTATGTGATAACCATTTTGACGCATATCTTTAAAGCTTAATAAATTCCTCCACGATTTGCTGGAGTATAAAGCGTCATTTATAATTATTTTGATCCCGTTAGGGAGCATCACATATGCTTTCCCAGAGCCTTCAATGAGCTTCGCAAAACCTGATATGGTATTGGCTTTAGCCTCAACTAAAGTCATTTGAGAGAAATATATTTTATTTCTCAAAATGGTGTGCGTTGTGGCGCTGTCTATCAGACATAGCTCTTTATCATTTGAGTGATCCATATCTTCAAAATGTGTAAATAAACATATGCTTGATCACAAATTGTGCATATAATTTAACATAAAGTACATATATTACACACATTTATTTAAAAAAAACAAAAGAAAAAGGGAAGAAAGAAAAAATAATACATAAAACTGATATGTTACAACATAAGGATCAAAGTCTAATATTTTATTTTGTGACATTTTGGTTTATTGCAAAAGCATCGTCCATAATGGCATCATCCGCGAAAAAGTCGGACACGTCAAATTTTGGCAGAGGTGGAGTCGTGTCGTTGACATAATTAGCTTCCATATTTTTGCCGTTGTTCAAGTTCATGGAAGATTGAAATAATTCCACCAGATGCTTTGCAGTGCGGCATTTGTTAGCCCAATGCCCCGTCATGCCACATTTATAACAAGTCGTCTTTACCGAGGTTTTTGGAGGGCGATTTATTTGATGGGCCTTTTGTTTGCCCTTGCCCTTATAATTTGGTCTATTGACCTGTTTATATTCTCGGTGTGACTTGTTTTTATGACCATTAAAATGCCCACGTTTAAAATGCCTTCTACTGTCACTGTATGTTGCATTTGATTCAGTGGCTAAATTATGGCCAGATGGACCATAAACCGAAGGACTAGAACCAATGGGTCTCAGATTATGATTTTTCATCAAAAGGTCATTATTTTGCTCAGCTACCAATAATACTGATATTAAGTCGGAGTATTTTTTAAAACCCTTTTCTCTATATTGCTGTTGGAGCAGCATGTTAGAGATATGCATAGTAGAAAAGGTTTTCTCCAACATATCAGCATCAATGACTTTTTGTCCGCATAACTTTAATTTAGATGTTATTTGGAACATAGCAGAATTATAGTCACTGATTGATTTAAAGTCCTGGAATCTTAGATTGATCCAGTCATACTGAGCCTTAGGCAAAAGGACCTTTTGTTGGTGGCCATACCTCTCCTGTAAATTGTCCCATAATTCTTTTGGGTCATCAACAAAAAGATATTCAGATTTGAGACTTTCATGGAGATGGTGACGGAGAAAAATTATAGCTTTCGCTTTATCCTGGGAAGATGATTGATTAATAGCCTCAATAGTGTCTTCGAGACCATTAGCCTTTAAATGTGCTAGAGCATCAACTTTCCATTCCAGGTATTTTTGACCAGACAGATCAAGAACGTCGAATTCACGTTTGCTAATATTTGCCATGATATACTACAAAATTATGATATGTTATACTCATTTGCCATACATTTTGATCTGGTCAGTTTCTCACTCTGTGCTTTTGTGATGCTTCTTGTTTCAATTTTCACCGTCCGGGTAGGCCCGACCCCAGGGGTTTCCAGTCCGGGCTCGGGTCACCCAAAACAAGGCCGGGCCCGGGCCCGATTCGGGCCGAATTGATTTTTTTTTTTATTTTTTTTCATTTGTTTGGGTTCCACCCGGGTTGGGCTTGATGTTTAGGAGGGGTTTGGAGGGTTTGGGGGGTGAGGGGGGGGGGGGGTTCAGGGATAGGTAGGTAAGCAAAAAAAAAAATATTAACCAAGCGCAAGGCCCGGCCCGGCCCAGACCCGATGGCTACCCGGGCCGGTCCCGGGTCCACCTATTCAAACCCGCCGGCCCGCCCTGGCCTAGGCCCGACCCGGACCCAGCCCGACCCGAATCCACCCCTAGCTCCAACTCCTTTTCTCCAACCATAGCATCTAGTCTCTTGCCGCGCAAGATGCACTCTTCTCCCGTCCCGTTGGCCGGCACTGTCCCCTCGGCCCGCTGCAGCCCAGTCCCATGCCTGCTCATCGCCGAATTTTTACAGTTTTTCATTTAAAAATTTCCTATAATTTGAATGAGTGAGGTACTCAATTATCAGAAAAAATATGTTTAGATTAACTCTCATTTTAAAATTGTAAAACAGTTCAGTAGTTTGAATTATTATTGTGAACCTGTTCAATGTGGATTACAAAAAGTAGGGATTATTGGTTTTAATTTCTCATATAATTAATAACTAATACGTACTAAGTAGTTACATATTAGGCTGTTCAATGTAGCATCTTATCCGTTCAAATTATAAGAGAATCTATTTATAAAATTGACTAAGTAACAAATAATTATCATATACTTTAAATTAATATTTCATTGAGTATCACTACACTACTTGGAAATCTCTTAAAAAAATCAAGAAAATGAATATAAATAAAATATCGATAAGGAATAAATGATAATAAAGAATTTAATGAGTATGCATTGTGTTGGGTGTGTTTCGAAAAAAAAAACGAGGTGCTTTTCATACTTCAATTCTATCCATAAGTAGTCTCCATTTGCAAATTCAACCTTCATATTCTTCCTGAAAAAATTATTCTAACTATGACTAAAACTTCACTTTCTCAATCTACGATCTAACTAGTTATTTGCCCAAAATAAAATTAAATACATAATATTTAATTAAAATCTGTAATAAATAAATAAATATTATATATGGACTAATATACTCTTTAGGTTATACCATAAACACTCTAAACTCAACCTAGAGGTAGACTCGGGCCGAGTGGCCCGACCCGGAACCGGCCTGGGATGGGCTCTGTTCCGGCCCGGCCCGAATTGGTGGCCCGGTCAGTGACCGGTCCGGGTAGGCCCGACCCCAGGGGTTTCCGGTCCGGGCTCGGGTCACCCAAAACAAGACCGGGCCCGGGCCCGATTCGGGCCAAATTGATTTTTTTTTATTTTTTTTCATTTGTTTGGGTTCCACCCGGGTTGGGCTTGATGTTTAGGAGGGGTTTGGGGGGTTTGGGGGGTGAGGGGGGGGGGGGTCAGGGATAGGTGTAAGTGTGTTTCGGAATATAAAATGACTAGAGAAAAACAAGAAAGGGGATGAAGCAGAATTAGTCAAAGCTCGTGCTACGCACGATGTCCTTAAAACGTATTTGTTGCCTCCCACAGTGCTAGGAGCGTTGCAACAATCGTTTCGCAGGATACGATGACTAGGAACTAGTGTTTGAGCACACAAACAAGAGTTCCAGCGAACGAGAACCAAGTAAGAACACAGAAGGAATTTTCAAAGTAGCTGTAGGTGTTTTTAGCTCAAGAATACGTGAGGAATGTATTGTATTAGTTCAAAGTAGCGTTGTGTTGTTGCAAACCACCTGCCAGCTATTTATAGGAGGATTTGTTGTGTGTTAAATGGGGTGTTATAGGACCTGAACGTTGGACATCAATGACCAGTCCGTTGGGCATTGAATCGTCCATAAACTGTCCATTTAACGCAGCATTAAAAGAGAAGAACGTTGGGCATTAATTGTTGTAACGGACCAGAAGACCTTCTGTTGCGAACAGAAGGCCTCGAGGGTCTATGTTGCGAACAGAAGGCCTCGAGGGTCTCTGTTGCGAACAGAAGACCTCGAGGGTCTCTGTTGCGAACAGAAGACTTCGAGGGTCTCTGTTGCGAACAGAAGACCTCGAGGGTCTCTGTTGCGAACAGAAGACCTCGAGGGTTTCTGTTCCGGACAGAACTCGAGCATCTCTGTTCCGGACAGAACTCCACCCCTTCTGTCACTGGGAAAAATAAAACGTTACGGGAAGAAACAAAAATTAGACCGTATCTTTGAATGATAGGTCTTCAGACGACACTCGTGTCCGCAGGTCGCCCGCGCACACGAGTCGCAGTTTTTCTTCTCCGTTTCGGGATTTGATCGGCACCCCCCCTGCGCGTAAGAGAGAGCCTTTCCCTTTAGGAATCTTAACTCCTTAAAAGAAGCTTCCCTTTATAAGGGGGTGAAAATCCCTTGAGTTTTTCGGTGTGGGATAAAACACACTAGAAACTCACCATTTTCCCAGTTTTTCCATTTCAACGAGTGAACTTCGAGAATCAATTTCTCATTCACCCGTTATCCGTTTTGAGTGTACCACATATCAAATTGTAGCCCTTAACAAGGACAATCCGAAACCACTTTGACCCGACCCAAATCGGAAGTGGACCCCACTCAAATAATTGCCCCAAAATGACCATTTAATGCAATTTTCAACACATTTTTCCAACAATCCCCCACATGAATGAAAATTGATTTTCGGGACTTAAAAAGACACGAAGATAGGAGGACACGTTGTGTTCACCGGATGATCCTTGCATACGGAGAGGTAGGTTCCTTTGAACCTTCCGTTGTAAAGACACGTTTATTTACTGGCTGTCTAGTAGACTCGATGTCCTTGAACTATACTGCCGTCGTGTAAACATTGACTTATCTTTACACAAGAAGCTTCCAACTTTGTTCCGTTCTCATGGGTGTGCCCGTTTTGTCCATGGGTCGCTGTCCTGGTTCTGCAAGAGTTTCTAAAGAACTGAGCCTTTACAGTTCTCCTTTGAAGCGACCCTCTTCTCTCTCACATAAGTGATTCTTTCACGAGTATCCCGCATACTCTTCCAATGTTATCGAGTAGATGAACATTTTAGAATCATTAAAGCAAACGTTTTTGCTAACCTCGCACGGGAGTCACTGTTTTAACGAGGAGTGGGTAGGAGTCCGGGACCCCCACAGTGACCATCCTTCGCTCTATAATTTAGTTGTCCCTTTTGAACCTAGGACCAACTAGGTTGGGTATCCACTATAGAACTTTTCAATTCACGGGCTTTAGTCCCATTCCTCGTGACAACTTCTCCAACAATTCTCTATCCAATGCCTTGGTTAGCGGATCCGCTATGTTATCCTTTGACTTCACGTAGTCAACAGTGATAACACCCGTTATGAGGAGTTGTTTAACGGTGTTATGTCTACGACGAACGTGTCTAGACTTACCATTGTAGAGATTGCTCTGTGCCCTTCCAATTGCCGCTTGACAATCGCAATGAATGCATATTGGAGGGACAGGCTTCTCCCAACTTGGAATATCTTCGAGAAAATGGCGTAGCCATTCAGCCTCTTCAGTGAATTTATCCAAGGCTATTAGCTCAGATTCCATCGTGGATCTAGCTATTAACGTTTGTTTCGAGGATTTCCACGACACGGCTGCACCTCCCAAAGTGAAAACATATCCACTTGTGGGTTTAAAGTCCTTTATGTCGGATATCCAACTAGCGTCGCTATACCCTTCAAGTACAGCTGGATATCTTCCATAGTGCAGTCTAAGGTTTTGGGTTTTACGTAAATACCTCAAAACCCGTATTATTGTCTTCCAGTGTTCATCACCGGGGTTGCTAGTATATCTACTTAGCTTACTAACCACAAAGGCAATATCAGGCCTGGTACAACTCATTAGATACATCAAGCTTCCAATAATCCTAGCGTATTCTACTTGAGAAATACACTCTCCACGATTTTTGGTAAGTTGTACGTTTTTATCTAATGGAGTCCTTGCCTCTTGATAATCATCCTTATTAAATTTCGTAAGGATTTTATCAACGTAATGGGATTGGCTTAGCGTAAGACCGTCAGGTCCTCTATTTATTTTAATCCCAAGGATTAAATCGGCCAGCCCCATATCCTTCATGTCAAATTTAGAATTTAACATGTTTTTGGTAGAATTAATGATTAGATTATTGCTACCCACGATGAGTATATCATCCACGTATAAACATAAAATGACATAGCCGTCTACCATGCTCTTCACATAGACGCATTTGTCACTTTCGTTTATTTTAAACCCATTAATTAACATTGCATGATCGAACTTTTCGTGCCACTGTTTAGGGGCTTGTTTCAATCCATACAATGATTTAATTAATTTACACACTTTCCTTTCTTGGCCTGGAATACGAAAGCCTTCGGGTTGTTCCATATAGATTTCTTCGTCTATATCGCCATTTAGAAAAGCGGTTTTTACGTCCATTTGATGAACTTCCAATTTCCACAATGCGGCAATTGCTAGTATCATCCTAATGGAATTTATTCTCGTCACAGGAGAATATGTGTCAAAGTAATCATGGCCCTCACGTTGCTTGTATCCCTTAATTACAAGTCTGGCCTTGTACTTATCGATGGAACCGTCAGGTTTCATTTTCCGTTTAAAAATCCACTTGGATCCCAAAGGTTTATTTCCCGGAGGAAGATCAACCAATTCCCATGTGTGATTTTTAAGGATAGAATCCACCTCACTTTTGATGGCTTCTTTCCACATAGGACCTTCAGTAGACGTCACGGCTTCCGTTTAAGTCCGTGGTTCATTTTCTACCAAACATGTTAGAAAATCCGGTTCATTTTCTACCATACATGTTAGAATATCCGAGTCAACTTCTACCAGGTAGGTGAGAAAATCCGGTCCGAAGGATTTTTCAATTCTAGCACGTTTGCTACGTCTGGGTTCGGGTTTTTCTCCGGATCCCTCGCTAGTATTTTCCATAGCTACGTCAAATGTTCGTTTTGACGTGCTAGGCCCTTCGTTGGACTTGTATGGAAATACATCTTCAAAGAATGAAGCATTCCTTGATTCAATTATTGTGTTTTTATGTACATCCGGATTATTCGAATCGTACACTAAAAACCGATAGGCACTACTATTTTGTGCATATCCAATAAAAATACAATCCACCATTTTTGGACCTATTTTTATTTTCTTAGGTGTTGGTACAAGCACCTTAGCAAGACACCCCCACACTTTCAAATATTGATAGGAAGGCCGTCTGCCTTTCCACAACTCGTAGGGAGTTTTATCATATTTTTTCCGGTGAACCTTATTTAAAAGGTAATTGCTTGTCAAGATTGCTTCGCCCCACATATTTTGTGGCAAGCCCGAACTTACTAGCATCGCGTTCATCATATCTTTCAATGTGCGATTCTTTCGTTCGGCAACACCGTTTGATTGAGGTGAGTAGGGTGCGGTACGTTCGTGTACTATACCCACACTAGCACAAAAGTCACCAATTGGTGCTTCATACTCACCACCTCGATCACTCCTAACCGTCTTAATTCGTCGATTAAGTTGGTTTTCCACTTCATTCTTATAAAGAATGAATTTATCGATTGCTTCGTGTTTATTTTTTAATAAATAAACGTAGCTATAGCGAGTGCTATCATCGATAAAGGTAATAAAATATTTATTACCGCCACGTGTTTGTATTGATTTAAAATCACAAACGTCACTATGAATTAATTCAAGTGGTTCCGTTTTTCTTTCAACTGATTTGAAAGACGTTTTCGTTAGTTTTGCCTCTACACAAACTTCACATTTGTGCTTCACATCAATTGTGAATTTAGGAATGTGCTCCATGTTAATTAATCTACGTATAGAATTAAAATAAACATGTCTTAGTCTACCATGCCACACATTGGAAGACTCAAGCAAGTAAGCAGAAGGGATTTTATTATTATTATCAATAATAGTCGTTACATTGAGCTTAAACAACCCATCACCTGCATATCCCTTGCCCACATACATTCCCGATTTAGACAAAACTAATTTGTCCGACTCAAAGACCATGCGGAAGCCATGTTTGTTCAACAACGAACCGGAAATCAGGTTTTTGCGTATTTCCGGAACAAACATCACTTGGTTTAGAGTCAGCTCCTTGCCCGAAGTCATCTTCAGGACCACTTTTCCCACGCCTTCCACCGCGGAATGAGCAGAATTTCCCATCCACACTTTTTCACCATTTGATGGCTCAAAGGTCGTGAATAGCTCCCGGTTTGAGCAAATATGCCGGGTAGCACCGGTGTCCACGAACCACTCCTTGGAATTGGATCCAACGAGGTTGACCTCGGTCACCACAGCCGCAAGGATGATGTCTTCATCCTTTTGCCCACCTTGCACCAAGTTCACGTGAGAATCTTTCTTCTTCCTTGGTGCCTTGCAATCCGAGGACTTGTGTCCATTCTTGTTGCAATTGAAGCATTTTCCGTTGAACTTTGTCTAGGAAACGCCTCCCTTGGGACCGAGCTTGCTCTTCCCATTATTTTTATTTTTGGAGCCTTTAGCATGCTCCACCACGTTGGCCTTGGCTGTAGCACCGTCCCCAAGCATATTTACTTTTAGTAAATTATGTAATAAACCTCGAAAGATGATTTATGAATTTACGTAATTGTTAAATTTTATTATTTCTTTTACGTGAATAGTAAATTGCATGTGGGGCCCACAACGGGAGCGGGGGCCGCCCGATGATTCTTGAACCACATATTATATTCATCTTGATACAGATAATATGTATATGGTGGTGGATATTTTATTTGGGCCATAAGAAAGGCATGGAGTTGACCGGTTGGTCAAACGGGGCCCAATTACCGGTATTGGTAATTTAGCGGATAACAGCCCGAAATGAGTCTAGGAGACTCCTAAATTAATGTTGGGGAATGTAAATCTATTCTAAAGGCCCAAAATTGTTGGGAACGCGTGATATATTTTATCCGGCCCGATAAAATAAAATATGACTAAAATAGTCCGAAAAATATAACTTTCGGGGCCGATTGTACACACCGGGACATAATGGGATGACCTCCCACATAAGTGGGGGCCACCCCACGTTTTTATGGGTGCTGATTGACCAAATTAATGGAAAGGGGGACATCTAAAGGTGGCATATCCGGACTTATGGGGAAGGAAGTGATTGGGGACACCACCACACCCCTATTGGTCCTATCAACACCTCAACTTGGTGTTTGATTGAGGATAGGTACCTCCCCCCTCATTTGAGCCATACGGATAACCCAAAGGAAGAGAGAAGCTCTAGACATCACCTCTCAAAAAGCTCAAGCTGAAGGAAGCAAGAGAAGAGGAAATCCAAGAAGAAAAGTATAGTGTTGAGGTAAGAACTCAATGAGTATTCTTGTAACTAGTTTATTCTTTTATGATTTTTTAGAAATCATACTATGGATTAAACCATGAGTTCTACACGTTTAAAAGTGTAGAATATTGTTATAAAGTGGGGTTAATTAACTTAGAAGAGTTGGTGAATCGATAGGAGTCGAAATCGCCGGAAACCGCCACTCCAAAGGAGCTGTTCGTAGTTGTAGACTACGAAAGCCGCCCGACTTTCGTGAAAGCCGCCCGGCTTTTGCCCAGCAGTCTAATTTTCCACTTTCAATCGGCCTAGAACGGGGATTGATCGAGGGGCTTAACAAAGGTAACTATTGTAGCACATCACGAGGTGAGGATGGCTGACTATATTGCTTCAAATTAGTGAGTTAATTTCATAAGATTGCCTAAAGTAATTAGATGGGATTTTCATGGATTATTAATGATTAATAATGCCTAAATGAAAATAATATTGATATGAGTAAGTGAAGCATGATATACAAATTTAGAATAATTGTTTATGATTATGTGAAATGAATGGAATGACATGTTAATGGAATTACTATGACGACATTGTGATAAAATATACTTTACGTCGTGTATGAAATTCATGAATGGATTAAAGTGATATTTTGATATTGAGATCAAACTATACTTGTGTTGGGAAATCAATTGAAATGAAATGCCAATTGGAAAATAGGAACTTGGCATGTTCTAGGACTATCCAATTAGTATCAAAATACTAGTCGGGGAAATTAATATAAATAAATAATGAAACAAATCCTAAGAGGTAGGATTGTGAATAGATATGCCTTAAGTAGTCTCAAGAGATACTTTAAGGTTAAATTGTATGAACACTAAGGTGTGATAGGGTAGGCCTAAAGGCTACCTACGGAAATTGATTCTAGGCATATGATTTGCTTGGGAATTTGATTATGAAAATAATTAGAGTTGGACTCTAGGATGACATGGAAATGTAGTTGGGCCGAGCCCATGCCATGTAATATGATTAGCATGGAAACGTAGTTGGGCCGAGCCCTTGCCATGTATATGTGATCTCCGTGAAAACGCAGTTGGACCGAGCCCTTGCCACGAAGTTATGGTTGGTATGGAAACGTAGTTGGGCCGAGCCCTTGCCATACAATTTTGATGTGTTATATCGAGTTGGAGGATTGTATAGAAATGTAGTTGGGCTGAGCCCTTGCTATACAATTGGGGCTCGATGGGACCCCACGGGGTTATCGTGACTTGCAGTCACGAGGGGAATGGAAATGATGAATTCTAAATGAATATGGGCCCACGGCCCGACTACTTGACTCTATATAAAGTAAGTACAACTAAAAGAAAAAGGGGTGACCGAGGGTTATGGCCTATAATATAATAGTACCCTAAGTTGAGGGTCTTAGAAATTAAAACATCTATTATACTTAGTATAGTTGCTATTGTACTTGTCAAATATTTCCAAGTACTGACCTCCCCTTCACGGGGGAGGCCACCTCACAGTTTCAGGTAGAACTTGAAGGTTGCTGCCACCACCCTTTACTTCGGGAAGATCCAGGGAAGAAGACGTGGTTCGTGCTTCTCTCGTTTCTGTTTTGAAAACAATTTAAATAATGCTCATGGATATTGTCTTTTTTGAATAATTATTTGGGGCTTGTACGCCCATGATTGCCAAGGTGTGACACAAACACTTACATTAAATATTTCCGCTGCTATAAATGTTTCTTTTACATTATGTTTGTTTATGGATGTACTATGTGTGAATGGTATTCAAGACGCCTTGTATAGTATGGATGAGTCGGACTGCGGTTGACTATTCGTACTGTACGGCGGGTTGTTGACGTGTCCGGGTAGGTCCGGGGCGTGACAATTTAATTGGTATCAGAGACTGGTTTCGTAAACATCATAATGAAGCTTCAAAATTTCTTTTTGAAAATGAATTTGAAAACCATGAGCATAAGGTTTTGTACTTATAGAACTTTTGGTACTTGAGTTGCAATGTCTCTAATTGTTAAGATGGTACCCTTAACAATTGGCATGACGGTGATTTGAGCCAAAGGATGTCTTTAAGTACCTATCCGTCAATTGACATTTGATACGAGTCTAATGACTCATTCTCAATTTCTTTCAGAAATGGAACGTACCGGGAAAGTAACTAGAAGGAACCCGACTGGCCGAGCACCGGGAGGATCCGTGCAAGGCAGTAGAGGGGCTTCTAGGGTGTCCAGAGGACAGGGCCGTGGAGGCCAAGATCAGACCATGAGTGACAATTATGTTGAAACAGTCAACGAGTCCTATGAGTCCGAGGAGGATTCAACGTATCAACCGGGAACTGAGCCGGTTGAGACCCCATATGATGGGGAGTATGATGATGCTAGTGAGGGGAGCGAAGATGATGACGCTCTGGAAAGGATGGAGGAACTACTCCGTCAATTTCAACAGGATCGCCAAAGGCGCTGGGAGAGGCGTGCTTTGGGAGGGGCTTCAAGAAGGGGAAGCCATGCGGGTTCTAGGGGACATGTAGAGTCCCGAGTAGATTGAGGTGTCGAGGTCCCGATAATAAAGATCTCGAAGTACCTCAAGGAAGCAAGAGATTTGGGGTGTAAACCGTTCGATGGAACGGGAGATATATCCGTTGCGGCGGAATGGATCAAGAGGTTCAATGAAGCGGCCCTTGATATGCAGCTGCCGCCAAACATGAAGATGAGAGTAGCAACGAGGTTGCTAGAAGGGATGGCGTCCACATGGTGGGACGGTGTCAAGGGGAAGTACGGTGAGGCCGTAACTTGGGAGAATTTCTGACAGGAATTCTTCAACCAATACTACTCCGACTTCGAGGTGAACTTGAAGAGGAGAGAATACACCAACTTGACCCAAGGAGGCAAGTATACCGTGAGGCAACTTGAGCACAAGTTCAAGGAGCTCGCGGAGTTCATACCGGAGTATGCTTGTGATGAGAACCGGATGGTGAATCACTTTTGGGATGCTTTAGACTTATGTGACACCCTAAAAATTTAAATGCAAAAAAAAAAAATGAACTAAGACGTGAATTTATTATTTAAACATATGGATCACAATACATTAACACACACTTCTATTGCATGATTTGTAACATAATCTTCTTTGAGTAAGTTAAGTGCTTCGGGGACGAAGCATCTTTTAAGGGAGATAGAATGTGACACTCTGAAAATTTAATCTATCAATTATATATATTTTAGCCAAATTTAATTTTGATTAAAAGTGACATTTAAAAAAAATAAATAAATTAAACAACCATATTAAAAGTACATGATTTATGCTTAAGTTGTATACTACTTATACAAATTACGTATCGTGCGTAACTACTAAAACTAAAGATGTATGTCGCATGCATATGCATAACATTAATATACAAAATAATATGCAGTACAACGGACGCACACATTAAACGCATTTATAATGTATAATAATAAATTGACCGAAGTAATAGCAGTCATATACGAAACTCAACGGACGAATAAAACCCAGTATTATATCCTTTGCCGATTTCAATTCCCTATATGCTCTACGAAGCCTGTGGAAGTACAATGCCACACACATGGAAACCGCTACTAAAATAGAGTACATTATAACGCTTACAACCGATCGGCAACAATAGCAATAAATGTAAAAGATTCTTACCATCTAAAACTGTGGCGCTAGAAACTTCCCATATCCTGCGTATCATCTTCTAACCATATGAGTAAGCCAATACGTATAATATATATATATACCGACGTTGAACTGCAACAAAGAAGAAAGGAAGAAGAACGTGAGAAATAGAGAGGGGAGGTCGGCGAGAGAGAAAGGAGGTGAAGTAAAGCCACACGATGCCGGAGCAAGAAGAACGCTGCATGTTCCGGCCGGATAACTCTGTCGCTAGATGAGAAGAACGACCTATCATTGAGCACCGGACTGCCAGAGGAAAGGGAGAAGCTTGAATTGCTGCCGTCGGACCAAACTGCACGCTGTTGTCAAACAACTCCATTCCCTTCGTTATCAGTATCGTCGGAGTAATAATAGCACGCTGCAGTGCCATTTCAGAAGACCCACGCTGCAGAAATAGAAGGAGCCGGGCGAGGTTGTCGTCGTCTCTCGCCTGGAACAGCATCATCACCTTCGGAGGAGAAGACCGCTACTAACTGGTCGCCAGACTGCTGAAACGAAGGATTGTTGTGGCCGGACGTTGTCACATTTTTAACAAGAATCAACGGGGATAGAGGAATACGCCGAAACCACTGCCAGACTGGTTCCGGACCATCGCCGCTGGAACAGAACATTGTCGGAGGAGGAGGAACGTAACCCATTTTACGCTGGAGTGCCAGACTGCTGCCACACCATGATAATAGAAGCCACCAAGACTGACGACGCTCGCCGGGAAGTGGAAGAAAGGAGCACTGTTGGCGGTCGTTTCCGTCGTCCGCCTTCTCGCTCTTGCTACTGGCCGCGAAAACAAAGAATACAACAGTACGTAAACTTCTACTCCGTATAAATTGGACTGCATGCTTTCATAATAATGGGATAATGATAAATGAAAATTAAATGCTTTATTACGAATGGATTATTATACAGATTAGTCATTCGAGAAACAAAATAATCACAACAGTGAGTATTCATAAGGTCAGATGAATTAAACTATAGTTTGAGTAATATATTGATTTATAATTTTAATATTCTTAGAAGGTGAATTTGGAGAAGGTCGATATAGAAGCTTCGATTAGGACTTAACGCGAATTGAGGTAAGTTTCTCTGCCAATCTAAAATTGTTTCCTCGTATTATATGCTTATTATGCATTATGTGAATAAGTGTGAATTGTTGAATTTTGTGTATGAGAATTGTGAAGAGATGTTATATATATGGTTGTTGAGGAATATAAATTAAGTACTTTTGGGGTATTAAATATTTTTAAATACCTTCAAGACTTTTTAGAGAAATTGAGAAGTTTTTTTGAAGTATTATTTATTGAAGATAAAATTTACATTTTCATAACAAGTGAACATCTCGGGAGTAATCCGAGGTGTCGGTTTTCCACGTCCGGATAAATGTGGAGGGTGATTAGGTCTGCTACTACTAAGAAGTACAGTTTGAGTTTAAAAGTGATATTTGGATCGATGATCCCTTTTAAGAAGAAGTTAGAGTAGTAGTAGTCCCTAATCATTAAAGATATCTTATTCAGGGGTAGTTGGTAGACTGAGTCCCGACCACTCGTTACGACTTACTACTCAGGGGGCTTGGAATCCCTTTTAGGGGGTGTGCACACTTAAGGTAGTCGTTTCGTTTCCAACAGAGCAGTTGTGGTACCGGCACTTGTTCGGGGTGGCCGTCCGTAACCACGGTCCACCGGGTTCTACCGAAAGGTTGAGCACCGCCCTTCTAAATTACTAGGAAGTTAGAGAAGAAGTGATTTTTGAGGAAATCAAAGAGAAGAGTTATTATGAAGTTTAAAGAGAAGTTGAGAATTTTTGTAAAGAAGTAGTTTTGAGAAAAAATCAAAGTGAAAAGAATTTCGATGGTGTGAGTATTTTTATATATTATTATATAAAGATTTATTTTAGTCAAGCATGATTATTTTACGGGGTTGGGTAGTACTTACTTAGCTCTAAAGCTAATTTTTGTTTTCTTTTCCTTGTTTTGTTTCTGCACTTTATTTGTGCAGGTGAGGATGACTTTGTCGATTGACGATTGCTTGCATGGCCCGAGAGCGAATTAGTAGTCGCCTTAGTTATACTAGTCATGAAATAAACATTTACTTTACAAACACTTTATTTTTATTAAATTAGTTGTTATGTTTTAGTTGCCTGTGCATCCGGTTGAGAGATGACCGGATGTGGCGGTAACACCCATTTCCCTTATTAAGATTTCCGCTGTACTTTCCTTAAATTTTCATTATCAATAAATAAAAGTTTTATTTCAATTATATCAACGTTTTGGGTGGGAAATTTGGGGGTGTTACAACTTAGACGTGCGTGAGCAGGCAACACAATTGCCCAACATGACGTTTAGTCAAGTGGTGGAGCAAGGCCTGAAAGGGGAGAAGGAACGGGAAGAAAGAAAGCTGAAAAACGCCGAGGAGGCGAAGAAGAGGAAATGGGAGAACACCGGCCCCCAAGGTTCTAGCAAGAAGGGGAACCACGGGGGATGTGGGTCTTTCAGAACGCCTGCACCACCATCTAGGGGAAATCAAGGCCCAGGAGGGCAAGGCTCGAGGTTGCAAGGCTCGGGCATTAGCAGGTGCAATAACTGCAAGAGGAACCACGTGGGCAAGTGCCGCGATCCCCCTAGGTGCTACCAATGCGGGGAGATGGGGCACTTGAGATCAAACTGCCCACAACTTGAGCGAGTCATGGGTGCATGACCTAGCAGCGGGACTACGGCAAGTAGGAACCGAGCAGGGGCACCTCACGCGAGCACGACGCACGGAGGGCCAAGTACAAGCAACACGCCATCCGTGAACCAAGGCAAGACCCAGGCTAGGGTCTATGCGATGACGGAGGCGGACGCACGTGCTAACCCGGACTCCGTGGCGGGTAAAATCTTAAACTCATGTTATTAACTCCATCGTATGCAATAGGAGTGTTTGTAATGTGCAAAATTTGTAACCCCGACGGTTTGGTCGGGATTGTAGGGGAAAGGGGAGGAAAAATCCCCGCCCTGGGCGAATGCCGCCCGACATTTGACGAAAGCCGCCCGGCTTTCGTCTTGATTTATTGGGAAAATACTGCGGCAACGAATGCCGGCCGGCTTCCACCAAGAACCGCCCGGCTTTCGTCAACATTAAATCAGAAAATTCCTCGCAACCAAAAACTGGCCGGCTTTTATAAAGACCGACCGACTTTCATAAATGTCTGACTTGGGAAATTTCTCGCAGCTGAAAGCCGTCCGACTTTCATGGAAAACCGCCCGACTTTGGGAATTATTTATGACATTAAAGGTACGACGACGAAAACCGGCCGGCTTTCGTGGAAACCGACCGACATTCGTCAAAATGGGGAGAAAATCCTGCGCAGCTGAAAACCGGCCGGCTTTTGGCAGAGCTCGGCCGGCTTATGTAGTGAGGAGTGCCGGACACATGAAAAGCGGCCGGCTTTCATGAAAAGCGGCCGGCTTTCACCTGAACGAGTCCGGAGATGCTCCTTAAGGTTAGAAACCGGGGAATTATTATACGGGGTCGGGTGGTCTGCATCCGAAACATGATCGATGCACTCTACAACCTAGGAAAGAAGCCTATTAATTAGATAATGTGTCTTACATTACTTATGAATGTAGGAACACTAAAGATAAACGGGAGAGACGCAAGGATCCTTATTGATACCGGGGCGCAACGATCATTTGTGAGTGAGGCGTTCGCCAGCGGATTCAACGGACCACTTGTACCGATGACTCAAACCCTATTGGTGTCCACGCCTCTAGGGGATGATATCGAGAGAGATAACCACTATCCATCGTGTGAGGTGGAGGTGGAGGGACAGAACTTGACGTGTGATTTCGTACCGCTGAGTATGATCGAGTTTGATGTAATCTCGGGATGGATTGGCTTGAGAAACATCATGCTAGGGTCGATTGCTACACAAAGATTCTTGAACTCGAAGGCGGTGAAGGGTTGACCTTACGCTTCGAGGGAGATAGAGGCAAATCAAACAGTTGTATCATATCCGTCGTGAGGGCGAGGAATATGATGAGAAAGGGATGCCACGCATACCTAGCATATGTGGTGGACGAAACCAAAGAAGAGATAGACATCAATGATGTGAGAATAGTGTGCAAGTATCCGGATGTCTTCCCAAAAGACTTGCCGGGACTTCCACCTGATAGGGAGATTGAGTTCGTGATCGAGGTTGAACCTGGCACCAAACCAATCTCTATACCGCCATACAGAATGGCACCCGCTGAACTTAACGAGTTGAAAACCCAATTGCAAGAGCTATTGGATAACGGTTTCATAAGGCCGAGTCACTCTCCGTGGGGAGCACCGGTCCTTTTTGTGAAAAAGAAGGATGGAACACTTCGAATGTGCATTGACTATCATCAACTGAACAAGGTCACGATCAAGAATAGGTATCCCTTGCCTAGGATTGATGTCTTGTTTGATCAGCTCCGAGGAGCGACGGTGTTTTCGAAGATTGACTTGAGGTCGGGGTACCACCAACTGAAGATAAAGGAGGATGACATACCGAAGAGTGCATTCCGCACAAGGTATGGTCATTTCGAGTTCCTAGTTATGTCATTCGGGTTAACCAACGCCCCGACGGCATTTATTGACTTGATGAACCGAGTATTTCATAAATACTTGGACCGGTTTGTGATTGTGTTCATAGATGATATCTTGATTTACTCGAAGAGTGAAGAAGAGCATGAGGAGCACTTGATACTTGTTCTTGAGACACTACGGGAGAAGCAACTCTATGCCAAGTTTTCCAAATGTGAATTTTGGCTAAGGGAGATTGGCTTTCTCGGGCATGTGGTTTCAGGGTCAGGGATTGCCGTAGATAACAAGAAGATTGAGGCCATTACTGAATGGAAGAGGCCAAAGAACGTCAAGGAAATTCGTAGCTTCCTTGGATAGGCAGGGTACTACCGAAAATTTGTGGAGAAGTTCTCAGTTTTGGCATCGCCATTGACAAAGCTCACTCGAAAAGGGGCCAAGTTTGTATGAGATGACCGATGTGAGAAGGGATTCCTTGAACTGAAAAAGAGATTGACCGAGGCACCGGTACTCGCACTACCCAAACAGGGTGTGGGGTACGATGTCTACAGCGATGCAAGCATCCAAGGGCTTGGATGCGTCTTGATGCAGAATGGGAGGGTGATTGCCTATGCTTCACGACAATTGAAGAAGCATGAGGTAAATTATCCCACTCATGACTTAGAGCTGGGGGCGGTGGTGTTCGCATTGAAGATTTGGAGACATTATCTCTACGGGGAAACATGTCATATATACACCGACCACAAAAGCCTGAAGTATGTGTTTACTCAGAAAGAGCTAAACATGAGACAGAGACGGTGAATGGAGTTGATAAAAGACTACCATCTAGTTATCGAGTACCACCCCGGTAAAGCCAACGTGGTAGCGGATGCCTTGAGCCGAAAAAATTCATCTGGGGCATTATTGACTAGCTTGAGGGCATTGAGAGCCCAATTGGAGGTATCTAGCGATGGTGCCTTGTTAGCTAGATTCGAGGTGAGACCTACATTACTTGATGAAATCAAGAAGGGTCAAGAAACCGATGAAGAACTTATGAAGATCCGTGAACGCATGCTAGCGGGACCGGTTGAGGATTTCAGGGAAAGGGATGATGGTCTCTTATTATTTCGTGACCGAGTGTGTGTACCGTTGGATGATGAGCTCCGAAAGTCCATCTTAGAGGAGGCTCATTCATCGGCGTATGCCATGCACCCGGGAGGCACGAAAATGTACCGTGATTTGAAGGAAAGTTACTGGTGGTCCGGTATGAAGAGGGAGATAGCCGAGTACATCAGTAGGTGTCTTACTTGTCAGCAAGTTAAGGCAGAACATCAGCATCCGGCTGGGTTACTACAGCCACTTTCCATTCCTGAATGGAAGTGGGAGCACGTGACTATGGATTTCGTGGTAGGGCTGCCACGAACGGTTAAGAACTATGATGCCGTATGGGTTGTGGTCGATAGGCTCACGAAAAGTGCACACTTTCTACCTATCAACACCACCTATGCATTGGAAAGGTTAGCCAAATTGTATGTGGATGAGATCGTGAGGCTACATGGAGTTCCTATAACCATTGTATCCGATAGAGATCCGCGATTCACATCACGATTTTGGCCGAAGTTCCAAGAATCTATGGGGACAAAACTGAAATTCAGTACAGCTTTTTATCCATAAACGGATGGGCAATCCGAGCGGGTTATACAGATATTAGAGGATATGCTGAGAGCTTGTGCATTGGAGTTCCAAGGGAGTTGGGACAACCATTTGGCACTTGTGGAGTTTGCCTATAACAACAGTTATCGGGCGAGTATAGGCATGCCTCCATACGAGGCATTGTATGGGAGGAGATGTCGTACACCTTTGTGCTGGGATGAGGTTGGCATGGCCAAACTCGAGAGCACGGAACTGGTGGAAATCACCAAGTCAAAGGTGAAGATGATTCGTGACAGACTTAAGGCGGCACAGGATAGACAGAAGAGCTACACCGATAAGCGCCGAAGAGCCTTAGAGTTTAAGGTTGGGGATGAGGTATTTTTGAAAGTTTCACCTTGGAAAGGAATCATCCGATTTCAGAGCCGAGGGAAACTCAACCCATGCTACATAGGGCCATTTGTGATTCTTGAAAGAATTGGGGCCGTAGCATACAGATTACAGTTGACTCCGGAGTTGGAAAAGATACATAATGTATCCCATGTGTCTATGCTTAAGAAGTATATTCCGGATCCATCTCATGTACTAGAAAGACCACCCGTGGAAATACGGGAAGACTTGAACTACGCCGTGCAACCGGTAAGGATACTTGATAGGCAAGTAAAGAAGCTAAGAAGCAAGAAAGTTCCAATGGTTAAAATCCTTTGGAAGAGTGACCGAGTTGAAGAAGAAACTTGGGAGACTGAAGCCTCAATGAAGGAACAGTATGCATTTCTGTTTGAATAATCGTTGTGAATTTCGGGGACGAAATTCCCGTTAAGGGGGGGGGGGGGGGTGAACTTGTAGCACCGTCCCCAAGCATATTTACTTTTAGTAAATTATGTAATAAACCCCGAAAGATGATTTATGAATTTAAATAATTGTTAAATTTTATTATTTCTTTTACGTGAATAGTAAATTGCATGTGGGGCCCACAGCGGGAGCGGGGGCCGCCCGATGATTCCTGAACCACATATTATATTCATCTTGATACAGATAATATGTATATGGTGGTGGATATTTTATTTGGGCCATAAGAAAGGCATGGAGTTGACCGGTTGGTCAAACGGGGCCCAATTACCGGTATTGGTAATTTAGCGGATAACAGCCCGAAATGAGTCTCGGAGACTCCTAAATTAATGTTGGGGAATGTACATCTATTCTAAAGGCCCAAAATGTTGGGAACGCGTGATATATTTTATCCGGCCCGATAAAATAAAATATGACTAAAATAGTCCGAAACATATAACTTTCGGGGCCGATTGTACACACCGGGACATAATGGGATGACCTCCCACATAAGTGGGGGCCACCCCACGTTTTTATGGGTGCTGATTGACCAAATTAATTGAAAGGGGGACATCTAAAGGTGGCATATCCGGACTTATGGGGAAGGAAGTGATTGGGGACACCACCACACCCCTATTGGTCCTATCAACACCTCAACTTGGTGTTTGATTGAGGATAGGTACCTCCCCCCTCATTTGAGCCATACGGATAACCCAAAGGAAGAGAGAAGCTCTAGACATCACCTCTCAAAAAGCTCAAGCTGAAGGAAGCAAGAGAAGAGGAAATCCAAGAAGAAAAGTATAGTGTTGAGGTAAGAACTCAATGAGTATTCTTGTAATTAGTTTATTCTTGTATGATTTTTTAGAAATCATACTATGGATTAAACCATGAGTTCTACACGTTTAAAAGTGTAGAATATTGTTATAAAGTGGGGTTAATTAACTTAGAAGAGTTGGTGAATCGATAGGAGTCGAAATCGCCGGAAGCCGCCACTCCAAAGGAGCTGTTCGTAGTTGCAGACTACGAAAGCCGCCCGGCTTTTGCCCAACTATATTGCTTATAATTAGTGAGTTAATTTCATAAGATTGCCTAAAGTAATTAGATGGGATTTTCATGGATTATTAATGATTAATAATGCCTAAATGAAAATAATATTGATATGAGTAAGTGAAGCATGATATACAAATTTAGAATAATTGTGTATGATTATGTGAAATGAATGGAACGACATGTTAATGGAATTACTATGACGACATTGTGATAAAATATACTTTGCGTCGTGTATGAAATTCATGAACGGATTAAAGTGATATTTTGATATTGAGATCAAACTATACTTGTGTTGGGAAATCAATTGAAATGAAATGCCAATTGGAAAATAGGAACTTGGCATGTTCTAGGACTATCCAATTAGTATCAAAATACTAGTCGGGGAAATTAATATAAATAAATGATGAAACAAATCCTAAGAGGTAGGATTGTGAATAGATATGCCTTAAGTAGTCTCAAGAGATACTTTAAGGTTAAATTGTATGAACACTAAGATGTGATAGGGGTAGGCCTAAAGGCTACCTACGGAAATTGATTCTAGGCATAGGATTTGCTTGGGAATTTGATTATGAAAATAATTAGAGTTGGGACTAAGATACCGTCATTCCTTCATCTCGAATTTCGTTGAAGATCATTTGCATCTCCTCAACTTTACTCAAGACCATCCTCGAATTCACCAATTTAAAATCAAGGAATCGACCAACAACAAATTTCTTTGTGCCGGCATCCTCGCTTTTATATTTGTGGTCCAAAGCATTCCATAGCTCCTTAGCCGTAGCTAGTTTGCTATATACGTCGTACAAAGCATCATGCAGCCCGTTCAACACATAGTTTAGGCAAAGGAAGTCCGAATGCTTCCATGCCTCAATCGCGTTGAAAGTTTGCGCATCCACCTCACCCTCGGTTGCTACCGGCGCACCCTCGGTCAAGAACCTCGCAAGACCGAGAGTAGTGAGATAGAAGAGCATCTTTTGCTGCCACCTTTTGAAGTTTAACCCATTGAATTTCTCGGGTTTCTCCATAGAGTTGCTTGGCACAGTCACCATAGGGATAACCCTTTGGTTGGCCAAAGTAGATGCACCGCGTTGTGAACCATTGTTCACCGGTGCTCCACTTTCAGAGTGATTGTCGTTCAGAACATTCTGCCCAACACCAATCTCGTTTTCTTGAGAAGTCATTTTCGTTCTTTAACGTTTTTCCGAAACACAAAAAAATAAGTTCGTTCACCAAAGTGACAAACTACGATTTAAGATTGTTTACCACAGTAGAACAATCAGCAAATACGTTTTAAGATTGTTGGGTGTGTTTCGGAAAATAAAGAAAATTAATTAAAATAAATTAATTAAATAAAATGACTAGAGAAAAACAAGAAAGGGGATGAAGCAGAATTAGTCAAAGCTCGTGCTACGCACGATGTCCTTAAAACGTATTTGTTGCCTCCCACAGTGCTTGGAGCGTTGCAACAATCGTTTCCCAGGATACGATGACTACGAACTAGTGTTTGAGCACACAAACAATAGTTCCAGCGAACGAGAACTAAGTAAGAACACAGAAGGAATTTTCAGAGTAGCTGTAGGTGTTTTAGCTCAAGAATACGTGAGGAATGTATTGTGCGTTGTGTTGTTGCAAACCACCTGCCAGCTATTTATAGGAGGATTTGTTGTGTGTTAAATGGGGTGTTATAGGACCTGAACGTTGGACATCAATGACCAGTTCGTTTGGCATTGAATCGTCCATAAACTGTCCATTTAACGCAGCATTAAAAGAGAAGAACGTTGGGCATTAATTGTTGTAACGGACCAGAAGACCTTCTGTTGCGAACAGAAGGCCTCGAGGGTCTATGTTGCGAACAGAAGACCTCGAGAGTCTCTGTTGCGAACAGAAGACCTCGAGGGTCTCTGTTGCGAACAGAAGGCCTCGAGGATCTATGTTGCGAACAGAAGGCCTCGAGGGTCTCTGTTGCGAACAGAAGACCTCGAGCGTCTCTGTTGCGAACAGAAGACCTCGAGGGTCTCTGTTGCGAACAGAAGACCTCGAGGGTCTCTGTTGCGAACAGAAGACCTCGAGGGTTTCTGTTCCGGACAGAACTCCACCCCTTCTGTCACTGGGAAAAATAAAACGTTACGGGAAGAAATAAAAATTAGACCGTATCTTTGAATGATAGGTTTTCGGACGACATTCGTGTCCGCAGGTCGCCCGCGCACACGAGTCGCGGTTTTTCTTCTCCGTTTCGGGATTTGATCATCACCCCCCCCTGCGCGTAAGAGATAGCCTTTCCCTTTAGAAATCTTAACTCCTTAAAAGAGGCTTCCCTTTATAAGGGGGTGAAAATCCCTTGAGTTTTTCGGTGTGGGATAAAACACACTAGAAACTCACCATTTCCCCAGTTTTTCCATTTCAACGAGTGAACTTCGAGAATCAATTTCTCATTCACCCGTTATCCGTTTTGAGTGTACCACATATCGAATTGTAGCCCTTAACAAGGACAATCCGAAACCACTTTGAGCCGACCCAAATCGGAAGTGGACCCCACTCAAATAATTGTGCCAAAATGACCATTTAATGCAATGTTTAACACATTTTTCCAACAATCCCCCACATGAATGAAAATTGATTTTCGGGACTTAAAAAGACACGAAGATAGGAGGACACGTTGTGTTCACCGGATGATCCTTGCATACGGAGAGGTAGGTTTTATCCTTTGAACCTTCCGTTGTAAAGACACGTTTATTTACTGGCTGTCTAGTAGACTCGATGTCCTTGAACTATACTGCCGTCGTGTAAACATTGACTTATCTTTACACAAGAACCTTCCAACTTTGTTCCGTTCTCATGGGTGTGCCCGTTTTGGCCATGGGTCACCGTCCTGGTTCTGCAAGAGTTTCTAAAGAACTGAGCCTTTACAGTTCTCCTTTGAAGCGGCCCTCTTCTCTCTCACATAGGTGATTCTTTCACGAGTATCCCGCATACTCTTCCAATGTTATCGAGTAGATCAACATTTTAGAATCATTAAAACAAACGTTTTTGCTAACCTCGCGTGAGAGTCACTGTTTTAACGAGGAGTGGGTAGGAGTCCGGGACCCCCACAGTGACCATCCTTCGCTCTATAATTTAGTTGTCCCTTTTGAACCTAGGACCAACTAGGTTGGGTATCCACTATAGAAATTTTCAATTCACGGGCTTTAGTCCCATTCCTCGTGACAACTTCTCCAACAATTCTCCATCCAATGCCTTGGTTAGTGGATCCACTATGTTATCCTTTGACTTCACGTAGTCAACAGTGATAACACCCGTTGTGAGGAGTTGTTTAATGGTGTTATGTCTACGACGAACGTGTCTAGACTTACCATTGTAGAGATTGCTCTGTGCCCTTCCAATTGCCGCTTGACAATCGCAATGAATGCATATTGGAGGGACAGGCTTCTCCCAACTTGGAATATCTTCGAGAAAATGGCGTAGCCATTCAGCCTCTTCAGTGCACTTATCCAAGGCTATTAGCTCAGATTCCATCGTGGATCTAGCTATTAATGTTTGTTTCGAGGATTTCCACGACACGGCTGCACCTCCCAAAGTGAAAACATATCCACTTGTGGATTTAGAGTCCTTTATGTCGGATATCCAACTAGCGTCGCTATACCCTTCAAGTACAACTGGATATCTTCCATAGTGCAGTCTAAGGTTTTGGGTTTTACGTAAATACCTCAAAACCCTTCGCGGTTTTTCTTCTCCGTTTCGGGATTTGATCGGCACCCCCCCCCTGCGCGTAAGAGAGAGTCTTTCGCTTTAGGAATCTTAACTCCTTAAAAGAGGCTTCCCTTTATAAGGGGGTGAAAATCCCTTGAGTTTTTCGGTGTGGGATAAAACACACTAGAAACTCACCATTTTCCCAGTTTTTCCATTTCAACGAGTGAACTTCGAGAATCAATTTCTCATTCACCCGTTATCCGTTTTGAGTGTACCACATATCGAATTGTAGCCCTTAACAAGGACAATCCGAAACAACTTTGACCCGACCCAAATCGGAAGTGGACCCCACTCAAATAATTGCCCCAAAATGACCATTTAATGCAATTTTTAACACATTTTTCCAACACAGTGTTCAAATATCTCTACTATATATATGCTATGAAAAAGATTGTATATCAAATTAAATTTATAGTAAAAGTAAGATTACGCTCAAAAATAATATTCCTAATGTTTACTCGTATATGTTTTTTTCTTTGTTATATTTAAAATTAAAGCAATAACATCAAAGTCAACATCGTTAGCATTTGATTTATTTTTATGAAATAGTTAACTAATTATGATTATTATTATTGTGAATTTTTGTAGTGTATATATATATATATATATATATATAATATCAGTTTTGTAAAGCGAGTAAAAGTATGGATACTAGAGTTGATTTGTCCTATAATTAGTAGGAGTATATAATACTAAGTAGTTACATAGTAGATTATATTGCACAATGCCGTATCGTATTATAATTGAATTACTAGCAACTAAATTTTGTATAATTATAACTAGTAATTCATATACGAAGCAAAATAACTATGTCACAAATAATATAATCATTACAAATATTAATGTGTTAGCGCTGTATAAGAAATTGGCCTGGACTCACATGGTCAACTTGAAAAATGTAACTCACATATATGAAGGCGTAAATGTAAAATGTTAATCACACAAAAGGAAATGTAATCCCTTTTTTATCAAATGTAAATCGAAATAAACAATCTCAATATTTTAAAAACACTAAAAATATACTCCCTCCGTCCCATAAAATTTTTCTCACTTTCCTTTTTGGGTCGTCAAAAAAAATTCTTCCCACCTACCATTTTTGGACAATTTGTGTGGTTCACATTCATTTCACCTTTTTCTTACACAATTTCAATCACACATTTCCACTTTATTCCACTTTCTTAATCTACGTGCTAAGTCAAAGTGGGAATAATTTTCTGGGACGGAGGGAGTATAAAAGAGAAAAAATTATGGAAGAAAAGCTAAGTGTATAAATATGACAAAATATATTACAAAAAGTGTATGAATATAAAAAAAATATTACATACAAAATAAGTGCATTTGTAATTTAAGGTGAAGAAGAAAAGAAAGTAAAAAATAGTGTATGGATATGAAATACAATATACTTATTTTATGTGGATTAATAAAATTTTGTAATAAAATTAAGAAATAAAGTTAAATTCAGTTGTAATTTAAAAATTTAAAGATAAAGAAAAGTAAAATGCAATTAAATTTTTAGTATTTTGATGGAGAAGGAGAAATGAATTGAAAAAATTAAAAACAAAGAAGAAACCATAAAACAAAATTGAAAGAAAAGAAAAAAAGGGTTTCTTTTACAAAAATATTACTAAAATAGAACTTATTTATACAAATATGACTAATAGTTACTACAATGTAGTGTCATGTCATGGTAACCTAAGTTTAAAATTGAATATAAGTCACTATGATTTCATGACTACTCTGGTCACTAGTTACATTTTCGTAAACTATCTTTATTTTAGTTATAAATATGTAATTAACTGTTGATATTACAGTAAAAAAGAAAAAGAAAAAGAGCGGTAATGTATAAGCTAGGGACCTACAGGTATATCATGGCATGATATAAGAAAACATGACTGGTGTATTACTAGTACGTTTGTCGTGGACACAAATTTGACATGGCATGCCATCTGTTTCGCGGTAGCATATATCATCTTGAGTCGTGGAGCTAATGGGAGGTAAAATAATTTAGATAATGCAGACCTTTTTCGTGGGTTTTTTCGTCTTTGAGGAACATGTGTTGGAAAAATGTGTTAAAAATTGCATTAAATGGTCATTTTGGGGCAATTATTTGAGTGGGGTCCACTTCCGATTTGGGTCGGGTCAAAGTGGTTTCGGATTGTCCTTGTTAAGGGCTACAATTCGATATATGGTACGCTCAAAACGGATAACGGGTGAATGAGAAATTGATTCTCGAAGTTCACTCGTTGAAATGGAAAAACTGGGGAAATGGTGAGTTTCTAGTGTGTTTTATCCCACACCGAAAAACTCAAGGGATTTTCAACCCCTTATAAAGGGAAGCCTCTTTTAAGGAGTTAAGATTCCTAAAGGGAAAGGCTCTCTCTTACGCGCAGGGGGGGGTGCCGATCAAATCCCGAAACGGAGAAGAAAAACCGCGACTCGTGTGCGCGGGCGACCTGCGGACACGAATGTCGTCCGAAAACCTATCATTCCCAGAAGTGCTCCGGACAGAAACCCTCCAAGGGGGTTCTGTTGGCTCGGACAGAAACCCTCCAAGGGTTCTGTTGGCTCGGACAGAAACCCTCCAAGGGGTTCTGTTGGCTCGGACAGAAACCCTCCAAGGGGTTCTGCTGGCTTCGGACAGAAACCCTCCAAGGGGTGTTCTGTTGGGGTCTTCTGTCGCGCACTTCTTCCGTTACAACAATTAATGCCCAACGTTCTTCTCTTTTAATGCTGCGTTAAATGGACAGTTTATGGACGATTCAATGCCCAACGGACTGGTCATTGATGTCCAACGTTCAGGTCCATTAACACCCCATTTAACACACAACAAATTCTCCTATAAATAGCTGGCAGGTGCTTTGCAACAAACACACGGTTTGACAATGCACAACACTTTCCTCACGTTTTCTTGAGCTAAAAACTCTTCCAGCTACTCCCAAAATTCCTTTTGTGTTCATACTTGGTTCTCGTTCGCTGGAACTCTTGTTTGTGTGCTCAAACATTAGTTCGTAGTCATCGTATCCTGGGAAACGATTGTTGCAACGCTCCTAGCACCGTGGGAGGCAACAAATACGTTTTAAGGAAATCGTGCGTAGCACGAGCTTTGGCTAATTCTGTTTCATCTCCTTTCTTGTTTTTCTCTAGTCATTTTATTTAATTAATTTATTTTAATTAATTTTCTTTATTTTCCGAAACACACCCAACAATCTTAAAACGTATTTGTTGAGCTTGTATCATACGGATACACTCTTAAAACGTATTTGCCTGGGTTGTTGTACTGCGGTAAACAATCTAAAAACGTAGTTTGTCACTTTGGTGGACGAACTTATTTTTTTGTGTTTTCGGAAAAACGTTAAAGAACGAAAATGACTTCTCAAGAAAACGAGATTGGTGTTGGGCAGAATGTTCTGAACGACAATCACTCTGAAAGCGGAGCACCGGTGAACAATAGTTCACAACGCGGTGCATCTGCTTTGGCCAACCAAAGGGCTATCCCTATGGTGACCGTGCCAAGCAACTCTGTGGAGAAACCCGAAAAATTCAACGGGTTAAACTTCAAGAGGTGGCAACAAAAGATGCTATTTTACCTCACTACTCAAGGTCTTGCTAGATTCTTGACCGAAGATGCGCCGGTAGCAACCGGGGGTGAGGTGGATGCGCAATCTTTCAACGCGGTTGAAGCTTGGAAGCATTCTGACTTCCTTTGCCGAAACTACGTGTTGAACGGGCTGCATGATGCTTTGTACGACGTATATAGCAAACTAGCTACGGCTAAGGAGCTATGGAATGCTTTGGACCACAAATATAAAAGCGAGGATGCCGGCGCAAAGAAATTTGTTGTTGGTCGATTCCTTGACTTTAAAATGGTGGATTCGAAGACGGTCTTGAGTCAAGTTGAGGAGATGCAAATGATCTTCAACGAAATTCGAGATGAAGGAATGACAGTTAGTGAGTCATTCCAAGTGGCGTCAATTATTCATTTATTGCCGCGGGCTTGGAAGGATTTCAAGAACTACCTTAAGCACAAGCGAAAGGAAATGAACTTGGAGCAATTGATCCTCCGTCTGCGGATTGAAGAGGATAACCGGAAGAACGATGGGAAACTCCCAATTGTTCATGGCGCCAAGGCCAACGTGGTGGAGCATGCAAAAGGCTCCAAAAACAAAAATAATGGGAAGAGCAAGCTCGGTCCCAAGGGAGGCGTTTCCAAGACGAAGTTCAATGGAAAATGCTTCAATTGCAATAAAAACGGACACAAGTCCGCGGATTGCAAGGCACCCAAGAAGAAGAGGGACTCTCAAGTCAACTTGGTGCAAGGTGGGCAAAAGGATGAAGACGTCATCCTAGCGGCTGTGGTTACGGAAGTCAACCTCGTTGGATCCAATTCCAAGGAGTGGTTTGTGGACACCGGTGCAACCCGACACATTTGCTCGAACCGGGAGTTATTCACAACTTTTGAGCCATCAAATGGTGAGAAAGTGTGGATGGGTAACTCGGCTCATTCCGCGGTTGAAGGCGTGGGCAAGGTGGTCCTGAAGATGACTTCGGGCAAGGAGCTGACTCTAAACCAAGTTTTGTTCGTTCCGGAAATACGCAAAAACCTGATTTCCGGTTCGTTGTTGAACAAGCATGGCTTTCGCATGGTTTTTGAGTCGGACAAACTGGTTTTGTCTAAGTCGGGAATGTATGTGGGCAAGGGATATACATGTGATGGGCTTTTTAAGCTCAATGTAATGACTATTATTAATAATAATAATAAAATCCCTTCTGCTTACTTGCTTGAGTCTTCCAATGTGTGGCATGGTAGACTAGGACATGTTAATTTTAATTCTATACGTAGATTAATTAACATGAAGCACATTCCTAAATTCACAATTGATGTGAAGCACAAATGTGAAGTTTGTGTAGAGGCAAAACTAACGAAAACGTCTTTCAAATCGGTTGAAAGAAAAATGGAACCACTTGAATTAATTCATAGTGACATTTGTGATTTTAAATCAATACAAACACGTGGCGGTAATAAATATTTTATTACCTTTATCGATGATAGCACTCGCTATTGCTACGTTTATTTATTAAAAAATAAACACGAAGCAATCAATAAATTCATTCTTTATAAGAATGAAGTGGAAAACCAACTTAATCGACGGATTAAGACGGTTAGGAGTGATCGAGGTGGTGAGTATGAAGCACCATTTGGTGACTTTTGCGCTAGTGTGGGTATAGTACACGAACGTACCGCACCCTATTCACCTCAATCAAACGGTGTTGCCGAACGAAAGAATCGCACATTGAAAGATATGATGAATGCGATGCTAGTAAGTTCGGGCTTGCCACAAAACATGTGGGGCGAAGCAATCTTGACAAGCAATTACCTTTTAAATAAGGTTCCCCGGAAAAAATATGATAAAACTCCGTACGAGTTGTGGAAAGGCAGACGGCCTTCCTATCAATATTTAAAAGTGTGGGGGTGTCTTGCTAAGGTGCTTGTACCAACACCTAAGAAAATTTCGCTTCTTCTTGATCCTCATGTTCCCCAAAGGACGAGGATCTAAGAATGCGAATGCTATCCTGTAGTGGGAGTAGACCTGGAATGTCTAGGTCAGGATAGAAAGACCGGACGAGAGTAGTGACGAAGGGCTCTGCCTGGATCGTGCGGCGAACACTCTTCCCCTGGCTCCGGAAGAAACGAGCCAAAAGGACTGCCATATTCACCGGGGTGCGGTGAACCAGACTCCAAAAGAGTAGTATGTCCTTTTTGGACAACCTGTTCGTGTTGTTAGGTCGTCCAAAAAAACCACAAGAGAGTACAAATGAGAGTATATACCAGTGAGTCTGCCTCCACCGGCTCGACTGGGGGTGCATGCGGAGGAACGGTCTAGTGTCTGTGGAGTTCCTGTGCCAGAACTCATCAATGTCAAATGTCTCAGGTAAACGCGTCGGGAGAGCACAAAACTCATCTGACTGTGTATATACAGGAGCATAGAGCTCAATCCTCCATCCGAGCTCAGCCACAGTGATGGAGTGCTCAATGCCCATGATAGTGAATCTAATCTGAGTCGCAGACCCAATGACAGATCCTGCGTGCACAGTGTGGCCGTAGTGAGTGAAGCGTAGAGAGCATAGGAACTCCATCGTCAATGGGAAGCTAGCTCTCTCGTGTATGGATAGAATCCCACGCCACAAGGAATCTCCCAATAGATCATCAATGTCGCCCCAATATCCCCATTCCTCGAGCATCCTCTGATCCAGGATCATGGGAGCTAGGAGAGTGCGGTACTGCCCCCACGTCTGGAAGCGTATGCGGTCAGCATCAGTAGCAAATGGGATATCTGGCACATGCAATGGGTAATGCCTAGCCAGTGGTGGCTCCTGACAGATGGGATCGCCGCTTCCTCCTCTAGACATCTGCAAAAATCAAAATAACATTTTTTAAGGTTAGTTTTTTTTAATGGGTTGCCTCCCAATGAGCGCTTCTTTAACGTCACTAGCTTGACGAATTTCCTTCTTTGGTTCAAAATTTCTGGAGATAGAGAATCTCCTTGCTTTTTTCGACCGGGCCACCGTGGTAAAGTTTGAGTTGGTGGCCATTGACTTTAAAGGGACCCCCGTTTGCATCTTCGATCTCGATGGTTCCATAGGGGTAAGTTTTCACGACCGTGAACGATCCAGACCATCTTGATTTCAGTTTTCCCGGAAAAAGTTTTAACCGGGAGTTGAACAGTAGCACCTTGTCCCCAACATTGAAACCACGAGCCTTGATGTGTTGATCATGATAGAGTTTGGCCCGTTCTTTGTAAAGTTTGGAATTATGAAAAGCTTGCGCTCTCCACTCTTCCAGTTCATTTAGCTGGTAAAATCGTTCTTTCCCTGCAGCGTCAAGTTTAAAACACACATTTTTCATCGCCCAAAGTTCTTTATGTTCGAGTTCAACGGGTAAGTGGCAAGACTTTCCGTATACTAGGCGAAATGGGGTGGTTCCGATCAGGGTTTTGTATGCGGTCCGAAATGCCCAAAGTGCGTCGTCAAGTTTAGTTGACCAGTCTTTCCTGGTCTGGGCAACAGTTTTCTCTAAAATGGACTTCAAATCCCTGTTAGCGTTCTCAACCTGCCCCTGAGTCTGGGGGTGGTACGCTACTCCGCTTCGATGCTGGACTCCATATTTGGCCAAAAGTTTGGCCATTGGGTCATTATGAAAATAAGTCCCTCTGTCACTGATCAAAACCCTAGGCACACCAAACCTCGTAAACAACTTTTTCAGAAAACTCACGACTACTCGAGAGTCGTTGGTGACGCAGGCCTGAGCTTCAACCCACTTAGAAACATAATCAATGGCCACAAGAATGTATTTGTTCCCTCTTGAGCTGGGAAAAGGTCCAACAAAGTCGATGCCCCAAACATCAAATACCTCACAAGGTAATATAAAGTGTTGGGGCATCTCATTGTGCCCAGAAATGATCCCGATTCACTGACAGTTATCACAAGAGGAAACAAATACATTAACATCCTTAAAAATCGTGGGCCAGAAGTACCCACAGTCCAGAACCCGTCTGGCAGTTCTATTCCCTGAAAAGTGGCCCCCAGTAGGACCGCTGTGACAATGTTTCAGTATGTCTCTTCCCTCAGCTTCAGTAACACATCTTCTCACCACCTGGTCAGCACAAATTCGAAATAGATATGGATCATCCCAAAAATAGTGCCTTGCTTCTGACAGGAACCGCCTCTTCATGTGCCTTGTTAGGTCAGTAGGCTCGACGTTACCAACAAGGTAGTTGGCAATGTCGGCATACCATGGTGTTTGTTCATTGGCGGATATTGCCATTAACCTCTCCGCAGGAAAATGTTCATCCACCTCGCATCTTCCAAAGGTTTCTGCTAATTCGACATCTAACCTTGAAAGGTGAGCCTGATTAGCAGACCCTTTCCGGTCCCTGATTTCAATATCAAATTCCTGCAACAAAAGAACCCAGCGTAACAGTCTAGGCTTAGCATCACGCTTTTGGAGGAGATATCTAATGGCCGAATGATCGGTATAGATAATAACCTTCGAAAGAATGATGTAAGTCTTAAACTTCTCTAAGGCACAGACAATAGCAAGGAATTCTTTTTCAGTGGTGGTGTAGTTCAGTTATGACCCGGACAGAGTTTTGCTAGCGTAGTAGATCGGGTGGAAGTTCTTGTCCTTCCTTTGGCTGAGAATGGGTCCCACTACTAAGTCACTAACGTCACACATGAGTTCGAAAGGTAAACTCCAATCCGGGGCCACAAGTACTGGAGCATTGATAAGATGTGTTTTAAGTGTTTGGAAAGCTTGGTGACATTCATCAGAGAATATAAAAACCGCATCTTTTTCAAGTAACCGGGTGAGAGGTTTTGCGATTTTAGAGAAATCCTTTATAAAACGACGATAAAAGCCCACATGTCCCAAGAAACTACGAATGGCTTTTACCGTGGTTGGTGGAGGGAGTTTCTCTATCGTTTCAATTTTCGCACGGTCAACCTCGACCCCGTTACTTGACACTTTGTGTCCAAGTACTATACCCTCTTTCACAAGGAAGTGACATTTCTCCCAACTTAAGGCTAAGTGGGTTTCCTTGCAGCGGATAAGTACTTTTTCTAGGTTTTCAAGACATTTTTCAAAGGATTCCCCAAAAATAGAGAAATCATCCATGAATACCTCCATGAAGTGTCCAATGTATTTCTCAAATATGGCAATCATGCACCTCATGAAAGTGGCAAGGGCATTACAGAGACCAAAAGACATCCTACGAAAAGCAAAGGTCCGAAAAGGGCATGTGAACGTAGTTTTGTCTTGGTCTTCCGGGTTGACATGGATTTGGAAGTATCCACTCATGCCATCCAGGAAACAATAATGACTATGGCCTGCCAACCTCTCTATTAATTGATCGATGAAGGGGAGGGGAAAATGGTCCTTCCGGGTGGCTTCATTCAATTTGCGGTAATCAATTACCATTCGCCACCCGGTAACAGTTCAACTGGGCAGAAGTTCACCCTTTTCATTTTTCGTGACAGTCATTCCTCCCTTTTTGGGGACAACATGAATCGGGCTTACCCATTGGCTATCAGAGATGGGGTAAATGATACCCGCATCCAGTAGTTTGACGATTTCAGCACGCACTACTTCCATCATGTTTGGGTTCAAACGTCGTTGTGGTTGGACGACAGGTTTAAACCCTTCCTCGATCTTGATGGTGTGGGTACAAAAGGTTGGACTTATTCCATTGATGTCCTCAAGTTTCTAAGCAATTGCTTGCTTGTGTGTCTTAAGGAATCCAAGTAATTTGCCCCTTTGTTCCTCACTTAAGTGTGCGGCGATGACGATAGGGCATTTGCCTTCGTCATCCAAGAATGCGTATTCTAAATGGTCAGGGAGTTTCTTTAGTTCGAGGGAGCGGTCATTTCTTAAGTTTTGTTCATTTTTCTCCCCCCGAACTCAGACAATACTTCGTGAGAAGCTTGCTCAATTATCACGTCCTCACAACTCTCACATGCATCACTCATGTCACCGTTTGCTTCTTTTAACAGACATGCTTTATCACTTACATGTCCTTTCTCTTCCCCAAACAGATACCCTTCAATTGATTCGAAAGTATCAAGAAAATGACATCTGTGAAAGGAATCTGTGGGGTGTTTCATAACATCTGAGAGTCGGAAGGTGCATAAATCATCTCCAACTCTTAGAGTTAATGAGTCATCAGTGACATCAATCAAGGCCCTGGCGGTAGCCAGAAAGGGCCTTCCCAGAATAAGAGGTGTTTCCCAATCCTCTTCCATGTCCATTACTACAAAGTCGATCGGGAAAATGAATTTGTCAACCTTGACCAAGACGTCTTTAACAATTCCTTTCGGATATTTGACTGAGCGATCAGCCATTTGAAGACACATCCTGGTGGGTTTTATTTCCCCAAGTCCTAGCTTCTCGACTATAGAGGAAGGCATCAGGTTGATACTCGACCCTAAGTCAGCTAGAGCATTATTGAAATTGAAATTGTCAAATCAACAAGGGATAGTGAAGCTACCTGGATCCTTTAGCTTTTCAGGTATTGACCTTAGAACCACCGCTGAGCATTCTGCATTTAGGTCCACGACTGAGAGCTCCTGCAGCTGCCTCTTGTTTGTCAGCAAGTCCTCGAAAAACTTGGCATATTTTGGCATCTCCGCCAATGCATCCATCAGCGGCAGGTTGACGTGGAGTTGTTTGAGTAGGTCCAGGAATTTGTTGTATTTCCTACTATCGTCATCATTTCTAACCCGTGAAGGAAACGGGAGAGAAGGTTTGACAATGGTGACCTTTGTGTTAGGGCATGTTGGTTCCATGCTCTTCTTAGTTGGAGCATCAGTATGTTTCTCAGGTGTCATACTAGGTGTCTCCTCTTCTTCACTGTTCTTCTGCTTGTCCTCGGTTGTTTGTCTCCCACTTCGGAGAGTGATAGCTTGCACATGTTCACGGGGATTAGGTTCTGTAGTGCTAGGCAAGTTGCCAGGATGACGACCGGGAACATTATTCTGATTAATTTGCATCATCAGAGATTTGATCTGATTGTCAGTGCTAACTCTGTATTTTGCCATCTCCTCCCGTGCCCGTGCTAGTTCAGCTACCAGCAAGCCTATCTCCGACGATTGGGCTGCCTCTGTCTGTCGTATATGTGGAGGCACATAAACCTGATTGTTCTGGTTTGATTGGTTTAGTGCCCCTCCCTGGTTCCGCCCTTTGAAGTTGCGCCCTTGATTGATTGATTGATTGTTGTTGTTGTTGTTGTTGTTGTTGTTGTTGTTGTTGTTGTTGTAGTTCTGGTTACCTTGGTAACCGCCGCGAGGGTGAGCATTGTTGTAATCCCCCCGCCATTGGTTACCTTGGTAATTTCTCCCTTGGCAATTTTGAGGAGGGTGATTTGTGTTACCCCCCCCCCCCCCCCGTTGCCTTGATTTTCCCATGGCCCTTCTTGTTTCGTTCGGCCATATTCCAGCATGTTTACCTCCCTGTTGTTACTTAGATTACAATCATCAACTAATTGACATGAATTGGTCAAATGTGGACCAAAACATATCTCACATGAGAGTACAAGTTCAGTTGAATTAGAAACAGGTGAATAAACATTAAATTGTGATGACTGTGGGGCAGAGTTTGAGTTTCCGAAGTATCGGGATGGTTGTTGATTTTGCAGCGCCAACGTGGTTGACCTGGTTGATGTGATTGTTTTCGCTTTTAAGATTTTTCACTTCCACCACCAACCCTTCAATCTTTGCGGTTAAGGCCGTGAGTTGGTCAACTTCAAGATAGCATGGTTTTGTGGCCGCTGGAGTTCTTTCATCGTACCAGTATCTTGCGTTTGAAGTGACCTTCTCCACCAGAGCTTCATTGGCGTCGGGCGCCATATCAAGGAATGATCCCACCTGAGAAGAGAAGTCAAGTTCTTTTTTGCTTCCAACTTGAAGCCCATTATAGAAATGGAACATCAAGCTGCTAGGGTCCATCAGTGTGAGTGGACACTTGTTTCTCATATCCTTGAAGCGCTTCCATGCTTCATTTAATGATTCCGTCGGGAATTGCCTAAAATTTTGGATTGCTGTTTTAATTTTAGCAACCGCCGATGGAGGAAAGTACTCTTGCATGAACGCCTGGTGTAATGCTGCCCATGTCGTGAAATGACCCGTTGGAAAGCTATCCAACCATAAAGATGCACTATCTCAAAGTGAGAAAGGAAATAGGGTCAATTTTACGGCGTCAGAGGTCACTCCGTTGAAGCGGAATGTTTGGCATGCTCGGGTGAACCACAACATGTGGGCCCTGGGATCGTCTTGCTTTGACCCGCCAAATTGATGATTAGACAACATGTTGATAATGGCGGGTTTTATCTCGAAGTTGGCTGCCTCGATTGTTGGTGCACTTATGTTATCATCCTCGATGAAGCATGGCGTGAGGTTTTGCAGCACTGTCTTTTGGTCCGTCATGATTGGTTTCTTGTGGATTAAAAGATTTTTCCACAAAGTTCGTTCAGGTTCAGGATTAAGTTCAAGTAGCCCTTCCACTCGTTTAGAGCGAGTGTGCATTCATTTATCCTGAAGTCTTTATACAAATGTCGCAAGTGCGAAAAAGTCTCCCTAACTAGAATTCACCTATGCTAGAACTAGATCAAGAAATTACCGTGCCATTCCCCGGTAACGGCGCCATTTGATAACCGCTTTTGCGGCGTTGTAGTAAAACGGAGTCTAACCTTTCGGTTTTTTCCCCGAGTATCGTGTCTCTTGAGGAATGGCGGAGGAGTTTTCTTAATTTAGTCTTAGTCACGGGCTATCGCTAATTGTTGAAACTTTTTCAATACAAAAGAAGGTGATTGTGTTCTAAACTAGGCCAAATTGCAAAATTATACTAGGAGCCAATTTCAACCAAAAATTAGTCACGGGCAAAGCACAGATTCAGTTTCTACTCGTTGAGAGGATGAAAATACATATAAAGAACTTACAATTTGAAGCTAAAATGAAGAAGATATGAAGATTTGAAGTTTCTCTCTCCTAAAAGACCTTGGAGCTGCGGAAATGGAGGAAGAACTGAAGCTTTTTGAACTGAATTAGGGTTAAGAATGGTGTGTTTGAGTTCAGCAAAAATCGGGCTATTTATAGGACAAAAAATCTCGTAGGCGCCCAACCAGGCGGCCGCCTCTGGCCTTGTCCCGGCCGCCTTTCGTCCCATCACCGGCAGTCGAGTGTGCGCCGGTCAATTCATCCGCCGCAGACGGTCCAGCAGGCGGCCGCCTGCCGTACCTGTCTGGCCGCCTGCCGTCAAATTCCACCGGCCGGTGGTTGGTTTGTCGCCTTGTGCCGTAGGCGGCCACCGAAGGCGGCCGCCTTCCGTCCAGTGTCGGCAGCCTTCGGTCTTCTTCCCGTTTTGAGTCAAAGCCAATGCTGACTTTTGATTTTTTCCATAGGCGGCCACGAAGGCCTCCATTTTGGCCGCCTATCTGGCCGCCTGTGAGCTTCTTTGTCTGACTTTTTCGCTATTTTGTGCTCTTCAATTTTGTCTTCTGGACCACTTTGATATAATGTTTGCTTCTTCCGGTATGATATTATTTGTTACTCAAATTGACTCATTGTGTGCTTAATTGACCCGAAATTTTGTCAAACATATCATGGACGTGATTTTTACCCGATTTCACGAAACTTGAACCAAAATATATAAAACATGCCTTTTCTTTCTGTTTTCGTTCAAAAATTGCTTAAATTTGATAAGAAAAATAAGTACAAAAATGGACTTATCAATGCTATGGCGTCAAACTGTCTGCTCGGCCCTTGAAGCCTTCGAGCTTGACAGCTTTCTCTCTTCTGTCGCCATGCCTGCGCCGTTGGTACAATCTCCCGGTTGCACAAATCCGACTCCAGTTGCAAATCCCAATTACATTCGTTGGCGGAAGAAGGACATATTAATTCTACTCTGGATCTGCTCTACATTAACCACACCATTACTTGTTCATGTTGCACGTGCTACTTCTACCCATGAAGCGTGTGATATATTGTCTCGCATGTTTTATTCTCAAAATCGTGCTCAACTCATGCATCTTAAAACTCAGCTCCAACAATTTCCAAAGGGTGATTTATCAATTTTGGATTATTTTGAAAAGAAACGCTCCTTTCCCGATGCCTTAGCTGAATGCAATTATATTGTTCCCGATGACGAATTTGTTGAAAGTATTATTCATGGTCTTGATGCATCGTACTCCAGCTCTCAATCCTTTTCCTATGCAGCCCGGGAAGCAAGCTTATCATGTCCAGAATCCTCCTTCAACTCTTATTGATCCATGGTGTTTTGACTCCAGTGCAACAAATTATGTCACAACAGATTTTGGTAACCTTTCTGTCCACTCTAATTACAGCGGTAATGAAGGGTTACAAGTTAGTAATGGTATGTCCCTACCCATAACTCATTTAGGTCATTCTACTTTACTGGCATCTCATGCTCCTATTCATCTTAATAATATTTTTTTTGTCCCTGGCATAAAAAAGAACTTACTTAGTGTTTCTCAACTCACCCGTGATAACAATGCTTATATGATATTTTATCCTACTTGTTGTTTTGTGAAGGACCTCCAGGGACGGACGCTACTCACAGGACGCGTTGAAAATGGGCCGTATCACCTCCAATCACCTCCCACCACACCCTCTCCCCCTTGTGTCTACCTTGGTGAAAAGATATCTCTTCAAACTTGGCATCACCGACTTGGTCATCCCCATGAGTCTATTTTGCGTCGTTTAGTCTCTAGGTTTAATTTGCCTATTTCTTCAAATAAATTATCTCCCATTTGTGACTCTTGGTTAGTTAGGGAAAACAGACTTTCCATAACTAGTACTCATTCATCTAGTTTGCAACCTTTTGAATTAATTTATTCTAATGTGTGGGGCCCAACCCCTGTGAACTCTTTTTATGGTAATAAGTATTTTGTTATTTTTGTTGATGATTGCACAAAATTTGTCTGGATATATTTTTAAATAAAAAATCACAAGTTCTCCCAACTTTTCAAATTTTTCAGGCCATGGTTGCCACTCAATTTAACACTAAAATTAAGCAACTGCAGTCTGACTGGGGTGGAGAATAGTGGTTTGTTTCCTCTTACTTACAAACACAGGATATCCTCCATCGTCTTTCTTGTCCTCACACACATATTTTTACTTGCTCAGGCACATATGTCTTACTCCTTTTGGGAAAATGCTTTTCACACAAGTGTTTATTTACATAACCGCACTCTTACACCTATTTTAAAGGATAAATCACCATTTGAATCTTTATATGGCAAACCCCTTGACTACTTATTTTTAAAATCTTATGGTTGCCTTTGTTATCCTCTCTTACGACCATACGATGCCAATAAACTTGAATTTTGGCCGTCTCTATGTATTTTTGTTGGTTATAGTTCCAAACACAAAGGCTATCAATGTTTTCATGTTCCTACTAACCGCATTTACATTGTCCGACATGTCATGTTTGATGAGACGTCCTTTCCATATCCCTTACATGCTCACCTTACTTTCCCTACTCACCCATCATCCACTCAAACAGCCTCATCCAACCCACTACAACTAGCTTCTTTTCCGATTCAGCATCCATCTACCTTACTTGACTTACTGCCTGGAGCTCCCGACTGGGTAAGCCCTTCACCCGACCAGGTCCCTGACACACAAAACCCACTGCCTTCCGCACCCAACCGGGTAAACCCCTCACCCGCGCGGATACCTTACCTCCAAAACCCACTGCCTTCCCCACCCGATCGGGTAAACCACTCACCCAATCGGGTACCCGAGCATTTTCAGAACATCATCTCTTCTCCTTCTCCCTCACTCATTCCCTCCTCACCTATAACCCCAATATTACCCACCAGAGTCTCATCTTCACGCTCCAGTGTCCCAGCTCCGTCCTCGGAGTCTTCTTCGCCAAGCTCATGTATGCCTTCTTCACCTTATACTTCCATGATTCCCTCTTATTACAGACCCGTTGATACCTCCACTCACCCCATGATCACTCGTTCCAAAACAAACACCCTCAAACCAAAATCTCTACTCTCCACTAAACATCCTCTCCCCATACCCTCATATATCTCTTTTGAACCTCAAACCTTTTTGCGAGCATCCAAATATCCAGAATGGAAGCATGCGATGCAAGTTGAGTATGATGCTCTAATTAAAAATGGGACTTGGGATCTTGTCTTACCTCCTCGTAACTCTAACATTGTTGGTTGTAAGTGGGTGTACAGGATGAAAAAGAATTCTGATGGCACTATTGAGCGCTACAAAGTACAATTGGTTGCTAAAAGCGCTACAAAGTACAATTGTAAGTGGGTGTACAGGATGAAAAAGAATTCTGATGACACATTCAGCCCGGTAATTAAACCCACCACCATTCGCATTGTGCTATCCTTGGCCCTTACTTTTGGGTGGAATTTACGACAAGTTGACATTGTTAATGCTTTTCTTAATGGTGATCTTTATGAGACAGTTTATATGACTCAACCACCAGGTTTTGTTGATCGTGCTCGTCCCACTCATGTCTGTCTTTTGCGGAAAGCTCTCTATGGTCTTAAGAAGGCACCTCGTGCCTGGTTTCACAAGCTCCGCCAGTTTCTTCAGCAACATCACTTTATTGCATGCAAATCTGACACCTCCCTATTTATACGTCATCACAATGGTACCACTCTCTCTATGTGGATGACTTAATTATTACCGGCTCTCATCCTACGGAGATTGATGCTTTTGTGACTTGTTTAGAATATTTTATGGTGTCCAATCTAATTAAATATCTTTGTATTTGTGTAGTTATTAATTAAATGTGTAATATGGGCCACAAATGTATATCAGCCCATTAGCTTCTTTGTAACCCATATACTATAGCCATAAGTTAGAAACTGGGTCAAACAGGACTCAACTTAATGCTACTTTCACTCTACGTGACTTGGGAGATCTTCATTACTTTTTGGGTATTGAGTTAAAGCGATCTACTTCCTCTATTTTTCTAAGCCAGCAGAAATACATTACTAAGCTTCTCCTGCGTAGCAAGATGCTCGCCCGATTGTCTCCCCCGCCGAGCCCGGTTCTCGCCTCTCAGTTTCTGGTGATCCCATGGAAGAGCCAAATCTCTATCGTAGTATTATTGGTGCACTACAATATGTTACCATCACCCGGCCCGAAATTTCCTATGTTGTTAATCGTGTGTGTCATTTCATGCATGCTCCCACAGACATCCATTGGCAAGCTGTCAAACGCATACTCCGTTATCTCAAGCGCACCATTACCACAGGACACCATCTCCGGCCTTGCACCGATACCCGCCTAGTTGCTTTCTCAGATGCAGGTTGGGCTTCTGACATTGGTGATGATTTTCGTTCCCAGCATGGTTTTGCTGTTTACTATGGTGGTAATCTTATCAGTTGGGCCTCCAAAAAGAAGCATGTTGTTGCCAAATCCAGTACAAAGGCTAAATATAGAGCCATTGCCTTTACCTAGACTGAACTCATTTGGATTCAGCAGCTATTACAGGAACTACATGCTCCGTTTCACATCCCACCTATTCTTTTTATGTGATAATCTTAATGCTACTTACATGGTTGCTAATCCTGTGTTTCATCAACGGTCCAAGCATATAAAATTTGACTATCACTTTGTTCGCGAACAAGTTGCGGATGGATCTCTTTTTGTTCGTCATGTTCCTGCATTAGACCAAATCGCTGACATCTTCATGAAAGCTACGGGGAACACTCGGTTTACTTCTCTTCGTTCCAAGCTTCATGTCGTCCAATCTCCATTAGCTTGCTGGGGGTATTAAGGATAATATATTTTGTATTTATTGTAATATTCTCTTGGCTTATTAAGTCCATTTTAAACTCATTGTAAATCCCTAATAAGCCCAATCTCCTTGTATTTAAACACTCTCTCATTATGGAATAAACTCAACTTTGAAACCCTAAACTCATTGCATAATTAACACTTATCATCCTTCCAGAACAACATACATCCTAAAAGGCACACATCAATTTCTATACAAGGAATCCCCAAAAGAGATATTATTTGCTTCATATTGTAATATTGATAGTTTTCTCGCACTTAAAAACATTATTATTACTACTACTATTATTGTTGTTGTTGCTGTTATTGTTATTATTATTAGTAGTATTATTACTATTATTACTATTATTACTATTATTATTTAAATTAGTAGTAGTAATAGTAGTAGTAGTAGTAGTAGTAGTCCAACTTCAACGACTAAACGCTTTCAACGGCACAAAATACAGCAAGATATGACCGCATCAAATTCTACACGAGTTCGGAGTGAAATCAGAAACATTTATAAATATATGGTTAATCTGTAACTTTTAATTAATGAATTGTAAATGAAGTTTGTACAATAGCTTTAGAGCTCCGATCTATCTTTCCAACGAGATATAATACGCTCCAAACGGATAAACACACAGCAAGATATGAGTGTCACAAGTACTTCGCCTTATCTCTATGATTTAGCGTTTTCAGCGAAAATAGAGCACATTTAGCGTAAATACAGTGTATTTTAGTAATTAGGCAATCATCCCTTGATATTTTAATACCCGCGCCTGAAGACACGTTTTAGAACTCGGTAAGATCTTTCCAACGAGATATTAAACACTTTCAACGGCACAAAATAGAGCAAGATATGATCGCATCAAATTCTACACGAGTTCGGAGTGAAATCAGAAACATTTGTGAATATATAGTTGATCTGAAACTTTTATTTAATGCATTGTAAATGAAGTTGGAACAATATGTTTAGAGCTCCGATCTATCTTTCCAAAGAGATAATACGCTCCAAACGGATAAACACACAGCAAGATATGAGTGTCACAAATACTTAGCCTTATCTCTATGATTTAGCGTTTTCAGCGAAAATAGAGCACTTTTAGCGTAAATACAGTGTATTTTAGTAATAAGGCAATCATCCCTTGATATTTTGAAACCAGCGCCTGAAGACAAGTTTTAGAACTCGGTAAGATCTTTCCAACGAGATATTAAACGCTTTCAACGGCACAAAATAGAGCAAGATATGATAGCATCAAATTCTACACGAGTTCGGAGTGAATGTAGAAACATTTGTGAATATATGGTTAATCTGTAACTTTTAATTAATGCATTGTAAATGTAGTTGGAACAATAGCTTTAGAGCTCCGATCTATCTTTCCAACGAGATATAATACGCTCCAAACAGATAAACACACAGCAAGATATGAGTGTCACAAATACATAGCCTTATCTCTATTATTTAGCGTTCTCAGCGAAAATAGGGCACTTTTAGCGTAAATACAGTGTATTTTAGTAATTAGGCAATCATCCCTTGTAATTTTGAAACCGGCGCCCGAAGACAAGTTTTAGAACTCGGTAAGATCTTTCCAACGAGATATTAAACGCTTTCAACAGCACAAAATAGAGGAAGATATGATCGCATCAAATTCTACACGAGTTCGGAGTGAAATCAGAAACATTTGTGAATATATAGTTAATCTGTAACTTTTAAATAATGCATTGTAAATGAAGTTGGAACAATAGCTTTAGAGCTCCGATCTATCTTTCCAACGAGATATAATACGCTCCAAACAGATAAACACACAGCAAGATAGGAGTGTCACAAATACTTAGCCTTATCTCTATGATTTAGCGTTTTCAGCGAAAATAAAGCACTTTTATCGTAAATACAGTGTATTTTAGTAATTAGGAAATCATCCCTTGATATTCTGAAACCAGAGCCTGAAGAAAAGTTTTAGAACTTGGTAGGATCTTTCCAACGAGATATTAAACGCTTTCAACGGCACAAAATAGAGCATGATATGTTCGCATCACATTCTTCACGAGTTCGGAGTGAAATCAAAAACATTTGTGAATATATGGTTAATCTGTAACTCTTAATTAACGCATTGTAAAAGAAGTTGGAACAATAGCTTTAGATCTCTGATCTATCTTTCCAATGAGATATAATACGCTCGAAATGGATAAATACACAGCAAGATATGAGTGTCACAAATACTTAGGCTTATCTCTATGATTTAGCGTTTTAAGCGAAAATAGAGAACTTTTAGCGTAAATACAGTGTATTTTAGTAATTAGAAAATCATCCCTTGATATTCTGAAACCAGAGCCTGAAGACAAGTTTTAGAACTCGGTAAGATATTTCCAACAAGATATTAAACGCTTATAACGGCACAAAAAAGAGCATGATATGATCGCATCACATTCTACCCGAGTTCGGAGTGAAATCAGAAACATTTGTGAATATATGGTTAATCTGTAACTTTTAATTAATGCATTGTAAATGAAGTTGGAACAATAGCTTTAGATCTCCGATCTATCTTTCCAACGAGATATAATACGCTCCAAACAGATAAACACACAGCAAGATATGAGTGTCACAAATACTTAGCCTCATCTCTATGATTTAGCGTTTTCAGCGAAAATAGAGCACTTTTAGCGTAAATACAAAGTAATTTATTAATTAGGCAATCATCCCTTGATGTTTTGAAACCAGCGCCTGAAGACAAGTTTTAGAACTCGGTATGATCTTTCCAACGAGATATTAAACGCTTTCAACGGCACAAAATAGAGCAAGATGTGATCGCCTCAAATTCTACACGAGTTCGGAGTGTGATCAGAAACATTTGTGAATATATGGTTAATATGTAACTTTTAATTAATGCATTGTAAATGAAGTTGGAACAATAGCTTTAGAGCTCCGATCTATCTTTCCAACGAGATATAATACGATCCAAACGGATAAACACACAGCAAGATATGAGTGACACAAATACTTAGCTTTATCTCTATGATTTAGCGTTTTCAGCGAAAATAGAGCACTTTTAGCGTAAATACAGTGCATTTTAGTAATTAGGAAATCATCCCTTGATATTTTGAAACCAGCGCCTGAAGACAAGTTTTAGAACTCGGTAAGATCTTTCCAACGAGATATTAAACGCTTTCAGCGACACAACATAGAGCAAGATATGATCGCATCAAATTCTACACGAGTTCGGAGTGAAATCAGAAACATTTGTGAATATATGGTTAATGTGTAACTTTTAATTAATGCATTGATAATGAAGTTGGAAAAATTGCTTTAGAGCTCCGATCTATCTTTCCAACGAGATATAATACGCTCCAAACGGATAAACACACAACAAGATATGAGTGTCACAGATACTTAGCCTTATCTCTATGATTTAGCGTTTTCAGCGAAAATAGAGCACTTTTAGTGTAAATACAGAAATATTTGTAATAATAATAATAATAATAATAATAATAATAATAAAATAACAATAATAATACCCCTAATAATAATAATAGTAATAATGATGATGATAATAATAATAATAATAGTAATAATAATAGTAATAATAATAGTAATAAAAATAATAGTAATAATAATAATAGTAATAATAATAATAGTAATAATATTAATAGTGATAATTATAATAGTAATAATAATAATAGTAATAATAATAATAATAATAATAATAATAATAACAATAATAATAACAACAATAATAATAAAAATAATAATAATAACAATAATAATAATAATAATAATAATAATAATAATAATAATAATAATAATGATAATGATGATGATGATGATGATGATAATGATAATAATAATAATGATAATAATAATAATGATAATAATAATGATAATAATAATAATGATAATAATAATAATGATAATGATAATAATGATAATAATAATGATAACAATAACAATGATAATAATAACAATGATAATAATAACAACAATGATAATAATAACAATGATAATAATAACAATGATAATAATAATAATAGTTATAATAATAATAATAATAATAATGATAATGATGATGATGATGATGATGATGATAATAATAATAATAATAATGATAATAATAATAATGATAATCATAATAATGATAATGATAATAATGATAATGATAATAATGATAATGATAATAATGATAATAATAATGATAATAATAACAATGATAATAATAACAATGATAATAATAACAATGATAATAATAACAACGATAATAATAATAATAATAATAATAGTAATAATAATAATAATAATAATAATAATAATAATAATAATAATAATAATCTTACCGAGTTCTAAAACTTGTCTTCAGGCGCTGGTTTCAAAATATTAAGGGATGATTGCCTAATTACTAAAATACACTGTATTTACGCTAAGGTTTCCTATAAAACTTAAGTTGGATCTAGTTTTAGTTTTTTATATTCTCTTTTACTCTCTGTATCTTTCATTTGATTTCTCTTCCTGCACTGCACCTTTTATTTTTATGAATAAAATCGTTCTTTAAAAAAAATTCCAAAAAAAAACACTGTATTTACGCTAAAAGTGCTCTATTTTCACTGAAAACGCTAAATCATAGAGATAAGGCTAAGTATTTGTGACACTCATATCTTGCTCTATTTTGTGTTGTTGAAAGCGTTTAATATCTCGTTGGAAAGATCATACCGAGTTCTAAAACTTGTCTTCAGGCGCTGGTTTCAAAATATCAAGGGATGATTGCCTAATTACTAAAATACACTGTATTTACGCTAAAACGGCTCTATTTTTGCTGAAAACGCTAAATCATAGAGATAAGGCTAAGTATTTGTGACCCTCATATCTTGCTGTGTGTTTATTCGTTTGGAGCGTATTATATCTCGTTAGAAAGATAGATTGAAGCTCTAAAGCTATTGTTCCAACTTCATTTACAATGCATTAATTAAAAGTTACAGATTAACCATATATTCACAAATGTTTCTGATTTCACTCCGAACTCGTGTAAAATTTGATGCGATCAAATCTTGCTCTATTTTGTGCCGTTGAGAGCGTTTAATATCTCGTTGGAAAGATCTTACCGAGTTCTAAAACTTGTATTCAAGCGCGCGTTCAAAGTATCAAGGTATGATTGCCTAAGTACTAAAATACACTGTATTTACGCTAAAAGTGCTCTATTTTCGCTGAAAACACTAAATCATAGAGATAAGGCTAAGTATTTGTGACACTCATATCTTGCTGTGTGTTTATCCGTTTGGAGCGTATTATATCTCGTTGGAAAGATAGATCGGAGCTCTAAAGCTATTGTTCCATCTTCATTTACAATGCATTAATTAAAAGTTACAGATTAACCATATATTCACAAATGTTTCTGATTTCACTCCGAACTCGTGTAGAATTTGATGCGATCATATCTTGCTCTATTTTGTGCCGTTGAAAGCGTTTAATATCTCGTTGGAAAGATCTTACCGAGTTCTAAAACTTGTCTTCAGGCGCTGGTTTCAAAACATCAAGGGATGATTGCCTAATTATTAAAATACACTGTATTTACGCTAAAAGGGCTCTATTTTCGCTGAAAACGCTAAATCATAGAGATAAGGCTAAGTATTTGTGACACTCATATCTTGCTGTGTGTTTATCCTTTTGGAGCGTATTATATCTCGTTGGAAAGATAGATCGGAGCTCTAAAGCTATTGTTTCAACTTCATTTACAATGCATTATTTAAAAGTTACAGATTAACCATATATTCAAAAATGTTCCTGATTTTTCTCCGAACTCGTGTAGAATTTGATGCGATCATATCTTGCTCTATTTAGTGGCGTTGAAAGCGTTTAATATCTCGTTGAAAAGATCTTACCGAGTTCTAAAACTTGTCTTCAGGCGCCGGTTTCAAAATATCAAGGGACGATTGCCTAATTACTAAAATACACTGTATTTACGCTAAAAGTGCTTTATTTTCGCTGAAATCGCTAAATCATAGAGATAAGGTTAAGTATTTGTGACACTCATATCTTTCTGTGTGTTTATCCGTTTGGAGCGTATTATATCTCATTGGAAAGATAGATCGGTGCTCTAAAGCTATTGTTCCAACTTCATTTACAATGCATTAATTAAAAGTTACAGATTAACCATATATTCACAAATGTTTCTGATTTCACTCTGAACTCGTGTAGAATTTGATGCGATCATATATTTCTCTATTTTGTGCCGTTGAAAGCGTTTAATATCTAGTTGGAAAGATCTTACCGATTTCTAAAACTTGTCTTCAGGCGCTGGTTTCAAAATATTAAGGGATGATTGCCTAATTACTAAAATACACTGTATTTACGCTAAGGTTTCCTGTAAACCTTAAGTTGGATCTAGTTTTAGTTTTTTATATTCTCTTTTACTCTCTGTATCTTTCATTTTATTTCTCTTCTTGCACTGCACCTTTTATTTTTATGAATAAAATCGTTCTTTAAAAAAAATTCCAAAAAAAAAAACACTGTATTTACGCTAAAAGTGCTCTATTTTCGCTGAAAACGCTAAATCATAGACATAAGGCTAAGTATTTTTTACACTCATATCTTGCTGAGTGTTTATCCGTTTGGAGCGTATTATATCTCGTTGGAAAGATAGATCGGATCTGTAAAGCTACTGTTCAGACTTCATTTACAATGCATTAATTAAAAGTTACACATTAACCATATATTCACAAATGTTTCTGATTTCACTCCGAACTCGTTTAGAATTTGATGCGATCATATCTTGCTCTATTTTGTGCCATTGAAAGCGTTTAATATCTCGTTGGAAAGATATTACCGAGTTCTAAAACTTGTCTTCAGGCGCTGGTTTCAAAATATTAAGGGATGATTGTCTAATTACTAAACTACACTGTATTTACGCTAAAAGTGCTCTATTTTCGCTGAAAACGCTAAATCATAGAGATAAGGCTAAGTATTTGTGACACTCATATCTTGCTGTGTGTTTATCCATTTGGAGCGTATCATATCTCGTTGGAAAGATAGATCGGAGCTATAAAGCTATTGTTCCAACTTCATTTACAATGCATTAATTAAAAGTTAATGATTAACCATATATTCACAAATGATTCTGATTTCACTCCGAACTCGTGTAGAATTTGATGCGATCATATCTTGCTCTATTTCGTGCCGTTGAAAGCGTTTAATATCTCGTTGGAAAGATCTTACCGAGTTCTAAAACTTGTCTTCAGGATCTGGTTTTAAAATATCAATGGATGATTGCCTAAATACTAAAATACACTGTATTTACGCTAAAAGTGCTATATTTTCGCTGAAAATGCTAAATCATAGAGATAAGGCTAAGTATTTGTGACACTCATATCTTGCTGTGTGTTTATCCGTTTGGAGCGTATTATGTCTCGTTGGAAAGATAGATCGGAGCTCTAAATCTATTGTTCCAACTTCATTAACAATGCATTATGTAAAAGTTACAGATTAACCATATATTCACAAATATTTCTAATTTTACTCCGAACTCGTGTAGAATTTGATGTGATCATATCTTGCTCTATTTTGTGCTGTTGAAAGCGTTTAATATCTTGTTGGAAAGATCATACCGAGTTCTAAAACTTGTCTTCAGGCGCTGGTTTCAAAATATCAAGGGATGACTGCCTAATTACTAAAATACACTGTATTTATGCTAAAAGTGCTCTATTTTCACTGAGAACGCTAAATCATAGAGATAAGGCTAAGTATTTGTGACACTCATATCTTGCTGTGTGTTTATCCGTTTGGAGCGTATTATATCTCTTTGGAAAGATAGATCGGAGCTCTAAAGCTATTGTTCCAACTTAATATACAATGCATTATTTAAAAGTTACAGATTAACCATATATTCACAAATGTTTCTGATTTCACTCCGAACTCGTGTAGAATTTGATGCAATCATATCTTTCTGTATTTCGTGCCGTTGAAAGCGTTTAATATCTCGTTGGAAAGATCTTACCGAGTTATAAAACTTGTCTTCCGGCGCTGATTTCAATTTTGGGTGAGATGTAAGTATATTAAAAGACACCCAAGAGAAGAGGGGGGTTGCAAGAATTTACAAGCAAAGAAAAGGAATACAAAATTGTAGGTTATCCAACAAGGATAACCCTTTAAAGCAAAGAGCACGGCAGAACTGAACAAGCAAACGGCTACCACCAGCAAAACAAGGGTGGTGAAGCAACAAAAACAGCTCGAAAACAGTCCAAAAAACGCAAACAAACCAAACACCAAAAACAAGGTGAAGGCTACACACAACAAGCCACACTAAAGAGTTACAAGGTCATTCGGATAGAGGCTGTAGAGGATCTTATAACTGATATATTGGATCCTAGCAAAGACATCATCTTCATTGGGCACCAAACCATCAAAGCAGGTGGCATTCCGGGTTCTCCAAATCCAGTAAATTGAGTAGCAAAAGGCAATCCTCGCCGCTTTAGCTCTGATCCCGGATCCTTGCCTCCTCTTTTTGATCCATTTCAGCGCACTATGCATGGTGTTCATCTCCCTTGGAAAGTCCAGCCAAATCCTCACCTTCTTCCAAACTGTACCTGAAAAAGAACAAGCAAAAAATAGGTGTGGTACCATTTCCGGACCACCCTTACAAAAAGGACAAATATTAGCAACATCAAGCCTATGTAGGTTATCAAAAGTGGCAAGGCGGTTTCGGAAAGCCAACCAAACCGTGAAGGAGAATTTAGGGGGAATATAATGTTTCCAAATGAAAGGCATCCACATGCGAGTTTCCCCCTTAATTCGAAGCAGGTTATAAACCTTGGGCGAGGACAATTTACCATTAGTTTGGAGACCATTGAGATAATTAATAACCAATTGGGTGTTGTCAAAATGGGACAAGATCTGGTCCCTCACAAGAGCAATCTTTTTGATAAGTTGGGAGTCTCTTTTATGAGGTGTAAACTCCCAAAAACCTCTACCATTAAGGTAAACCCCATGGATACATCTAACCCAGAGATTATCCTTTTTAATGTGGATATCCCATAGGGTTTTCGCCAGGAGGGCAGAGTTCCAAACATGTGTATCATGAATACCAAGTCCTCCTTCCTCCAAAGGGAGGCAAATATCAGCCCAAGCAACTCTAGCGTACTTGCACCCCCAAAGGAAAATACGACAGATAGAAGTGATTCTATCAAGTACAGCCTTAGGAATGGAGAGTGCTTGTAGCAAGAAAGAGTGGACACCTTGGATAACCGACTTAATGAGCTCCACTCTACCAGCATAAGAAAGGCTCTTAGTGTTCCAAGCACTAATAAAGTTGGTAATAGAATCCAACAAAGGAGCATATTGAGCCACATAAATTTTAAGAGGGGCCAAGGGAATGCCCAAATATCTCACAGGGAAAGTTCCCTCTTTAAAGTCAATCATATGTAGAATGTAAGCAATGTCATAATCAGCCAGGCCACCAATAAAAATGTTAGATTTATCAAAATTAACCCTGAGGCCAGAAACACTTCCAAACTCATCTAAGGCGTCAATAAGAACTTTAATAGAAGGGTAATCCCCTCTAGAAAAGAGCATGAGATCATCAGCATAGGCCACATGAGAGATATTAAGTTTCCCACATTTGGGATGAAACTTAAAAGAAGGTGTTTTTGTTCTGATATGGAGAGTCCCATTTATGGAAATGGAAAAGGAAGGTGTTCTAACACATTCCATAATCCAACTAACAAATCTGTTAGGGAAACCAATGGTAAGAAGCACATTATACAAGAAGTCCCAAGAAATGGTATCATAAGCTTTTCTAAGGTCCACCTTGATCATAGATCTGGGAGACATATGCTTTCTTGAAGATCCCTTTATGAGTTCTTGGGCTTAAAACACATTGTCAAGCATTAGTCTCCCATCAACAAAAGCCCCTTGGGCTGGGTCAATAATCTCAGGTAAGTAAGGGACCATTCTAGCAGCAATGATCTTAGTAATGGCCTTATAAATGACATTAGTACAGGAAATGGGCCTAAAATCAGCAGCTGTGGGATCATGAGAGGTCTTAGGGATAAGAGCAATAACCGTATGGTTGATTTGCTTAAGCAGCTTCCCAGAGTTGAAGAAGCCCTTCACCGCTAAAGTGACATCATGTCCCACAATATTCCAGTTATGCTTGAAGAAGGCCGAGGTATAGCCATCTGGGCCAGGGGATTTATTATCTCCAACGTCAAAAATAGCATTTTTGATCTCAATATCAGAAATAGGAGTAAGAAGTTCTCCACCTTTGGTACAATACAAGCACTTGCTTGAAAGAATGGTGTCAGGGTCAATAGCCATATTTGGACATGAAGTACCAAAAAGGTTAGTGTAATACCTGACAAAGTCATTAGCAACCTGGTTCAAAGAGGTGGTGGAGTCACCATTATCCAATTTAATAGAAGTGATAGAGTTCTTGGCAATGTTCTTCTTAACAATAGAATGGAAGTAGTTGGTGCCACAGTCACTGTGCAAAAGATGAAAAATTTTGGCTTTTTGCCTAAAGAAATCTTCTTCAGCCTTTTTGAAGTAAAGAGCATTCTTCTTAGCCAAAGCTACATCCAACTTAATAGCATCATCAAGGGGGGAAAGGAGTAAGAGAGCATGAAGTCTCTTATATTCCTTTTTAGCCTCTTTAGCCTTTTCAGAAATGTGACCAAAAGCATTGAAGTTTAGTTCTTTCAAAGGCCTTTTCAAACGTTTAAGTTTACGAACCAGCCTAAATTGTGGTGTGCCAATCATATCTTGGTGCCAATGAGTGGTAAGAATGCTGTTAAAGGCCTCATGTTTAAGCCACATATTGAAGAATTTAAAAGGTCTAGAACCACCAGTAATGCTTTGCCCAATAGTGACAAGGGCAACACAATGGTCAAAATCAACTTCCATCTCAAATAAATGGGTATTACAAGTAATGTTATGGGTAGACCAGACAGAATTCATGAGAACCCTTTCCAGTTTAGCCCAAAGAGAGCCTCTATTCCAAGTAAGGAATTCCCCCGTGGAGGGGGTGTCAACAAGGTTGGCTTGAATTTTGAAGTCATTCAGGTGTTGAATATAGTAGGCCGAAGGGGTGTGGGCCCAATCCTTTCATTAGGACTGCCTACACAATTAAAATCACCCATAACAAGCCAAGGAATGGTTATGTTGGGTTCAAAATTAGCAATGTGTTCCCAAAGGCTCCTTCTCTCCACCACCGTGTAGAGGGCATAGATGAAAGTCACCAAAAAGGTGTTTTGGGTGACCTTACAAGTAATCTCACAATGGATATGCTGAATATCGACCTCAATAACAGTAAGGTTAACATACGAGGGATCCCAAAGAAGATCCATTCTTCCCCCATCAATCTTGTCAAAATTAGTCAAAGATTGCCAATTAGGCCATCTATTGGACATCATTTTATCAAAATTAATAGTGGACAGCTTTGTTTCAAGTAAGCAACACACATGAACATCATGAGAACGCATGAAAGAAAGTATAGTATTCTGTTTGGGGGCCTTATTTAGGCGTCTCACATTCCAAGAGGAAACAAACATAAAAAAATTAAGTACGTTTCCTCCCCCCTCCTTTGATGTGTTTCTCATTCGGCCTCGGTTTAAATGAAACCTTGGGCCTCGGCTTATATCTATCCAAGAAAAGTAAGTAGACATTCTCCATAAAGGAAGGAGAGACAACATACTCTTTGTCCAAGGGGAAGATCCCGGGAAAAGATTTCAAGCACTCTTTTGTGAAGTTAATGCCCATGGTCATAGAGTCGGTGGTGACTTCCAAATAGTTATCAAGCCTAGTTATATCATCATTAACATCTCAAAGATTTTTGAGATATATATCCGGGTCCTTATCTTTATGAAAGTCAACTTTGGCAATCACATCATCAAGAAAGGTCTCACGAATATCGTTAACAAGTCTCACATCATTAGGAGTATGTTTTCTTTGATCTTTGAGTTTAAACCCATTTCCTTGGAGGCATCCATCCTCATAATACCTGTTTAGGTAATGTCTATAAACTCCTTTCATAAATCTTGGAGAATACACATAGTCTTTCTCAATGAGCTTAACCTCGGGAAGGCTTTCTAAGCAATCCTTAGTAAAAATCAGTCCGGGCTCCTTGTCCTCAACAATATGGAGATTTTGGTTAAGTTTAACCGTAGGAATGTCAACCTCACTACAATGTTTGAGTTTAATGATAGGATTTGGAACCTCATCCGGTTCCATTTCCACCACAACCTCATCAATATAGGAGTCAATAAGGGTAGTTTTAAGAACTCGGACAGTGTCATCAATATTTGTGTCAACATCCCAAGGGGGAGGATCAATTTTTTCCTCCTCCTCCTCACGGGTGTATTCGTTAGCCCCTTTTTTATATCTATTCACTCTAAAGAAGGGATTCTCAGCCTTCTTGACCTTAGAACCCTCATTATTTTGAGAGTCCGAAGCCAAGGGTTCCTTTCCCTCCCTATGTGTGGGGATAGGATTAACATTGCTTTTCTCAAGTGTGGGTGGAATTATATTTCCATCCTTTTCACCCTTCTCTTTCTTTTCAATTTCAGCCAACACTTTACAAGTGAAAGCATGGTGCCCAAAAGTTTTACAATGAAAACAATAGTTAGGGTATGTTTCATACCTAACATATTGGGTATGAAATCTGCCATTGGGTAGTTTGATCTTGAAATCAAGAGAGGGGGCTTTAGAAGAATCAATCTCAATTAGGACTCTAGCAAAATGAGACCTAACTTTCTGTTGTGTAACCAAATGAGTAGCCAAAGGGACTCCCACCCTAGAAGCAATTTCACTAATGATGTCTTCCTCCCAAAGTCTCATTGGGAGGTTAGGGAATTGTACCCAAATGGGAAGTTTTAAGAACGCATCACTGTCCATAGAGAAGTCATCCGAGAGAGTTTTCAAAGGAAAAGACTTCCCTAGGATAGTATACGATCCTTCCATAAGGACTTTAGCCCTATCCTCCTCATTCTTGAATTTGAAAATGACCCATCCCTTGTCATGAGAACGGGCTTGACAAGGAACGTTCCATTTATTCATCATATCATGTATTACTTTGAAACCGGGGAAACGGCCATCAAAGTAGGCAACAAGACAGAATCCCCATAAATCAACCATGGAAGTTAGTTTCCTACTAGAACGGCCAGCATAGTCACCAACCGGGGCTATGTATTTGAGTTTCATTCCCTTTTCAACTTTTCTATTATCTTTGAAAAGAGCATTCCAAGGTTTGATAGAGTTATCGGAATTAGTAGCAACATTCTTGTCAAGTTTGAGTGCCACGGCATAAGAGGGGGAAGTGTAAGGCTCTTTGTCAAGCAAAGCCGCGACATTAGGTTCATTGTCACTCAAAGCCGTGGCATGAGGTTCATTGTCACTCAAAGCCGCGGCATGAGGTTCATTGGCACTCAAAGCCGTGGCATTAGGTTCAACAAGAGTAGGTATCAATGCCAAAGTACCATTGACATCATGAGTGGGAGTAAGAGTAGCATCCGAAACAACAATGTTCTTAGAGTGTTCATTAATCACCAAGAGCGAATCATCAATCATATCCAAAGGAGGGGTAGCAACATTAATAGTTTTTTCCTTACTAATAACATCACCCCTCTCCTTAGGAACATTAGAATCAACGGTATTATCAAGAGTAACACTAGAAGTAGTCTCAACATTCCCTTTCTTAGGAGCAATAACATCAACAATATTAGCATCAATCGTAATAGTAAGGTTGGGAGAAGAGGTTACCTTACTAGAGTTTTTCTTATTTTTACCATGGTCCTCATCCGAGCTAGGAGATGAGGAGTGTGTCGCAATACCTTTGTTCATTTGTCCAGTAACCTCGTCCGAACTAGGAGACGGGGAGTGTGACGGAATGGGAGCTTGGTTGTGTTCTTCTTGGCTGGATATGGAATCTTCACTTACATGGGTGTTGTCCGAAGTATCATTCCCCAAATTCAAAGGTTGAACTTTAGCTTTAAGTCTCGCCGAGGACTTGGTAGGAACCGGGGTCCTCTTCTTCTTGTTGCTCTTCTTCTTAGGCATAACCCTTGGGACAAAGAGGTAGGCTAGGAGATAGCCACCCCCAAAAGCATGAAGCAAGCTGAATCCGTACCAATGGCGCAACGGACACTATTCACAACCGTTGGAGGATTGTACGGACAAAAACCGAAGTTGATGGATGATGCTAAAAAGTGGATTTGCTTGATCTCAAGGAGAGGGGAACCCAAAACCAAGAAGAAATCAAGAAAACACCAAGCCAAACGAGAGGAACGAGCGTTGACCTTTTTACATGAATAGTAACTTACGAATCGAGGAAGGAGAATCCAGGCCAAAATCTACCAAAAAGAGCTCGAAAGGTAGAGATTTTACACGACCAGAAGAGAGGAAGTATAAATTAGCTAACATCCAAGCTCAAAAAGGGAAGAAAATGGCGGAGAAGAAGCAAAGGTGCGCAAGAAGTGAAGAAAAGTTTACGAGGAGCGGAAAATCGCCCGAGAGAATCTCTCTCAACGTAAAGTTTCTTCCTCTCAAGCGCTTCAGGCGCTGGTTCCGGCGCTGATTTCAAAATATCAAGGGATGATTTCCTAATTACTAAAATACACTGTATTTATGCTAAAAGTGCTCTATTTTTGCTGAAAACGCTAAATCATAGAGATAAGGCTAAGTGTTTGTGACACTCATATCTTGCTTTGTGTTTATCCGTTTCGAGCGTATTATATCTCGTTGGAAACATAGATCGGAGCTATAAAGCTATTGTTCCAACTTCATTTACAATGCATTACTTAAAAGTTACAGATTAACCATATAATCACAAATCTTTCTGATTTCACTCCGAACTCGTGTAGAATTTGATGCGATCATATCTTGCTCTATTTTGTGCCGTTGAAAACGTTTAATATCTCATTGGAAAGATCTTACCGAGTTGTAAAACTTGTCTTCAGGCGGTGGTTTCAAAAAATATAGGTATGATTGCCTAATTACTAAAATACACTGTATTTACGCTAAAAGTGCTCTATTTTCGCTGAAAACGCTAAATCATAGAGATAAGGCTAAGTATTTGTGACACTCATATCTTTCTGTGTGTTTATCCGTTTGGAGCGTATTATATCTCATTGGAAAGATAGATAGGAGCTCTAAAGCTATTGTTTCAACTTCATTTACAATGCATTAATTAAAAGTTACAGATTAACCATATATTCACAAATGTTTCTGATTTCACTCTGAACTCGTGTAGAATTTGATGCGATCATATCTTTCTCTATTTTGTGCCGTTGAAAGAGTTTAATATCTCGTTGGAAAGATCCTACCGAGTTCTAAAACTTTTTTTCAGGCGCTGGTTTCAAAATATTAAGGGATGATTGCCTAATTACTAAAATACACTGTATTTACGCTAATGTTTCCTGTAAACCTTAAGTTGGATCTAGTTTTAGTTTTTTATATTCTCTTTTACTATCTGTATCTTTCATGTTATTTCTCTTCTTTCACTGCACCTTTTAGTTTTATGAATAAAATCGTTCTATAAAAAACAATTCCAAAAAAAAACACTGTATTTACGCTAAAAGTGCTATATTTTCGCTGAAAACGCTAAATCATAGAGATAAGGCTAGGTATTTTTGACACTCATATCTTGCTGAGTGTTTATCCGTTTGGAGCGTATTATATCTCTTTGGAAAGATAGATCGGATCTCTAAAGCTACTGATCAGACTGAATTTACAATGCATTAATTAAAAGTTACACATTAACCATATATTCACAAATGTTTCTGATTTCACTCCGAACTCGTGTAGAATTTGATGCGATCATATCTTGCTCTATTTTGTGCCATTGAAAGCGTTTAATATCTCGTTGGAAAGATATTACCGAGTTCCAAAACTTGTCTTCAGGCGCTGGTTTCAAAATATTAAGGGATGATTGGCTAATTACTAAACTACACTGTATTTACGCTAAAAGTTCTCTATTTTCGCTGAAAACGCTAAATCATAGAGATAAGGCTAAGTATTTGTGACACTGATATCTTGCTGTGTGTTTATCCGTTTGGAGCGTATTATATCTCGTTGGAAAGATAGATCGGATCTCTAAAGCTATTGTTCCAACTTCATTTACAATGCATTAATTAAAAGTTACAGATTAACCATATAATCACAAATGTTTCTGATTTCACTCCGAACTCGTGTAGAATTTGATGCGATCATATCTTGCTCTATTTTGTGCCGTTGAAAAAGTTTAATATCTCATTGGAAAGATCTTACCGAGTTGTAAAACTTGTCTTCAGGCGCTGGTTTCAAAATATCAAGGGATGATTGCCTAATTACTAAAATACACTGTATTTACGCTAAACGTTCTCTATTTTCGCTGAAAACGCTAAATCATAGAGATAAGGCTAAGTATTTGTGACACTCATATCTTGCTGTGTGTTTATCCGTTTGGAGCGTATTATATCTCGTTGGAAAGATAGATCGGAGCTCTAAAGCTATTGTTCCAACTTCATTTATAATGCATTAATTAAAAGTTACAGATTAACCATATATTCACAAATGTTTCCGATTTCACTCTGAACTCGTGTAGAATTTGATGCGATCATATGTTGCTCTATTTTGTGCCGTTGAAAACGTTTAATATCTCGTTGGAAAGATCATATCGAGTTCTAAAACTTGTCTTCGACGCTGTTTTTAATTTTTTTATGAAATGTAAATATATATAGAATAATAATAATAATAATAATAATAATAATAATAATAATAATAATAAAATAGTACCCCTAATAATAATAATAATAATTATGATAATGATAATGATGATGATGATGATGATGATAATAATAATGATAATAATAATGATAATAATAATAATGATAATAATAATAATGATAATAATAATAATGATAATGATAATAATGATAATGATAATCATGATAATGATAATAATGATAATGATAATAATGATAACAATAATAATGATAATAATAACAATGATAATAATAACAATGATAATAATAACAATGATAATAATAATAATAATAATAATAATAATAATCTTACCGAGTTCTATTTTTTTTTGGATAAACTGTAAATATATATATCCAAAGAGTTTATGTACAGCTGTACAGTAGCAAAAACAGATCATATGGGTCATCCCAAGTAAGGATACCACATCCGCTCAACAAAATCAAAAGTCCCTCTAGCTACATAACAATGCTAGCTATCACAACGGGTGACAAAACAACAAAAATTTGGCAAAATCAGAATGTTATCCTATTTAAGGGATACATGTGGTACAACACTTTATAAGTCATAAATTTGATTCTCTTGACCATATCTACCTCCGTTGTCTTGGCCCCATCAAAACAGATCGCATTTCGTATACGCCATATCCAATATATAGTATAGCAAAAAGATAGCCTAACAGCTTTGGCCTTTACATGCGCTCCATGGTGTTCCTTTTTAATCCACTTGACTGCACTTTGAAGCGTTGTCATCTGCCTAAAGAGTCCTAGCCATTCACGCACCAATCTCCAAACCTGCCCTGTAAAGATACACTCAAAATATAGGTGTGATACCGTTTCCGGTCCACCCTTACAAAATGGGCACACATTAACAACATCAAGATACCCCAATTTATCATACGTGGCTAACCGGCCTCGGAAGGCAAGCCAAGTAATGAAGGAAAATTTAGGGGGAATATAACTCTTCCAAATAAAGGACATCCAAGGTTGGGTGTTCCCCTTAATTCTAATGAGGTCATATACTTTAGAAGAAGATAATTTCCCCCCAAATGAACACTTTTCAAGGTAGGTCACGGCTTGCTCCTGATTTGGGATTTTGGACACCACCAAATCCCTTATAGTTCCCAAAAACTTCATAAGCCGGGAGTCCTTTGTGTGTGGAACAAAGGTCCACACATCCCTCCCATGAAGGTATACACTATGGACCCATTTGACCCATAACGAATCATGCTTAGCATGTATGTTCCAAAGAGTATGGGATAGTAAAGCATAGTTCCACACTTTTGTATCCCTAATGCCCAACCCTCCCTCCTCTTTTGGAAGACACACATCAGCCCAAGAAACTTTTGCATGTTTGCCCCCCCAAAGAAACATCCTACAAAGGGTAGTAATCCTATCCAAAACTGTCCTCGGCATAGGGAATATCCCTAGCCAAAAGGATTGAACCCCTTGGATTACGGATTTAATCAACTCAACCTTCCCTGCATAAGAAAGTGTTTTGGAATTCCAAGCAAATAAGTATTCCGTAACCTTATCAATCAAAGGTGAGAACTGTGCTACAGAAATGTTCAATGGAGCAAGTGGAATACCCAAATATCTAACAGGAAAGGATCCTTGTTGGAATCCAACTCTTTGCAAAATATAGGGAACTCTACTCTCAATATTACCCCCCAAAAATATATTGGATTTATCTTGATTAACAATAAGGCCCGAGACCTTTCCAAAATCAGTCAAAGTATCTACCAAAATTTTAATGGACGAGTAGTTCCCTTTAGAAAATAACATCAAATCATCCGCAAAAGCAAGGTGCGTAATCTTTAGCTTAGAGCACAAAGGGTGATAACGGAAAGTAGGATCAAGAGTCCTATTCTCTATCATCCTTGAGAGATACTCTAAGCAAATGACAAACAATAATGGAGACATAGGGTCACCTTGTCTAAGTCCCCTTTTTCCTTCAAACCACCCATGGAGGGATCCATTAATGGATATAGAAAAGGAAGAAGTAGACACACACTCCATGATCCATCTTACAAACAAAGCAGGAATTCCTATATCCAACAAAACATTGTTAAGGAAATCCCAAGAAACTGTATCATAAGCTTTCCTAATGTCAACTTTAATCATACATCTAGGTGAAGGCCTTTTCCTAGTGTAACCCCTCACTAGCTCTTGTGCCAAGAAAATGTTGTCAGACATCAATCTTCCATCAACAAAAGCTCCTTGTGAAGGGTTTATAACACTAGAAAGGAAGGGTCCTAAACGGCTAGAGATGATCTTTGTGATGATCTTATAAGTGACATTAGTACAGGAAATAGGCCTAAAATCCGAAACAGTGGGGGAATGATTTGTATTGGGAATGAGTGCTACCACAGTATGGTTAACCTGCTTAAGCATAGTCCCAGTTTCAAAGAACTCCCTCACAGCATTACAAACATCCAAACCAACTATTCCCCAATTGCCTTTGAAGAAAGCTGAAGAGTACCCATCTGGGCCAGGAGCTTTGTCATCCCCAATATCAAACAAGGCTTGTTTTATTTCTAAATCTGTGACAGGACAAACCAGGTCAGCAACAAGTGTTTGATCTAGAGTTCTACCAGATTTGATTACTCCCGGGTCATACCCTTCCATAGGCACCAAGGTCCCAAATAAGTTTTTGAAGAAAGCTATGAATTCAGTTGCCACTTGATCCATTGATGTAGTGAGACTCCCATCTCCTAATCGGATGGAGGCAATAGAATTTTGAGCATTTCTTTTTTTCACAATAGAATGAAAATATTTTGTGCATTTATCTGATTGTAGAATGTGGACAGCCTTAGCCTTTTGTTTGAGGTAGGCTTCCTCGGCTTCCTTCAAAAACAAAGTCCTCTTTTTTGCAATTTCAAGTTCCTCTTTTAAGGCATCATCCAAAGGAGACAAGAGGGCTAATTGATAGATTCTCTTGTACTCCTTTTTGGATTCCTTTGCTCTAGCCGTAATGTGACTAAATTCCTCTTTATTGAGTTGTTTAAGGGGGTATTTTAGCAACTTCAATTTTCGGACAAGCCTAAATTGAGAGGTACCAAATACATCCCTATTCCATACTCTTTCCAAAATATTTTGAAATTGGTCATGCTTTAGCCACATATTAAAAAATTTGAAAGGTTTAGACCCCCCTTTACTCTCGGCCCCAATACTCACAAGTGATGCCACATGATCAAACTCACACTCCATATCAAAGAAGTGAGCCTTACATGTAACACTATTCATACACCAAAAGAGTTAATAAGCACTCTATCCAACTTAGCCCAAGTTGCTCCCCTATGCCAAGTAAAAAATTCACCGGTTGAGGGAGCATCTATGAGACTAGCTTGCATTTTCATATCATTCAAATGTTTCATTGCATAATCACAGGGAGGGGCAGACCCCCTCCTTTCATTTGGGGACCCAACGCAATTAAAATCTCCCAAAATTACCCAAGGAGCAAGTATATTTGAACTCAACCCGGAAATGTGTTCCCATAACTCCCTTCTTTGAATGACCGTGTATAAAGCATAGATAAATGTGGCATAAAATTGTAGTTGTGTAATTTTACAAGTGAACCGCACATGAATATGTTGTATTTCAACTTGTAAGATTACACAATCCACAAAATTAGGATCCCACATAATGGCCATACGTCCCCCACTAATTTTTTCAAAGTTAGTAATAGATTGCCACGAATTAAATTTGAAGCGTAAAAAGTTATCAAAAGAGGTAGATGACATTTTAGTTTCTAATAAACAAAAAATACGTACCTTGTTGACCTTTGCAAAGCTAGCTATAGAGTTTTGTTTTGAGGCTTGATTAAGCCCCCTCACATTCCAAGAAGCTAAAAACATAAAAAAACTATTTGTTGGTGGGCCCCCCTTCCTCTTGTGTTTCCTCACCTTTTCTCTTTCATGTTGTTTCCATTGACGGTATTGGTCACAACCATTGTACCTATCAAGAAAAAATTGGTAAATTTGAGTCATAAAGATAGGTGAGAATTCATACCCTTCCTCCGTGCGTTTGATTCCGGGGAGGCTCTCCAAGCATGAGGTTGTAAAGATAATCCCCTTCCTTGTAATGTTCCAATCCACGGACAAGTAGTTGTCTAGCCTTGTCATTTTCTCCGTAACATGTTCCCCATGCATAAGATGGATACTTGATTTGCCCTCCTTATCAAACTCCACCTTTGCCTAGTTCTACCGAGTTCTAAAACTTGTCTTCAGGCGCTGGTTTCAAAATATTAAGGGATGATTGCCTAATTACTAAAATACACTGTATTTACGCTAAGGTTTCCTATAAAACTTAATTTGGATCTAGTTTTAGTTTTTTATATTCTCTTTTACTCTCTGTATCTTTCATATGATTTCTCTTCCTGCACTGCACCTTTTATTTTTATGAATAAAATCGTTCTTTAAAAAAAAATTCCAAAAAAAACACTGTATTTACGCTAAAAGTGCTCTATTTTCACTGAAAACGCTAAATCATAGAGATAAGGCTAAGTATTTGTGACACTCATATCTTGCTCTATTTTGTGCTGTTGAAAGCGTTTAATATGTCGTTGGAAAGATCATACCGAGTTCTAAAACTTGTCTTCAGGCGCTGGTTTCAAAATATCAAGGGATGATTGCCTAATTACTAAAATACACTGTATTTACGCTAAAACAGCTCTATTTTTGCTGAAAACGCTAAATCATAGAGATAAGGCTAAGTATTTGTGACACTCATATCTTGCTGTGTGTTTATTCGTTTGGAGCGTATTATATCTCGTTAGAAAGATAGATTGAAGCTCTAAAGCTATTGTTCCAACTTCATTTACAATGCATTAATTAAAAGTTACAGATTAACCATATATTCACAAATGTTTCTGATTTCACTCCGAACTCGTGTAAAATTTGATGCGATCATATCTTGCTCTATTTTGTGCCGTTGAGAGCGTTTAGTATCTCGTTGGAAAGATCTTACCTAGTTCTAAAACTTGTATTAAAGCGAGCGTTTTAAAGTATCAAGGGATGATTGCCTTAGTACTAAAATACACTGTATTTACGCTAAAAGTGCTCTATTTTCGCTGAAAACACTAAATCATAGAGATAAGGCTAAGTATTTGTGACACTCATATCTTTCTGTGTGTTTATCCGTTTGGAGCGTATTATATCTCGTTGGAAAGATAGATCGGAGCTCTAAAGCTATTGTTCCATCTTCATTTACAATGCATTAATTAAAAGTTACAGATTAACCATATATTCACAAATGTTTCTGATTTCACTCCGAACTCGTGTAGAATTTGATGCGATCATATCTTGCTCTATTTTGTGCCGTTGAAAGCTTTTAATATCTCGTTGGAAAGATCTTACCGAGTTCTAAAACTTGTCTTCAGGCGCTGGTTTCAAACCATCAAGGGCTGATTGCCTAATTAATAAAATACACTGTATTTACGCTAAAAGTGCTCTATTTTCGCTTAAAACGCTAAATCATAGAGATAAGGCTAAGTATTTGTGACACTCATATCTTGCTGTGTGTTTATCTGTTTGGAGCGTATTATATCTCGTTGGAAAGATAGATCGGAGCTCTAAAGCTATTGTTTCAACTTCATTTACAATGCATTATTTAAAAGTTACAGATTAACCATATATTCACAAATGTTTCTGATTTTACTCCGAACTCGTGTAGAATTTCATGCGATCATGTCTTGCTCTATTTAGTGGCGTTGAAAGCGTTTAATATCTCGTTGGAAAGATCTTACCGAGTTCTAAAACATGTCTTCAGGCGCTGGTTTCAAAATATCAAGGGACGATTGCCTTATTACTAAAATACACTGTATTTACGCTAAACGTGCTCTATTTTCACTGAAATCGCTAAATCATAGAGATAAGGTTAAGCATTTGTGACACTCATATCTTTCTGTGTGTTTATCCGTTTGGAGCGTATTATATCTCATTGGAAAGATAGATCGGTGCTCTAAAGCTATTGTTCCAACTTCATTTACAATGCATTAATTAAAAGTTACAGATTAACCATATATTCACAAATGTTTCTGATTTCACTCTGAACTCGTGTAGAATTTGATGCGATCATATATTTCTCTATTTTGTGCCGTTGAAAGCGTTTAATATCTAGTTGGAAAGATCTTACCGATTTCTAAAACTTGTCTTAAGGCGCTGGTTTCAAAATATTAAGGGATGATTTCCTAATTACTAAAATATACTGTATTTACGCTAAGGTTTCCTGTAAACCTTAAGTTGGATCTAGTTTTAGTTTTTTATATTCTCTTTTACTCTCTGTATCTTTCATTTTATTTCTCTTCTTGCACTGTACATTTTATTTTTATGAATAAAATCGTTCTTTAAAAAAAAATTCCAAAAAAAAGCACTGTATTTACGCTAAAAGTGCTCTATTTTCGCTGAAAACGCTAAATCATAGACATAAGGCTAAGTATTTTTTACACTCATATCTTGCTGAGTGTTTATCCGTTTGGAGCGTATTATATCTCGTTGGAAAGATAGATCGGATCTGTAAAGCTACTGTTCAGACTTCATTTACAATGCATTAATTAAAAGTTACACATTAACCATATATTCACAAATGTTTCTGATTTCACTCCGAACTCGTGTAGAATTTGATGCGATCATATCTTGCTCTATTTTGTGCCATTGAAAGCGTTTAATATCTCGTTGGAAAAATATTACCGAGTTCTAAAACTTGTCCTCAGGCGCTGGTTTCAAAATATTAAGGGATGATTGTCTAATTACTAAACTACACTGTATTTACGCTAAAAGTTCTCTATTTTCGCTAAAAACGCTAAATCATAGAGATAAGGCTAAGTATTTGTGACACTGATATCTTGCTGTGTGTTTATCCGTTTGTAGCGTATTATATCTCGTTGGAAACATAGATCGGAGCTCTAAAGCTATTGTTCCAACTTCATTTATAATGCATTAAATAAAAGTTACAGATTAACCATATAATCACAAATGCTTCTGATTTCACTCCGAACTCGTGTAGAATTTAATGCGATCATATCTTGCTCTATTTTGTGCCGTTGAAAACGTTTAATATCTCATTGGAAAGATCTTACCGAGTTGTAAAACTTGTCTTCAGGCGCTGGTTTCAAAATATCAAGGGATGATTGCCTAATTACTAAAATACACTGTATTTACGCTAAAAGTGCTCTATTTTCGCTGAAAACGCTAAATCATAGAGATAAGGCTAAGTATTTGTGACACTCATATCTTGCTGTGTGTTTATCCGTTTGGAGCGTATTATATCTCGTTGGAAAGATAGATAGGAGCTCTAAAGCTATTGTTCCAACTTCATTTACAATGCGTTAATGAAAAGTTACAGATTAACCATATATTCACAAATGTTTCTGATTATACTCCGAACTCGTGTAGAATTTGATGCGATCATATCTTGCTCTATTTTGTACCGTTGAAAACGTTTAATATCTCGTTGGAAAGATCATACCGAGTTCTAAAACTTGTCTTCAGGCGCTGTTTTTAAAATATCAAGGGATGATTTCCTAATTACTAAAATACACTGTATATACGTTAAAAGTGCTCTATTTTCGCTGAAAACGCTAAATCATAGAGATAAGGCTAAGTATTTGTGACACTCATATCTTTCTTTGTGTTTATCCGTTTGGAGCGTATTACATCTTGTTGGAAAGATAGATCGGAGCTCTAAAGCTATTGTTCCAACTTCATTTACAATGCATTAAATAAAAGTTACAGATTAACCATATATTCACAAATATTTCTGATTTCACTCCGAACTCGTGTAGAATTTGATGTGATCATATCTTGCTCTATTTTGTGCCGTTGAAAGCATTTAATATCACGTTGGAAGGATCTTACCGAGTTTTAAAACGTGTCGTCAGGCGCTGCTTTCAATTTTTTTTGGATAAAGGGTAATTATATATATCATCCAAAACAGTTTCTGTACAAGTAAGGCAAAAAAGTGGGGGACAAAAATGGGACTATCCCAACATGGGATATACCATAGACCTGTGGGCTATACAATCAGTCCCAAATCACACAAAAAAAGGCATGTAGCCGCACCCTATAAAATTTCAAAACGTAATAAGCTCATGAGGATAAATACTATAGAGGATCATATACACCATGTATTGGATCCTGGCAAAAACTTCTTCCTCTTGGGTCTTCTTATCATCAAATCTGGTGGCATTCCGAACTCTCCATAACCAGTATATAGTATAGATGAATGCAATTCTGACTGCCTTGGCCTTGATCCCCGCACCTTCATGCTCCTTCCTAATCCACTTAACTGAGCTTTCCAGAGTAGACATCTGTCTAGGTATTCCAATCCATGCTCTTACTTTGCTCCAAACTGTGCCTGTAAATTGACAACCAAAGAAAAGGTGTGGCACCGTCTCCTGTTCACCCTTGCAAAATGGACAAATGTTAATCACATCAAGCCTACTAAGATTATCATACGTTGCAAGGCGGTTGCGGAAGGCAAGCCATGCAATGAATGAGAACTTAGGAGGTATGTAAGCTTTCCAAATAAAGGGCATCCACACCTGTTTAGTGCCCTTAACTCTAATCAAGCCATACACATTTGAAGAGCACAGTTTCCCATTTGTAACCATCTTAGAGAGGGCTGCTATTGTGGTCTCAATGGAGTCATATTTTGAGATAAGGATGTCTCGGATCAGCCCTAGCTTCTTAGTAAGCTGGGAGTCCCTAGCATGTGGGGAAAATTCCCACACACATTTATGCTAAAAGTGCTCTATTTTCACTGAAAACGCTAAATCATTGAGATAAGGCTAAGTATTTGTGACACTCATATCTTGCTGTGTGTTTATCCGTTTGGAGCGTATTATATCTCTTTGGAAAGACAACAAGCCACACTAAAGAGTTACAAGATCATTCGGATAGAGGCTGTAGAGGATCTTATAAGTGATATATTGGATCCTAGCAAAGACATCATCTTCATTGGGCACCAAACCATCAAAGCAGGTGGCATTCCGGATTCTCCAAATCCAGTAAATTGAGTAGCAAAATGCAATCCTCGCCGCTTTAGCTCTGATCCCGGATCCTTGCCTCCTCTTTTTGATCCATTTCAGCGCACTATGAATGGTGTTCATCTCCCTTGGAAAGTCCAGCCAAATCCTCACCTTCTTCCAAACTGTACCTGAAAAAGAACAAGCAAAAAATAGGTGTGGTACCGTTTCCGGACCACCCTTACAAAAGGGACAAATATTAGCAATATCAAGCCTATGTAGGTTATCAAAAGTGGCAAGGCGGTTTCGGAAAGCCAACCAAACCGTGAAGGAGAATTTAGGGGTAATATAATGTTTCCAAATGAAAGGCATCCACATGCGAGTTTCCCCCTTAATTCGAAGCAGGTTATAAACCTTGGGCGAGGACAATTTACCATTAGTTTGGAGACCATTGAGATAATTAATAGCCAATTGGGTGTTGTCAAAATGGGACAAGATCAGGTCCCTCACAAGAGAAATCTTTTTGATAAGTTGGGAGTCTCTTTTATGAGGTGTAAACTCCCAAACACCTCTACCATTAAGGTAAACCCCATGGATCCATCTAACCCAGAGATTATCCTTTTTAATGTGGATATCCCATAGGGTTTTCGCCAGGAGGGCAGAGTTCCAAACATGTGTATCATGAATACCAAGTCCTCCTTCCTCCAAAGGGAGGCAAATATCAGCCCAAAATAACTCTAGGGTACTTGCACCCCCAAAGGAAAATACGACAGATAGAAGTGATTCTATCAAGTACAGCCTTAGGAATGGGGAGTGCTTGTAGCCAGAAAGAGTGGACACTTTGGATAACTGACTTAATGAGCTCCACTCTACCAGCATAAGAAAGGCTCTTAGTGTTCCAAGCACTAATAAAGTTGGTAATAGAATCCAACAAAGGAGCATATTGAGCCACAGAAATTTTAAGAGGGGCCAAGGGAATGCCCAAATATCTCACAGGGAAAGTTCCCTCTTTAAAGTCAATCATATGTAGAATGTAAGCAATGTCATAATCAGCCAGGCCACCAATAAAAATGTTAGATTTATCAAAATTAACCCTGAGGCCAGAAACACTTCCAAACTCATCTAAGGCGTCAATAAGAACTTTAATAGAAGGGTAATCCCCTCTAGAAAAGAGCATGAGATCATCAGCATAGGCCACATGAGAGATATTAAGTTTCCCACATTTGGGATGAAACTTAAAAGAAGGTGTTTTTGTTCTGATATGGAGAAGTCTAGAGAGGTACTCTAGGCAAATGACAAAGAGGAGGGGGGACATGGGGTCCCCTTGCCGCAGTCCCCTCTTACCTTTAAAATTTCCATGAAGAGTCCCATTTATACACATTATACAAGAAGTCCCAAGAAATGGTATCATAAGCTTTTCTAAGGTCCACCTTGATCATAGATATAGGAGACATATGCTTTCTTGAATAGCCCTTTATGAGTTCTTAGGCTAAAAACACATTGTCAAGCATTAGTCTCCCATCAACAAAAGCCCCTTTGGCTGGGTCAATAATCTCAGGTAAGTAAGGGACCATTCTAGCAGAAATGATCTTAGTAATGGCCTTATAAATGACATTAGTACAGGAAATGGGCCTAAAATTAGCAGTTGTGGGATCATGAGAGGTCTTAGGGATAAGAGCAATAACCGTATGGTTGATTTGCTTAAGCAGCTTCCCAGAGTTGAAGAAGCCCTTCACCGCTAAAGTGACATCATGTCCCACAATATTCCAGTTATGCTTGAAGAAGGCCGAGGTATAGCCATCTGGGCCAGGGGATTTATTATCTCCAACGTCAAAAATAGCATTTTTGATCTCAATATCAGAAATAGGAGTAAGAAGTTCTCCACCTTTGGTACAATCCAAGCACTTGCTTGAAAGAATGGTGTCAGGGTCAATAGCCATATTTGGACATGAAGTACCAAAAAGGTTAGTGTAAAACCTGACAAATTCATTAGCAACCTGGTTCAAAGAGTTGGTGGAGTCACCATTATCCAATTTAATAGAAGTGATAGAGTTCTTGGCGATGTTCTTCTTAACAATAGAATGGAAGTATTTGGTGCCACGGTCACTGTGCAAAAGATGAAAAATTTTGGCTTTTTGCCTAAAGAAATCTTCTTCAGCCTTTTTGAAGTAAAGAGCATTCTTCTTAGCCAAAGCTACATCCAACTTAATAGCATCATCAAGGGGGGAAAGGAGTAAGAGAGCATGAAGTTTCTTATATTCCCTTTTAGCCTCTTTAGCCTTTTCAGAAATGTGACCAAAAGCATTGAAGTTTAGTTCTTTCAAAGGCCTTTTCAAACGTTTAAGTTTACGAACCAGCCTAAATTGTGGTGTGCCAATCATATCTTGGTGCCAATGAGTGGTAAGAATGCTGTTAAAGGCCTCATGTTTAAGCCACATATTGAAGAATTTAAAAGGTCTAGAACCACCAGTAATGCTTTGCCCAATAGTGAAAAGGGCAACACAATGGTCAAAATCAACTTCCATCTCAAAGAAATGGGTATTACAAGTAATGTTATGGGTAGACCAGACAGAATTCATGAGAACCCTTTCCAGTTTAGCCCAAAGAGAGCCTCTATTCCAAGTAAGGAATTCCCCCGTGGAGGGGGTGTCAACAAGGTTGGCTTGAATTTTGAAGTCATTCAGGTGTTGAATATAGTAGGCCGAAGGGGTGTGGGCCCAATCCTTTCATTAGGACTGCCTACATAATTAAAATCACCCATAACAAGCCAAGGAATGGTTATGTTGGGTTCAAAATTAGCAATGTGTTCCCAAAGGCTCCTTCTCTCCACCACCGTGTAGAGGGCATAGATGAAAGTCACCAAAAAGGTGTTTTGGGTGACCTTACAAGTAATCTCACAATGGATATGCTGAATATCGACCTCAATAACAGTAAGGTTAACATACGAGGGATCCCAAAGAAGAGCCATTCTTCCCCCATCAATCTTGTCAAAATTAGTCAAAGATTGCCAATTAGGCCATCTATTGGACATCATTTTATAGAAATTAATAGTGGACAGCTTTGTTTCAAGTAAGCAACACACATGAACATCATGAGAACGCATGAAAGAAAGTATAGTATTCTGTTTGGGGGCCTTATTTAGGCCTCTCACATTCCAAGAAGAAACAAACATAAAAAAATTAAGTACGTTTCCTCCCCCCTCCTTTGATGTGTTTCTCATTCGGCCTCGGTTTAAATGAAACCTTGGACCTCGGCTTATATCTATCCAAGAAAAGGAAGTAGACATTCTTCATAAAGGAAGGAGAGACAACATACTCTTTGTCCAAGGGGAAGATCCCGGGAAACGATTTCAAGCACTCTTTTGTGAAGTTAATGCCCATGGTCATAGAGTCGGTGGTGACTTCCAAATAGTTATCAAGCCTAGTTATGTCATCCTTAACATCTCAAAGATGTTTGAGATATATATCCGGGTCCTTATCTTTATGAAAGTCAACTTTGAGAATCACATCATGAAGAAAGGTCTCACGAATATTGTTAACAAGTCTCACATCATTAGGAGTATGTTTTCTTTGATCTTTGAGTTTAAACCCATTTCCTTGGAGGCATCCATCCTCATAATACCTGTTTAGGTAATGTCTATAAACTCCTTTCATAAATCTTGGAGAATACACATAGTCTTTCTCAATGAGCTTAACCTCGGGAAGCCTTTCTAAGCAATCCTTAGTAAAAATCAGTCTGGGCTCCTTGTCCTCAACAATATGGAGATTTTGGTTAAGTTTAACCGTAGGAATGTCAACCTCACTACAATGTTTGAGTTTAATGATAGGATTTGGAACCTCATCCGGTTCCATGTCCACCACAACCTCATCAATATAGGAGTCAATAAGGGTAGTTTTAAGAACTCGGACAGTGTCATCAATATTTGTGTCAACATCCCTAGGAGGAGGATCAATTTTTTCCTCCTCCTCCTCACGGGTGTATTTGTTAGCCCCTCTTTTATATCTATTCACTCTAAAGAAGGGATTCTCAGCCTTCTTGACCTTAGAACCCTCATTATTTTGAGAGTCCGAAGCCAAGGGTTCCTTTCCCTCCCTATGTGTGGGGATAGGATTAACATTGCTTTTCTCAAGTGTGGGTGGAATTATATTTCCATCCTTTTTACCCTTCTCTTTCTTTTCAATTTCATCCAACACTTTACAAGTGAAAGCATGGTGCCCAAAAGTTTTACAATGAAAACAATAGTTAGGGTATGTTTCATACCTAACATATTGGGTATGAAATCTGCCATTGGGCAGTTTGATCTTGAAATCAAGAGAGGGGGCTTTAGAAGCATCAATATCAATTAGGACTCTAGCAAAATGAGACCTAACTTTCTGTTGTGTAACCAAATGAGTAGCCAAAGGGACTCCCACCCTAGAAGCAATTTCACTAATGATGTCTACCTCCCAAAGTCTCATTGGGTGGGAGGTTATGGAATTGTACCCAAATGGGCAGTTTTAAGAACTCATCACTGTCCATAGAGAAGTCATCCGAGAGAGTTCTCAAAGGAAAAGACTTCCCTAGGATAGTATACGATCCTTCCATAAGGACTTTAGCCCTATCCTCCTCATTCTTGAATTTGAAAATGACCCATCCCTTGTCATTAGAACGGGCTTGACAAGGAACGTTCCATTTATTCATCATATAATGTATTACTTTGAAACCGGGGAAACGGCCATAAAAGTAGGCAACAAGATAGAATCCCCATAAATCAACCATGGAAGTTAGTTTCCTACTAGAGAGGTCAACATAGTCACCAACCGGGGCTATGTATTTGAGTTTCATTCCCTTTTCAACTTTTCTATTATCTTTGAAAAGAGAATTCCAAGGTTTGATAGAGTTATCGGCATTAGTAGCAACATTCTTGTCAAGTTTGAGTGCCACGGCATAAGAGGGGGAAGTGTAAGGCTCTTTGTCAAGCAAAGCTGCGACATTAGGTTCATTGTCACTCAAAGCCGTGGCATGAGGTTCATTGTCACTCAAAGCCGCGGCATGAGGTTCATTGGCACTCAAAGCCGTGGTATTAGGTTCAACAAGAGTAGGTATCAATGCCAAAGTACCATTGACATCATGAGTGGGAGTAAGAGTAGCATCCAAAACAACAATGTTCTTAGAGTGTTCATTAATCACCAAGAGCGAATCATCAATCATATCCAAAGGAGGGGTAGCAACATTAATAGTTTTTTCCTTACTAATAACATCACCCCTCTCCTTAGGAACATTAGAATCAACGGTATTATCAAGAGTAACACTAGAAGTAGTCTCAACATTCCCTTTCTTAGGAGCAATAACATTAACAATATTAGCATCAATCGTAATAGTAAGGTTGGGAGAAGAGGTTACCTTACTAGAGCTTTTCTTATTTTTACCATGGTCCTCATCCGAGCTAGGAGATGAGGAGTGTGTCGCAATACCTTTGTTCATTTGTCCAGTAACCTCGTCCGAACTAGGAGACGGGGAGTGTGACGGAATGGGAGCTTGGTTGTGTTCTTCTTGGCTGGATATGGAATCTTCACTTACATGGGTGTTGTCCGAAGTATCATTCCCCAAATTCAAAGGTTGAACTTTAGCTTTAAGTCTCACCGAGGACTTGGTAGGAACCGGGGTCCTCTTCTTCTTGTTGCTCTTCTTCTTAGGCATAACCCTTGGGACAAAGAGGTAGGCTAGGAGATAGCCACTCCCAAAAGCATGAAGCAAGCTGAATCCGTACCAATGGCGCAACGGACACTATTCACAACCGTTGGAGGATTGTACGGACAAAAACCGAAGTTGATGGATGATGCTAAAAAGTGGATTTGCTTGATCTCAAGGAGAGGGGAACCCAAAACAAAGAAGAAATCAAGAAAACACCAAGCCAAATGAGATGAACGAGCGTTGACCTTTTTACATGAATAGTAACTTACGAATCGAGGAAGGAGAAACCAGGCCAAAATCTACCAAAAAGAGCTCGAAAGGTAGAGATTTTACACGACCAGAAGAGAGGAAGTGTAAATTAGCTAACATCCAAGCTCAAAAAGGGAAGAAAATGGCGGAGAAGAAGCAAAGGTGCGCAAGAAGTGAAGAAAAGTTTACGAGGAGCGGAAAATCACCTGAGAGAATCTCTCTCAACGTAAAGTTTTTTCCTCTCAAGCGCTTCAGGCGCTGGTTCCGGCGCTGATTTCAAAATATCAAGGGATGATTTCCTAATTATTAAAATACACTGTATTTATGCTAAAAGTGCTCTATTTTCGCTGAAAACGCTAAATCATAGAGATAAGGCTAAGTGTTTGTGACACTCATATCTTGCTTTGTGTTTATCCGTTTCGAGCGTATTATATCTCGTTGGAAAGATAGATCGGAGCTCTAAAGCTATTGTTCCAACTTCATTTACAATGCATTACTTAAAAGTTACAGATTAACCATATAATCACAAATGTTTCTGATTTCACTCTGAACTCGTGTAGAATTTGATGCGATCATATCTTGCTCTATTTTGTACCGTTGAAAACGTTTAATATCTCATTGGAAATATCTTACCGAGTTGTAAAACTTGTCTTCAGGCGGTGGTTTCAAATTATCAAGGTATGATTGCCTAATTACTAAAATACACTGTATTTACTCTAAAAGTGCTCTATTTTCGCTGAAAACGCTAAATCATAGAGATAAGGCTAAGTATTTGTGACACTCATATCTTTCTGTGTGTTTATCCGTTTGGAGCGTATTATATCTCATTGGAAAGATAGATCGGATCTCTAAAGCTATTGTTTCAACATCATTTACAATGCATTAATTAAAAGTTACAGATTAACCATATATTCACAAATGTTTCTGATTTCACTCTGAACTCGTGTAGAATTTGATGCGATCATATCTTTCTCTATTTTGTGCCGTTGAAAGCGTTTAATATCTCGTTGGAAAGATCCTACTTAGTTCTAAAACTTGTTTTCATGCGCTGGTTTTAAAATATTAAGGGATGATTGCCTAATTACTAAAATACACTGCATTTACGCTAAGGTTTCCTGTAAGCCTTAAGTTGGATCTAGTTTTAGTTTTTTATATTCTCTTTTACTATCTGTATCTTTCATGTTATTTCTCTTCTTGCACTTCACCTTTTAGTTTTATGAATAAAATCGTTCTATAAAAAACAATTCCAAAAAAAACACTGTATTTACGCTAAAAGTGCTCTATTTTCGCTGAAAACGCTAAATCATAGAGATAAGGCTAGGTAATTTTGACACTCATATCATGCTGAGTGTTTATCCGTTTGGAGCGTATTATATCTCGTTGGAAAGATAGATCGGATCTCTAAAGCTACTGCTCAGACTTCATTTACATTGCATTAATTAAAAGTTACACATTAACCATATATTCACAAATGTTTTTGATTTCACTCCGAACTCGTGTAGAATTTGATGCGATCATATCTTGCTCTATTTTGTGCCATTGAAAGCGTTTAATATCTCGTTGGAAAGATATTACCAAGTTCTAAAACTTGTCTTCAGGCGCTGGTTTCAAAATATTAAGGGATGATTGCCTAATTACTAAACTACACTGTATTTACGCTAAAAGTGCTCTATTTTCGCTGAAAACGCTAAATCATAGAGATAATGCTAAGTATTTGTGACACTGATATCTTGCTGTGTGTTTATCCGTTTGGAGCGTATTATATCTCGTTGGAAAGATAGATCGGAGCTCTAAATCTATTGTTCCAACTTCATTTACAATGCATTAATGAAAAGTTACAGATTAACCATATATTCACAAATGTTTCTGATTATACTCCGAACTCGTGTAGAATTTGATGCGATCATATCTTGCTCTATTTTGTACCGTTGAATACGTTTAACATCTCGTTGGAAAGATCATACCAAGTTCTAAAACTTGTCTTCAGGCGCTGTTTTTAAAATATCAAGGGATGATTTCCTAATTACTAAAATACACTGTATATACGTTAAAAGTGCTCTATTTTCGCTGAAAACGCTAAATCATAGAGATAAGGCTATGTATTTGTGACACTCATATCTTTCTTTGTTTTTATCCGTTTGGAGCGTATTATATCTCGTTGGAAAGATAGATCGGAGCTCTAAAGCTATTGTTCCAACTTCATTTACAATGCATTAAATAAAAGTTACAGATTAACCATATATTCACAAATGTTGGTCCCGTTTGTAATGGAAACAGTCTAGAGGGGGGGGGGGGGGGTGAATAGACTGTTCAGGAAATTAAACTTTTCTCTAAGTCAAGTCTGACTTATCAGAGATGGTCGAAATCTGGTGACAGAGATGGTCAAGTTCTGATGGTAGAACTAGACCAGGCAGCGGATAAGTTTCTGTCCGGGTAGCCTCAAGAAGAATGCTAAGGCAAAATGCCTTTCTGATAACTCTGAAGGAAGATCTGCTGGACACAGAGTCCAACCTTAAGAGTTAGTCAGTAGAATCTTAAGTGCAGGAATTAAAAGCTTAAAGTAAATGACACCGGGGTTTTTGTAGTGGTTCAAAGAACAACTTGTTCCTCTAGTCCACTGTTCCACTAAGCTTGCAAAAACAACTGTTTACAACGCCTTAGTCCCTAGAACTTAAGAAGCACTCCTCGTCTTCTTCAAGTCTAGTTGCCACCCGGGATGCAGTCCTGCTTCCTGATGGCTGGTCTCGTTTCACTGAGTCTCTTGAAGTATGCCCACTTCACTTACTCCAGCTAGTTTGAGACGTCCCTTCTCTTTCAAGAAGTGTTTGATATAAAATCAGTTTTCTGCAACGTTACTTCTTCACAAAGGATGATTAGATGAAGCTTTCGAAGTGTTGAAGAACTGAGTAACTTTGCAGCTTTGCTAGTAGGATAAGGGATTAGAAAATCTATCTTCCAACTGTAGCCTTTTCTTGTTAAGGATGAAGTTTTAATCTCAAGAAGGCTTTGAGCAAGTTCGTTTGGCAGATATTGTAGCAAAGTTCTTTTTACGCAAAGTTATATTCTTAGTTCTTCAGAGTGTATCTTATATACTGGGAGCAGTCTTCCCGTTGGAGTGTAGAAGACAGCTTCATTAAATGCATGTACTGTTGACTTGACCGGTTGGACCTTCGACTTGCTATTTTGGGGGCGTAAAGATACTCGCATGGTCAATCATCAGCTTTAAATATCTCTTCGTACGTACAACATTAAATGTGCATTTAATGCGTGTACAGTACCATGTTTTCGTTGAAAGCTTCGTAACCGTTAGGGGATTTCCCGTTAGTTTAACGACCGTTGGTAAGGCTTCCGGAATCTGGTGTGTTTAGCAGAGTCTTAAGAGGCTCTCTGGTCCAATCTCTGAAGTCCGCCTCTGTTGCCAACTCTGGTATCTTTCTGATGACCAGTTTCTGATGACTTCTCTGGTGAGCAACTCTGGGAGCAACTCTGGTAGAAGCAAAGCGGTTCTCTGGCAGACAGACTAAGCTAAAACTTACAAAAGAAATTCTAATACAAAATTTCTAATGGGGTACTTTCAAATTCTAATTAACCTAGCATCATCAAAATCTAAATACATTTATTCCTTACAATTTCCCCCTTTTTGATGATGCCAAAACCCTTTAACTATTTCCAGAGAAGTGCCTTTCACCATAAAAAAATAAAGTTTAAAACTTTTCATTAGGATCTTGGTGGGCAACTTGGCATAGGAAAATAGTAAGAGTACGATACAATCAGATAGCAATAAAAGGAAAATAAGATAACAGAATAAACACAAGAAAGGTGAATAAGAACAGATATTTGAATAAGCCATGCAAAAAGAGGCAGAGTTGATATCTTATTATTCTGAAAGGAAAAATAAAGCATTACAGAGTCAGAGATAGAGAGTTAGAGGTCTTCTTCATCTACCTGTGGTCCTGCTCTGTCAATCCTTTCGAGTTCTGCATTTACCTTTGCTCTGATTGAGGCTAGATCCCTCGGATTCTGATAGTCAGCCCAATGGGGTGCAAGTTGCAATCCAAATAGTTTCTCACAGCTTCTGCAGAGTTCTTGCCAGTAAGAATCATCATTCCATACCACATCTCTGCTTCTTGGATTGAACCACCATGGTTGATCTGGACAAGTCCATCACTGTCCATGAACAGATTCTCTCTTTGAAGAGGAGTCATCAGCTTTCTCATCTGTTCAAACTGAACTCTGTCTGGCCTTGACAGACCGCTCTTCATCCAATCATTGAATGAAAAAGATGAAGTCTTTTTCTTTGAGCTTCTTGGAGGAGGAGGTGGAGGTCTGGTACCTGCAGCAGCTAGTCTTTTCTTTCTGGTTGCATCGAAGTATGGAGTAGGATCAACAGAGGAGGGTTCTCTGATAGATAGGGCTCTGGTGCTGGGTCCTTCCTCTTCTCTGGTATCTTCCCCCTTTTTGGCATCACAAAGATCACCAAGTAGGAGCTCAATCTTTGAGAACTCAGAGGCTTGTGCATCTCTGATTTCATCAAGGGTCTCTGGCAGAGTTTGAGTGACAGAGGCAAGTCCTTCAATCAGGATCTGTTGCTTGTCTACTGCAGATTGAAGGTCCCTAGTGCTGACTTCTAGGAGAACCATCTTCTGGTACCTTTCCTTGTCAGACTTGAGGAGAACTAGGCCTTGCTCTTGATGATCCTTGCAGAGGGAGTGTAGGACATTGAGCTTCTGGGATGAACTGTCAGCAGATTTCTGAAGATTATGAACAGAATCTGAGATCTTGTTGATTGTCTGGTTCTGGGAAAGCAGAGCTTGAGAGTGAGAGTGGAGAACATAGTTGAGACCACTGACATCTCTGGAGACAGAATCGATCCTCAAAGTAGAAGAATGCAAGAAGCTGTGCAGATTTTCTGACAGTGCAGCAACTTTATCTGTCAAATGCTGAAATCCTATTGTGATTTGCAGGTTGGTATGGGTGAGCTCTTCATGTTGCTTGTCATTTAGCTCAATGATCTTGCTCAGATCATGAACCAACAGACCACCAAATGCTTCAGCAGATTTCACAAACTGGTTGAAGGGGATTTGGGGTTCTTCAGATGTAAACCCAGGTATTTCTAATCCTCTGCCCTTGGGTAATGGAGGAGCTCTGTTGGATGGTGGAGGGGAAGGAACTCTGGGGGGTGTCCTTCTCCTTTTGGAGGTTTCATCAGCAGCAATGGAGGAGGTGAGGAATCCATCATTGTCACTATATGAAGAGGGGACTCTGAAGATTGGCTTCTTCTTTGGTGTAGAGGCTGCAGAATGATGTGAGGATCTCTGTGGTGAGGCAGATTTGGAGGGTGGTAAGGATTTCTGAGGAGGTGAACTCTGGGGAAAAGGGATTAAGGGTTGAGGAATAGGTTGGTGTGAGGGGGATGGTGGGGGTGAAGGTGATCGATTTCTGGTATTAGAAGGTTGTTTGCAGGGTGATGAGGGTCTGGAGTTGGGTTTCTGGTGAGATGGAGTTCTGGTGGAGGTTGAGGTTTTCTGGTCTGGTGAAGGGGTTTTCTGTTGGGGTGGAGATGAAGGTTTAGAGGGAGATTTGGAGGGTGAAGGTTGAGAAATGGGAGATTTGGGAGGGGAAGGAGGAGGTGTAGGGATTACCTCAAGCACTATTTCAGAGAACATGGATTCTCTCCATTCCTTGATCAGCTTCTCCATGGTTAGAGCAATGTCATTTGCTGTGGAGGGTTCTCCTTCCTCAAGAGCACTATGACGAAATTTGATCATTGATTCTTTTCTTTTCTTCTCCATCAGCCATGCATCAAACTCTTCCATTTCTTCCTCTTCCAAGGCTTTGACATGCCTTTCAGGAGATAGGTCAGTTGTTAAAATTTTACCTTGATATCTGTCTTTCTTCTTCTGTAGGGCAGAGATCAGAAAGGCAAGGTTGAAGCATTTTGACACATCATCTGTGCCTACCCAGTGAAGAACATCAGCTTCTTCTTCTTCATAGGCATCAAAGTACTAAATGATTTGTTGGAGAGGTCCCATCCTCCATCTTCTCCATGCTAGGACTCTATCAAACTGCCTCTGCAGAATGATGTTGTAGTCAGTCTCTTGGTCCATCTCTGGTGAGGCTTCACGTTCTGGTGAGAGGGAAGAGCTTGGCAACTCTGGTGCAGATTCTTGTTCAACCTCTGGTAGAGTTCCAGATTCTGGTGCAAGTTCCCCCTAAACTTCTGATCCCTTGGCAGGTGAAATTACTTTTGTCTTCCTCTTCTTCTATCTTGGTTGAGGGCTTGAGTTGTCAGAGTCACCACTCTGCACAACTAGCTTCCTTCTTCTCTTCTGCTTCAGCTTTCTGGCAGGAGATTTTCTGGTTGCCTTTGGGGAGGGCAACTCTGGTGCAACCTCTTCTGTTGCATCCCTCTCTGGTAGTGACAGATTATCACTCTTCTTCTTCTTCTTCTTCTTCTTCCTGACTTCCCTTACAGCCTGTGACTACTCAGGTTGTTTAGAAGTCTCACTGGGCCTCTTGGGAGCTTTCTTAAGAGCAGGTTTAGCCTTAGCAGCCTGTTCTTCTCTCTTCTTCTCTAGCCTTTCCTCTCTCCTAAGCTCAGAGGAGATGGCTATGTTGAATTTTGGGGAGGCTGTGAGGAAGATTGTCTTGGAGTGATCAACTGGGATTGTATCCCTGAGTTGAACTCCTTTGGCAGCAAGAATGGCAGAGATGAGAAGCCCATGTCCCATCTTGGTTTAAAAAAGACCTGTTTCAGAGTCTTTCTTCTTGATGAATTCAGTCAGGGAGCCAAAAATTACCTCGCCCCAATTGATGTTCATGCCATGGTGAACTGCAAAGATCGCCTTGGCATTGTTCTTGTTCATCTCGTCTGTTGAAGCAGTTTTGCACCACAAGCACCGGTGCAGAATGCTGACAAGTTTCTCATAGTCCTTCTTCAGCAGGAATTTCTTCATGTACAGTTTGTCCAGTCCGGCAGCCTCCGGGTGACAGTAAGTCTGAACAAATCCTTCAGTGGAGACTTCCACTGAGTCAAGAGTAAGGAGATTGTTGGCTTCCGGGTCTTGGGAGTCTAGTTGAACTCCAAAGAACTCGTTCAGAGCATCTGCATTCAGGAAAATGTGTTGCCCCTGCACTAAGGAGTGAATTCCAGTCTTGGAGATGGTGGCGTTGAGGTAGAACTCAGCCACGTCTTTGATGCTGAAATGCTCGTAGGGATGAGCAACAACCTTTGAGAGTTGTGAGTCAGTCATCCCCTGGATGATCTTGGTCATCCTCTTTTGATTTTCTACGAGCAATGGTAGAGACGACATGTCAACCTTCATGCCGGAGACAATGTTGGCGATGAGGGTCTTAGCTTCTTCCTTAGAAAGATCGTTGATGCTAAGGAAGTTCATTCTGAGTGACGGTTAAGAAAAGTTCTGGGGATTGAAAGGTTTAGGATCTGAAGGCTTTGAATGCTGGAGCAGTTTAAGAGAGATGAAGTTGCAGTAGGGATTTAGGTTGAAGACGGTGGATATAAAGGGGTTAAGAATAGTGGACGTTTGATATATTGGCAGTTTCGAGGTAGCGTTTAATGAAATGCGGGCGGAAAACGTTTCCGTTAGAAGAGTAACGATCAGGGGTATTTTGGTAAAAGACCGTTTCAGTTAATTAGGTCTTGCCCGTACCTCGAAATATTGCTAAGTCCTTATCCGTATCTGCTGTCTCTCTGATAGGGATCTCTGGTCAGAGAAGGGGGGTTCTCTGATGTGAGTTTCTGATGAACAGAGATAGGGGTTCTCTGATTTGAGTTTCTGGTGCAGAAGAAAGCAGTTCTAGTTTAGTGAATCTCTGGTTCAGGCATCTCTGGGAAGATCATCTATCATTCCCAGTTCTTCCCTTAGCTTGTTAAACCTTGCCTCAGGTAAAGGCTTGGTTAGGATGTCTGCAAGCTGGTCTTCTGTAGATACATGCTCCATACAGATATGCTTCTTCTCAACATGATCTTTGATGAAGTGATGTCTGATTTCAATATGCTTTGTCCTGGAGTGAAGAACTGGATTCTGAGAGATAGCAATGGCACTAGTGTTGTCACACAACAGCTTGATCTCCTTAGCTTGAATTCCATAGTCCTTCAGTTGTTGCTTCATCCAGAGTAACTGAGCACAGCAACTCCCAGCTGCAATGTACTCAGCTTCAGCTGTGCTTTTTGAGATTGAGTTCTGATTCTTGCTAAACCAGGAAACAAGCCTTCCTCCTAGCAATTGGCAGTGACCAGAGGTGCTCTTTCTGTCTAGTCTGCAACCTGCAAAATCTGAGTCAGAGTAACCAATTAGTTCAAAGTTACCTCCCTTGGGATACCATAGGCCTGCATTTGGATTTCCTTTGATGTATCTGATGATTCTCTTTGCAGCACTTAGATGGCTTTCCTTGGGCTTTGATTGGTATCTGGCAGAGATTCCAACAGAGAATGAAATATCTGGTCTGCTTGCAGTCAGGTACAGCAGAGATCCTATGATCCCTCTGTATGTTGTTGCATCCACATCTTTTCCTTCATCATCCGGACCAATTCCTTGTGATGTGTTCATGGGAATCTTTACAGATGATTTGCCTTCCACTCCAAACTTCTTGATTAGATCTCTGGTGTACTTTCCTTGGTTGATGAAGATTCCTTCTGGAATTTGTTTCACTTGAAGACCTAGGAAGTAGCTGAGTTCTCCCATCATGCTCATTTCAAATTGACTCTGCATCACTTGAGAAAATTTCTTGCACATTTCTGGATTAGTACTACCAAATATAATATCATCAACATATATTTGTACTAACAGAATATGATTAGCAACAGAGATTTGAAATAGAGTTTTGTCAACCTTTCCTTTAGTAAACCCATGGTTCACTAGGAAAAGGGACAATGTGTCATACCAGGCTCTGGAAGCTTGCTTAAGACCATAGAGGGCCTTTTTAAGCTTGTAGACACAAGAAGATTGAGTAGGAATGACAAAACCTGGTGGTTGTTCCACATAAACTTCCTCTTCAAGATCTCCATTCAGAAATGCACTCTTGACATCCATCTGGTAGACCTTGATGTTGTTGTAAGCAGCATAGGCTAGAAAGATTCTGATGGCTTCAAGTCTGGCAACTGGTGCAAAAGTCTCATCAAAATCAATTCCTTCTTCTTGGCAGTATCCCATGGCTACCAGCCTAGCTTTATTCCTTACAATGTTGCCATCTTCATTTGCTTTGTTCTTGAATACCCATTTGGTTCCAATGACATTCTGGTGCTTTGGCCTAGGAACAAGTTCCCATACTTTGTTCCTTTCAAACTGAGTGAGCTCTTCTTGCATTGCATTGATCCAGTCTGAGTCGGCAAGAGCTTCTTCCACAGTCATAGGTTCCATTTGAGATATGTAGCAGGTAAGCATTGCTTTTCTCCTTGATGTAGCAGATCTGGTCTGGACTCCACTTCTGATTTGTCCAATAACTTGATTAGGAGGATGATCTCTTAACGAAGTTAAATCAGGTTCTGATAAGGGTTGTCTTGGATTCTCTTGTTCTCCTTCTGATTCTTCATCACTATCTTTATCTTGTAGGATGGGATTCTGATGGTGTATAGGTATGGCAGAGTTAATTACCAACTCTGGTATGTCCGTCTCTGGTGGATCCAGTTCTGGTGATTCTTCTAGATTCGCTTTCTCCAAGTTTTCAGTTATGCTCTCAACAGAGTCGAGATCATCAAACTTGACATGAATCGATTCTTCAACAAGTAGAGTTCTTTTCTTGAGTATTCTGTAGGCTTTGCTGGTGCTAGAGTAGCCTAAGAATGTTCCTTCATCAGCTTTTTCTTGGAACACCTTGAGGTGATCCTTCCCATTGTTGAGTATATAGCATTTGCATCCAAATGCATGAAAGTAGCTGATGTTGGGTTTTCGTCCCTTCCATAATTCATAGGGGGTTTTCTGATGAGTTTTGTGAATCATGCTCCGGTTCTGGGTGTAGCATGCAGTATTGATTGCTTCAGCCCAGTATCTGTAAGGTAGACCTGATTCAGCAATCATGGTCCTTGCAGCTTCCTTCAAGGTTCTATTTCTTCTTTCTGCAACTCCATTCTGTTGAGGAGTTCTGGCTGCAGAGAGTTGATGCATTGTACCATTCTGGTCACAGAATTCCTGTATGACCTTGTTGACGAACTCTGTTCCTCTGTCTGATCTGATGGCTTTGACTTTCTGATTCTGCTCATTCTGTAGTAGTTTTAGCAGAGATGGTAGTTTCTGCAGAGTTTCATTTTTCTTGGTCAGAAAGATAGTGCACGTGAATCTGGAGTAGTCATCCACCATGACTAAGGTGTATCTCTTGCAACCAACACTTGGGGTTTCCACTGGTCCAAATAAATCCATGTGAATTAGATTCAGGGGACCAGTAGAGAGGTTTCCAGCAATGGGTTTGAAGGAGTTCTTCACTTGTTTTCCTTTCTGGCATGCACTGCACAAGTTCTCCTTTTTGTATACAAGGTTGGGTAGACCTTCAACAATGTGATCCCTTGCAAGCTTGTTGATTGTTTTGAAATTCAGGTGACTCAGTTTCTTGTGCCATTCCCAACTGAGTTTTGAATCTCCTTTGGCTATCAAGCAAATTCCATCTTTTGCAGTTGACCAATCAACTACATAGATGTTTCTCTTCCTTGTTGCTGTTAGAACCACTTCTTTAGTTGTCTCATGCTTGACAGAACATCTTTCCTTGGAGAATTCAACTGTGTAGCCTTTGTCACAGAATTGGCTAGCACTCAGCAAGTTGAATTTCAATCCTTTGACATAAGAGACATCATCAATGATTATCTGGTTCTTTATCAGCTTTCCTCTTCCTTTTGTCTGGCCATCTTTATCATTACCTCCAAAGGTAACTCTAGGCCCTTTGACTTTCTGGAACTCTGTTAGGCAACTCTTGTCACCTGTCATGTGTCTGGAGCATCCACTATCAATGTACCAATCTTGCTCAGAGATGGCTCCAGCACACAGTTCCTACAAAATTAAAAGGAAGATTTAGATACCCAAGCAATGTTGGGTCCTAGGGGGTCATGCAGTCTTGGCAGCCGGTACCACTTTGGTCTCATCAAGTGAAACCTTGGTGGGTGGTACCCATTGTCCACCTGGTAGTCATAGTAAACGGAAGTCTGATTCACTTTGGGCAGATGCTTGTGAGGATCATGCTTCCGGTTTACATACTTCTGCATAGCCTTTTTAGTTGGGTAGAAGTCCCATATACTATCAAGATCAGAGGGGCGATTAACTTTGGGCTTCTTAAGTTGACCAGCCAACCTTTTCTGCCTAAAGTTAACTTTCTCTTGATATCTGCCTTTCTGGTGATCATCTCTGACACGGTTATCATGAGTTTGTCTGTTATGGGTTTGTCTTTGATATTTGGTATTCTGAAAACCTTTTCTGTTGTTAGGTTTTCTGCCAGGTTCATTAATTTTTAAAATGGATTTCTGTTGAACCTTTATCTTTTCCTTTTCTGGTCTGACTTTCTCATGAATAACCTTGGTGCCAGATACACCAGCCTGACAAATGGGGCTAGAAATCAGTGGCACTATGACCTTGTCTGCCTTAGCAACTCTGGTGCTAGGCATTACAGAAGGCTCACCTGATTCTGTTGAGCCATAACCAAGACCAAAACCAGTGCCAATATGTTGATCAAGTACAATCTTTTCCATGGAAGACTGGGCCTTCTGGTAAGCTTTGTACTTAATCTCAAGAGGCTCTATCTCTCTTATTCTCTTGAGAAGAGAAACATTTTCAGCTTCCAGCTGATCTCTTTCCTTAATTAGAAGATTGATTTTGATCTCAACCTCCTTTCTTAAGTCAAGAATTTCAACCTTAAGCTTACTGTTTTTTTCTTTAACAGAGGAATAAGTGGTTTGAATGGCTTGAAACTCTTCCCAAAATTCTGACATTGAATCAGAATCAAAGGCTCTGCCTACCGAGGAAAAACTAGAGTTGGAAGTAGAAGATACCTCATCATCAGATTGACCCATAAGGCATAGGTCTTCAGTCTCTGTATCCAGGCAACAGAATACTTCATCAGATTCTGATTCTGAGCTGGACTCTGTCTCAGAGAGGGGGTCCTTCTCTGGTTGTTCAGTGATGAGTGCCTTCCTTCTTCGGTTCTCATATTTCTTTTCTCCTTCCTGGCCTTGCCTTTTGGAGACTATGGGGTGTGGACAATTGACTTTGAAGTGCCCTGGTTGTCTGCAGTTGTAGCAGAGAAGCTCTCCACTACTTTCTGATGGTTTGGACTTCTGGTGTGGCTTTCTGCTAGAGAGTGGACTTCTGCTATCCTTTGGCTTCAAGAATTTCCTGAACTTCCTAGCAAAAGCCGCCATATATTCGTCAGTTAAAAGAATAGAAGGGTCAAAATTATTTACCTGAGAGGTGCTGGCGGTGAGGGCAGTAGTTGTTCTATCCTCAACTTCTTCTTTTTCTTCTTCATTCATCTCAAACTCATAAGATTTGAGATCAGAGATGAGTTTCTCAGTGTTGTAGGTTCTGAGATCCTTGCTGTCTCTCATGGCAGTGACCTTCATCTTCCATGGTGAAGGTAAACCTCTGAGAACCTTCAAGTTGATCTCCTTGGGAGTAAGTTCCTTCCCAAGTTCTGATATCTCAGCAGTGAGGGTGAGCAAGCGTGCATACATCTCAGCTATGCATTCTTTGGGTAGAAGTTTGAAATCTTCAAACTTCTTCATGGCAATGGTAAGTTTGTTGTCCTTTTCTTGCTCATCTCCAGCTCCTATCAGGGTAAGAGTATCCCAGATTTCCTTGGCAGATTTGCACTTCTTGATCCTTGTGAAGTACTTGTCATCAATGGCTTTGTAGAGGATATCCTTGGCAATGTTGTCAAGGTTGTATTTCCTCCTTTCCTCGTTGGACCATTCATGACGAAGTTTTGTGATCATCTGGGGTTGACCACTACCAGTGATGTATTCAGGGTTGACCTTGGTGAACTCTGTGAAAGGACCTGCATCAAGAACTTCCCACATTTCATCATGGAGTGCGCAGAGGTGAGCTTTCATGCGGATCCTCCAGTCATCAAACTTTGTCACTGAGAACATAAGATTCTTTGAAAGGGTGTTATCCATAATATGAGATTAAAGAGGCTAAAACAAGTGGATCTCTTGTTTAGTAAGTAACCTAAAAGATTACAGCAACAAGGAGGCTCTGATACCACTTGTTGGTCCCGTTTGTAATGGAAACAGTCTAGAGGGGTTGGGGTGAATAGACTGTTCAGGAAATTAAACTTTTCTCTAAGTCAAGTCTGACTTATCAGAGATGGTCGAAATCTGGTGACAGAGATGGTCAAGTTCTGGTGGCAGAACTAGACCAGGCAGCGGATAAGTTTCTGTCCGGGTAGCCTCAAGAAGAATGCTAAGGCAAAATGCCTTTCTGATAACTCTGAAGGAAGATCTGCTGGACACGGAGTCCAACCTTAAGAGTTAGTCAGTAGAATCTTAAGTGCAGGAATTAAAAGCTTAAAGTAAATGACACCGGAGTTTTTATAGGGTTCAAGGAACAACTTGTTCCTCTAGTCCACTGTTCCACTAAGCTTGCAAAAAAAACTGTTTACAACGCCTTAGTCCCTAGAACTTAAGAAGCACTCCTCGTCTTCTTCAAGTCTAGTTGCCACCCGGGATGCAGTCCTGCTTCCTGATGGCTGGTCTCGTTTCACTGAGTCTCTTGAAGTATCCCCACTTCACTTACTCCAGCTAGTTTGAGACGTCCCTTCTCTTTCAAGAAGTGTTTGATATAAAATCAGTTTTCTCCAACGTTACTTCTTCACAAAGGATGATTACATGAAGCTTTCGAAGTGTTGAAGAACTGAGTAACTTTGCAGCTTTGCTAGTACGATAAGGGATTAAAAAATCTATCTTCCAACTGTAGCCTTTTCTTGTTAAGGATGAAGTTTGAATCTCAAGAAGGCTTTGAGCAAGTTCGTTTGGCAGATATTGTAGCAAAGTTCTTTTTACGCAAAGTTATATTCTTAGTTCTTCAGAGTGTATCTTATATACTGGGAGCAGTCTTCCCGTTGGAGTGTAGAAGACAGCTTCATTAAATGCATGTACTGTTGACTTGACCGGTTGGACCTTCGACTTGCTATTTTGGGGGCGTAAAGATACTCGCATGGTCAATCATCAGCTTTAAATATCTCTTCGTACGTACAACATTAAATGTGCATTTAATGCGTGTACAGTACCATGTTTCCGTTGAAAGGTTCGTAACCGTTAGGGGATTTCCCGTTAGTTTAACGACCGTTGGTAAGGCTTCCGGAATCTGGTGTGTTTAGCAGAGTCTTAAGAGGCTCTCTGGTCCAATCTCTGAAGTCCGCCTCTGTTGCCAACTCTGGTATCTTTCTGATGACCAGTTTCTGATGACTTCTCTGGTGAGCAACTCTGGGAGCAACTCTGGTAGAAGCAAAGCGGTTCTCTGGCAGACAGACTAAGCTAAAACTTACAAAAGAAATTCTAATACAAAATTTCTAATGGGGTACTTTCAAATTCTAATTAACCTAGCATCATCAAAATCTAAATACATATATTCCTTACAACAAATATTTCTGATTTCACTCCGAACTCGTGTAGAATTTGATGTGATCATATCTTGCTCTATTTTGTGCCGTTGAAAGCGTTTATTATCACGTTGGAAGGATCTTACCGAGTTCTAAAACGTGTCATCAGGCACTGGCTTTAAAATATCAAGGGATGATTTCCTAATTACTAAAATATACTGTATTTACGCTAAACGTGCTCTATTTTGGCTGAAAACGCTAAATCATAGAGATAAGGCTAAGTATTTGTGACACTCATATCTTGCTGTGTGTTTATCCATTTGGAGCGTATTATATCTCGTTGGAAAGATAGATCGGAGCTATAAATCTATTGTTCCAACTTCATTTACAATGCATTAATTAAAAGTTACAGATTAACCATATATTCACAAATGATTCTGATTTCACTCCGAACTCGTGCAGAATTTGATGCGATCATATCTTGCTCTATTTCGTGCCGTTTAAAGCGTTTAATATCTCGTTGGAAAGATCTTACCGAGTTCTAATACTTGTCTTCAGGCTCTGGTTTCAAATTATCAATGAATGATTGCCTAATTACTAAAATACACTGTATTTACGCTAAAAGTGCTATATTTTTGCTGAAAACGCTAAATCATAGAGATAAGGCTAAGTATTTGTGACACTCATATCTTGCTGTGTGTTTATCCGTTTGGAGCGTATTATATCTCGTTGGAAAGATAGATCGGAGCTCTAAATCTATTGTTCCAACTTCATTAACAATGCATTATGTAAAAGTTACAGATTAACCATATATTCACAAATATTTCTAATTTTACTCCGAACTCGTGTAGAATTTGATGTTATCATATCTTGCTCTATTTTGTGCCGTTGAAAGCGTTTAATATCTCGTTGGAAAGATCATACCGAGTTCTAAAACTTGTCTTCAGGCGCTGGTTTCAAAATATCAAGGGATGACTGCCTAATTACTAAAATACACTGTATTTATGCTAAAAGTGCTCTATTTTCACTGAAAACGCTAAATCATAGAGATAAGGCTAAGTATTTGTGACACTCATATCTTGCTGTGTGTTTATCCATTTGGAGCGTATTATATCTTTTTGGAAAGATAGATCGGAGCTCTAAAGCTATTGTTCCAACTTAATTTACAATGCATTATTTAAAAGTTACAGATTAACCATATATTCACAAATGTTTCTGATTTCACTCCGAACTCGTGTAGAATTTGATGCAATCATATCTTTCTGTATTTCGTGCCGTGTAAAGCGTTTAATATCTCGTGGGAAAGATCTTACCGAGTTATAAAACTTGTCTTCCGGCGCTGATTTCAATTTTGGGTGAGATGTAAGTATATTAAAAGACACCCAAGAGAAGAGGGGGGTTGCAAGAATTTACAAGCAAAGAAAAGGAATACAAAATTGTAGATTATCCAACAAGGATAACCCTTTAAAGCAAAGAGCACAGCAGAACTGAACAAGTAAACGGCTACCACCAGCAAAACAAGGGTGGTGAAGCAACAAAAACAGCTCGAAAACAGTCCAAAAAACGCAAACAAACCAAACACCAAAAACAAGGTGAAGGCTACACACAACAAGCCACACTAAAGAGTTACAAGATCATTCGGATAGAGGCTGTAGAGGATCTTATAAGTGATATATTGGATCCTAGCAAAGACATCATCTTCATTGGGCACCAAACCATCAAAGCAGGTGGCATTCCGGGTTCTCCAAATCCAGTAAATTGAGTAGCAAAATGCAATCCTCGCCGCTTTAGCTCTGATCCCGGATCCTTGCCTCCTCTTTTTTATCCATTTTAGCGCACTATGCATGGTGTTCATCTCCCTTGGAAAGTCCAGCCAAATCCTCACCTTCTTCCAAACTGTACCTGAAAAAGAACAAGCAAAAAATAGGTGTGGTACCGTTTCCGGACCACCCTTACAAAAAGGACAAATATTAGCAACATCAAGCCTATGTAGGTTATCAAAAGTGGCAAGGCGGTTTCGGAAAGCCAACCAAACCGTGAAGGAGAATTTAGGGGGAATATAATGTTTCCAAATGAAAGGCATCCACATGCGAGTTTCCCCCTTAATTCGAAGCAGGTTATAAACCTTGGGCGAGGACAATTTACCATTAGTTTGGAGACCATTGAGAAAATTAATAGCCAATTGGGTTTTGTCAAAATGGGACAAGATCTGGTCCCTCACAAGAGCAATCTTTTTGATAAGTTGGGAGTCTCTTTTATGAGGTTTAAACTCCCAAACACCTCTACCATTAAGGTAAACCCCATGGATCCATCTAACCCAGAGATTATCCTTTTTAATGTGGATATCCCATAGGGTTTTCGCCAGGAGGGCAGAGTTCCAAACATGTGTATCATGAATACCAAGTCCTCCTTCCTCCAAAGGGAGGCAAATATCAGCCCAAACAACTCTAGCGTACTTGCACCCCCAAAGGAAAATATGACATATAGAAGTGATTCTCTCAAGTACAGCCTTAGGAATGGGGAGTGCTTGTAGCCAGAATGAGTGGACACCTTGGATAACCGACTTAATGAGCTCCACTCTACCAGCATAAGAAAGGCTCTTAGTGTTCCAAGCACTAATAAAGTTGGTAATAGAATCCAACAAAGGAGCATATTGAGCCACAGAAATTTTAAGAGGGGCCAAGGGAATGCCCAAATATCTCACAGGGAAAGTTCCCTCTTTAAAGTCAATCACATGTAGAATGTAAGCAATGTCATAATCAGCCAGGCCACCAATAAAAATGTTAGATTTATCAAAATTAACCCTGAGGCCAGAAACACTTCCAAACTCATCTAAGGCGTCAATAAGAACTTTAATAGAAGGGTAATCCCCTCTAGAAAAGAGCATGAGATCATCAGCATAGGCCACATAAGAGATATTAAGTTTCCCACATTTGGGATGAAACTTAAAAGAAGGTGTTATTGTTCTGATATGGAGAAGTCTAGAGAGGTACTCTAGGCAAATGACAAAGAGGAGGGGGGACATGGGGTCCCCTTTCCGCAGCCCCCTCTTACCTTTAAAATTTCCATGAAGAGTCCCATTTATGGAAATGGAAAAGGAAGGTGTTGTAACACATTCCATAATCCAACTAACAAATCTGTTAGGGAAACCAATGGTAAGAAGCACATTATACAAGAAGTCACAAGAAATGGTATCTTAAGCTTTTCTAAGGTCCACCTTGATCATAGATCTAGGAGACATATGCTTTCTTGAATAGCCCTTTATGAGTTCTTAGGCTAAAAACACATTGTCAAGCATTAGTCTCCCATCAACAAAACCCCCTTGGGCTGGGTCAATAATCTTAGGTAAGTAAGGGACCATTCTAGCATCAATGATCTTAGTAATGGCCTTATAAATGACATTAGTACAGGAAATGGGCCTAAAATCAACAGCTGTGGGATCATGAGAGGTCTTAGGGATAAGAGCAATAACCGTATGGTTGATTTGCTTAAGCAGCTTCCCAGAGTTGAAGAAGCCCTTCACCGCTAAAGTGACATCATGTCCCACAATATTCCAGTTATGCTTGAAGAAGGCCGAGGTATAGCCATCTGGGCCAGGGGATTTATTATCTCCAACGTCAAAAATAGCATTTTTGATCTCAATATCAGAAATAGGAGTAAGAAGTTCTCCCCCTTTGGTACAATCCAAGCACTTGCTTGAAAGAATGGTGTCAGGGTCAATAGCCATATTTGGACATGAAGTACCAAAAAGGTTAGTGTAAAACCGGACAAATTCATTAGCAACTTGGTTCAAAGAGGTGGTGGAGTCACCATTATCCAATTTAATAGAAGTGATAGAGTTCTTGGCAATGTTCTTCTAAACAGTAGAATGGAAGTATTTGGTGCCACGGTCACTGTGCAATAGATGAAAAATTTTGGCTTTTTGCCTAAAGAAATCTTCTTCAGCCTTTTTGAAGTAAAGAGCATTCTTCTTAGCCAAAGCTACATCCAACTTAATAGCATCATCAAGGGGGGAAAGGAGTAAGAGAGCATGAAGTCTCTTATATTCCTTTTTAGCCTCTTTAGCCTTTTCAGAAATGTGACCAAAAGCAATGAAGTTTAGTTCTTTCAAAGGCCTTTTCAAACGTTTAAGTTTACGAACCAGCCTAAATGGTGGTGTGCCAATCATATCTTGGTGCCAATGAGTGGTAAGAATGCTGTTAAAGGCCTCATGTTTAAGCCACATATTGAAGAATTTAAAAGGTCTAGAACCACCAGTAATGCTTTTCCCAATAGTGAAAAGGGCAACACAATGGTCAAAATCAACTTCCATCTCAAAGAAATGGGTATTACAAGTAATGTTATGGGTAGACCAGACAGAATTCATGAGAACCCTTTCCAGTTTAGCCCAAAGAGAGCCTCTATTCGAAGTAAGGAATTCCCCCGTGGAGGGGGTGTCAACAAGGTTGGCTTGAATTTTGAAGTCATTCAGGTGTTGAATATAGTAGGCCGAAGGGGTGTGGGCCCAATCCTTTCATTAGGACTGCCTACACAATTAAAATCACCCATAACAAGCCAAGGAATTGTTATGTTGGGTTCAAAATTAGCAATGTGTTCCCAAAGGCTCCTTCTCTCCACCACCGTGTAGAGGGCATAGATGAAAGTCACCAAAAAGGTGTTTTGGGTGACCTTACAAGTAATCTCACAATGGATATGCTGAATATCGACCTCAATAACAGTAAGGTTAACATACGAGGGATCCCAAAGAAGAGCCATTCTTCCCCCATCAATCTTGTCAAAATTAGTCAAAGATTGCCAATTAGGCCATCTATTGGACATCATTTTATCAAAATTAATAGTGGACAGCTTTGTTTCAAGTAAGCAACACACATGAACATCATGAGAACGCATGAAAGAAAGTATAGTATTCTGTTTGGGGGCCTTATTTAGGCCTCTCACATTCCAAGAGGAAACAAACATAAAAAAATTAAGTACGTTTCCTCCCCCCTCCTTTGATGTGTTTCTCATTCGGCCTCGGTTTAAATGAAACCTTGGGCCTCGGCTTATATCTATCCAAGAAAAGGAAGTAGACATTCTCCATAAAGGAAGGAGAGACAACATACTCTTTGTCCAAGGGGAAGATCCCGGGAAAAGATTTCAAGCACTCTTTTGTGAAGTTAATGCCCATGGTCATAGAGTCGGTGGTGACTTCCAAATAGTTATCAAGCCTAGTTATGTCATCCTTAACATCTCAAAGATGTTTGAGATATATATCCGGGTCCTTATCTTTATGAAAGTCAACTTTGACAATCACATCATCAAGAAAGGTCTCACGAATATCGTTAACAAGTCTCACATCATTAGGAGTATATTTTCTTTGATCTTTGAGTTTAAACCCATTTCCTTGGAGGCATCCATCCTCATAATACCTGTTTAGGTAATGTCTATAAACTCCTTTCATAAATCTTGGAGAATACACATAGTCTTTCTCAATGAGCTTAACCTCGGGAAGGCTTTCTAAGCAATCCTTAGTAAAAATCAGTCCGGGCTCCTTGTCCTCAACAATATGGAGATTTTGGTTAAGTTTAACCGTAGGAATGTCAACCTCACTACAATGTTTGAGTTTAATGATAGGATTTGGAACCTCATCCGGTTCCATGTCCACCACAACCTCATCAATATAGGAGTCAATAAGGGTAGTTTTAAGAACTCAGACAGTGTCATCAATATTTGTGTCAACATCCCTAGGGGGAGGATCAATTTTTTCCTCCTCCTCCTCACGGGTGTATTTGTTAGCCCCTCTTTTATATCTAATCACTCTAAAGAAGGGATTCTCAGCCTTCTTGACCTTAGAACCCTCATTATTTTGAGAGTCCGAAGCCAAGGGTTCCTTTCCCTCCCTATGTGTGGGGATAGGATTAACATTGCTTTTCTCAAGTGTGGATGGAATTATATTTCCATCCTTTTCACCCTTCTCTTTCTTTTCAATTTCAGCCAACACTTTACAAGTGAAAGCATGGTGCCCAAAAGTTTTACAATGAAAACAATAGTTAGGGTATGTTTCATACCTAACATATTGGGTATAAAATCTGCCATTGGGCAGTTTGATCTTGAAATCAAGAGAGGGGGCTTTAGAAGCATCAATCTCAATTAGGACTCTAGCAAAATGAGACCTAACTTTCTGTTGTGTAACCAAATGAGTAGCCAAAGGGACTCCAACCCTAGAAGCAATTTCACTAATGATGTCTTCCTCCCAAAGTCTCATTGGGAGGTTAGGGAATTGTACCCAAATGGGCAGTTTTAAGAACTCATCACTGTCCATAGAGAAGTCATCCGAGAGAGTTTTCAAAGGAAAAGACTTCCCTAGGATAGTATACGATCCTTCCATAAGGACTTTAGCCCTATCCTCCTCATTCTTGAATTTGAAAATGACCCATCCCTTGTCATGAGAACGGGCTTGACAAGGAACGTTCCATTTATTCATCATATCATGTATTACTTTGAAACCGGGGAAACGGCCATCAAAGTAGGCAACAAGACAGAATCCCCATAAATCAACCATGGAAGTTAGTTTCCTACTAGAGAGGTCAACATAGTCACCAACCGGGGCTATGTATTTGAGTTTCATTCCCTTTTCAACTTTTCTATTATCTTTGAAAAGAGAATTCCAAGGTTTGATAGAGTTATCGGAATTAGTAGCAACATTCTTGTCAAGTTTGAGTGCCACGGCATAAGAGGGGGAAGTGTAAGGCTCTTTGTCAAGCAAAGCCGCGACATTAGGTTCATTGTCACTCAAAGCCGTGGCAAGAGGTTCATTGTCACTCAAAGCCGCGGCATGAGGTTCATTGGCACTCAAAGCCGTGGCATTAGGTTCAACAAGAGTAGGTATCAATGCCAAAGTACCATTGACATCATGAGTAGGAGTAAGAGTAGCATCCAAAACAACAATGTTCTTAGAGTGTTCATTAATCACCAAGAGCGAATCATCAATCATATCTAAAGGAGGGGTAGCAACATTAATAGTTTTTTCCTTACTAATAACATCACCCCTCTCCTTAGGAACATTAGAATCAACGGTATTATCAAGAGTAACACTAGAAGTAGTCTCAACATTCCCTTTCTTAGGAGCAATAACATCAACAATATTAGCATCAATCGTAATAGTAAGGCTGGGAGAAGAGGTTACCTTACTAGAGCTTTTCTTATTTTTACCATGGTCCTCATCCGAGCTAGGAGATGAGGAGTGTGTCGCAATACCTTTGTTCATTTGTCCAGTAACCTCGTCCGAACTAGGAGACGAGGAGTGATAGTCCCTATTTCTGTAACAACAATGAATAACGATCTAACAACGAAGATTAAACGTAAGGATGAACACAGATTGAATCAAAGTAAAACCCTCTTTGATAGACCATGAACTCGTACAACACAAAGATATGCGCGTAAGGCTATGAAGAATAAGTACGACGTTAACCTAATCCTAAACCCTCGGCTCCCTTTTTATAGGCGAGGTTTAGGTTAGGCGTACAAGGCTTTTAGCCTGGTTATATGGGCCTAACACTTGGACCAAGTGCTATCTAATTCATGCACTAATTAAATACAAGGATTAAATATAAAGCTAATCTATGACAAACTTGATTCACAATTAAAGTATCTCCAACAACGAGGTTGCATGTGCCGAGGATCATCACACCACAAATCCCTTAGCTCTTGTAATGGAGGCTCAGCCCAGAAGGACAACCACATCACTAAAGAAGAAAAAGAAGAAGGTGGTGGTTGAATCAGATGATGATGAAAGTGATAATGACAAATCTGATCTAGAGGCTGAGCTAGCAGACTTACAGAAGAAGATGGCACTGCTTGCCAAGAGATTTGCTAAGAAGAACAGCTCCTCCAACAAGCTGAGAACCTCCTCCTCAAACTACAAACAGAAGAATCATGATCAAGGATCTTCTAGGAAGGCACCATCAGCAGAAGACGCTCCCAAATTCTACAATTGTGGTAAGGCTGGACATGTCATCAAAGACTGCCGCCTCCCAAAGAAGAAAGATGCTAATTTCTACAAGCAGAAGATGCTGTGGAATAAGCAGAAAATGCTAATGGTGCAGAAAGAAGAAGAAACTTCTGCAATGATTGCTGAGAATGAGAACTGGGCAGAAGATTCTTCTTCTGAGGAGGAGGAAGACAACTATGCCCTGATGGCACGAGTGGAGGAAGATGAAAGAAAGGGTGATGCTGCGATCCCCGAAACCGAATGCTCAACAAGTTCTGTAAGTACCTCTCATACTCCTTTAAATAACCAAATGCAGTCCTTACTTGAGAAGGACAATCTAATCAAAGAACAAAAGGAGAGACTAGACAATAATCACAGGGTACTGAAACAGAATCTAGACCAAAAGTCTTCCTTAAGTGTTCAACTTGAAATTGCAAAAGATCAGGTCAAAAAGGTGTCCTCAGATTTTGAAAGCTTTCAACTTAAGATAGCTGTATTAACTAGGAAATTTGAGGATAGTGAACGAGAAAAAAGCACAACAAAGGCTGAATGCGATTTTTTGCATAACAAGAGAAGAACACTTTTAAATAAAATAAAAGAACTGGAGGATCTAGCTGCTAGAAGAGGTCAGTCTGAACAGACAATTTTTCTCAATAAGATAAAGGATGACCGATTTTACAATCCTAGAATAGGACTGGGCATAACCAACCCACGTAATCTAAAGAAAGTTAACTGTCTTCAAATCTATAACAAAGATTACATGGGACTAGGGTTTGGCGAGAAAATGTATTTTCGAAAAGATGAAGAAAACGCTGAAGCAGAAGAAGAAAAGAGAAAGAATCCAAAATCTGCGATTTCTTGTGATTATCCCTCTGTTAATGAAAAACAACTTTCACAAGAAAAATCTACTTCCTGCTTTAGTGAATGCCTTGACCCTTATTCCTCATATAGGACATCCTCTAGACCCTCCCCCAAGAGTAGGTATTGCTAAAACTGGTGAGGAACCTTGTATATTTCCCATGGCTCAAAAGCTCAAAAACCTACAGAAAACTCTTGATAACGAGAGGGAGAGATTTGAAACTGAAAAGAAAGGTTTTGAGCGCAACTGGCAGGAACTTCTTCAAAAGTTCAATGATTTGAGTGAGCAGTATCATGCTAAAACAGACCCTTCTACGACTAAGCCTGACAGCTCACACACCTCACATGAGAAAAACAATGCTTTAAAAGGTTCGTCCACTCATCTCTCTTCTCCTTTGTTTACAGGAAATGAAGTGAAGAATGAAGGAGAAGAGAAGAATGAGTGGAGGAAAAAGAGGAAGGAAATCGCAGAAGGCAAAAAGAAAGTTTTTGAGAATAATGCGAGTCCTAGATCTAGTTCTATTTTTTACTCTAAAGTTAATTGTAATTCTGTCTCTACAAAACAAACTTCAAGTAGTTCAGTCTTGAGTCCCAAGCTGAATATTTCTGAGACATCTTCTAGACATCGTTCTATTCATAATACAAGTGTTGCTTATGGTTATTCTGTTCCAGACCCCCATAATTATGAATGTGATGTGAATGTTGTTAAAACAAAGCCTCACAGAAAGCTCAAACCCGAAAGAGAAACCAAGAAAAGAACTTCTAAGGGAACGTTTTGTATTCCTGATATGAAATATGCTCTTCGAGTTCATTCAAGGAAACATCTTAATCGGCTTTCTAAAGAGGAGATTTTCAAAACCAAACTTAAGAAACAACCATTCAATCACAAAGCACACGTCTACTCTCCTCCCAAACCTAAAACTGAAAGGTGGGTCCCCAAGATAAGACCCACCAAAACTGAAACTGATAGGTGGGTCCCCAAGATGAGACCTACCAAACCTGAAACAGAAAGGTGGGTCCCCAAATACAGACCCACCAAAACTGAAACAGAAAGGTGGGTCCCCAAATTCAGACCCACCAGAACTAAAATGGATAGGTGGGTTCACAACATCAGACCCACCAAAATGGAAACTGCTAAGTGGGCTCCAAAAACCAGACCCACTGCAAAAGCAGATCTGGCTATTGGAGAGCCCACAAGAGAAAGATCTTTTGTTGAAAGAGCTGCTGACCTTGGATCACAGCTCAAAGCAAGATTTAGAAAGGTGTTTCTTGATAATAAGGAAGGACCCACTCCAAGTTGGGTACCTAAACCTGTTTGATTGTTTTGCAGGACGGTCATGTGTGGCACTTAGACTCAGGATGCTCAACCCACATGACCGGAATAAAGCACCTTTTGAGCAACTACACCAATTGCTACGGAGGCAATGTCAGATTCGGGAATGACGCCTCATCTCCTATTCTTGGGTATGGGGACGTCGTCTGTGCCAGTGTCACTATAAAAGACGTTTCATTTGTCAAAGGGCTCAAACACAACTTACTGAGCATAGGGCAATTCTGTAACAGCGGGATGGAAGTGAGGTTCTTTGCAAAACAATGATGTGTTCTTGACAGCACAGGAAATACATTATAAACGTGTTACAGAACATCAAATCTGTACACTATTGATCTAAAAAGCGTCCAATCCACCACTTCCATCTGTCTGCTGTCCAAAGCTTCAACTGAACAGAACAACCTATGGCACATACGTCTCTCCCATCTGAACTTCAAACATCTATCAACCTTGTCCTCCAAGAAACTTGTCAAGGGGCTTCCTCTGCTAAAGTCTTCCGCTGAAAATCATTGTAGTGCCTGCAAAATGGGCAAAATGACGCGAAGCTCCCACAAGTCAAAAACCGAACCATCATCTACACATCAGTTGAAGCTAATTCACATGGATCTGTGTGGACCTATGAGAGTCCAAAGCATCAACGGTCGCAAATACACTCTGGTGATTGTTGATGACTTCTCTAGGTACACATGGACAAAATTTCTCCGTTCAAAAGACGAGGCTGCAGAAAACATTATGACCTTTATCAGAACCATCCAGACACTGCTACAGCACAGTGTTCGAATTGTTAGAACTGACAATGGTACCGAGTTCAAAAATCAAACTCTCACTGAGTTCTATGAATCACTCGGTATCACTCAGCAATTTGCAGCAGCTAAAACTCCCCAACAGAACGGAGTTGTTGAGAGAAAGAACATAACCCTTGTTGAAGCAGCACGCACCATGTTAATCCAATCCAGACTGCCTCACTTCATGTGGGCAGAGGCAATCAATACTGCGTGCTTCACTCAGAAGAGAACATCCATCCATAAACGCTTCGACAAGACTCCATATGAAATCCTCTTCAACAGAACTCCCGACATCTCTTTCTTCAAGGTTTTTGGCTGCAAGTGCTTCATACTAAATGATCGGACAGAGAGAAGTAAGCTGGATCCCAAAGCCAGAGAAGGCGTGTTTATTGGCTACTCACTGCAATCCAAAGCTTACAGAGTCTATCTCAGAGACAAGCGTACTGTCATCGAGAGTGTAAATGTTACATTCTATGAAATGGCAGACTTCGCGATCGAGCATCTACAGACTGATCCATCAAATGCTGTACCAGTAGCTTCTGATAAAGCCGAACCAAACACTGAACACGAAGATGTGATTCTCGACTCTCTCTTCAGAAACTTCTACGAGAACTCACAACCTCCACCTCCACCATGCACTCCAGCGTCAACATCAACTCCAACAGCAGAGATTCCGCTCCTCACAGGTCCAGACGATGTACCATCCACACCATCAACCCCTCAAACCAATCTCAGAGGTGTGGATGATCACGGCTTTGCTACGAGTTCAGAATCATCTCCATTACACACCACAGCTGCTCCAGAGCCTTCAACCTCTTATCAGGACTCCGATCAACCAATAATTACTCCAACTCCTCTAGCTCATGAGAGGAAGTGGACGAGAGCACATCCCATGGAACAGATAATAGGTGATCCGAGTCAAGGTGTGCGCACAAGATCCGCAACAATGAATGAATGCCACTTCGCATGCTTCCTAAGCCAGTCAGAACCATCAAAAGTCTCCGATGCGCTACTTGATCCAGATTGGGTGATTGCTATGCAAGATGAACTCAATCAGTTTGACAGACTGGATGTATGGTCACTGGTACCCAGGCCTCAGAGAAAGACAATCATTGGCACGAAATGGGTATTCAAAAATAAAAGAGATGAAGAAGGAACAGTTGTAAGAAACAAGGCAAGGCTGGTCGCAAAGGGATATAATCAACAGGAAGGCATAGACTACGATGAAACGTTTGCGCCCGTAGCTAGAATTGAAGCAATCCGCCTCTTTCTTGCATACGCGGCGCACAAAAACTTCACCGTCTTTCAGATGGACGTGAAAACAGCTTTTCTAAATGGGACTTTAGAAGAAGAAGTCTATGTCGCTCAACCAGAAGGATTTGTAGATCCAAAATTCCCAGACCATGTATACAAGCTCAAGAAAGCTCTCCATGGGTTGAAACAGGCACCTAGAGCTTGGTACGATGCCTTGACCGAATTTTTGATCGATTCAGGTTTCTCAAAAGGAAAGATTGATACTACTCTGTTTATCAAGCGACAAAAGTCTGACATCATTCTGATTCAGATCTATGTTGATGACATCATCTTTCCCTCTTCAAATCCGCGCCTTTGCCAACATTTTGAGAAACTGATGAAAACCAAGTTCGAGATGAGCATGATGGGTGAACTTAACTTCTTCTTAGGCCTGCAAGTAAGACAACTCTCTGATGGCATTTTCATCAATCAGTCCAAATACATTCTGGATATGCTAAAGAGATTCAACATAGAAGGCAAATCTTCCATGACGACCCCCATGTCCCCAAACAACAAACTGGGCTCAGACCCCTCCGGGAAGCCAGTAGATGCTACGAATTACAGGGCCATCATTGGATCTTTGCTATATCTCACGTCAAGCAGGCCTGACATTGTCTTCTCCACATGCTTATGTGCTCGCTTTCAAGCCAATCCGAAGGAATCTCATCTGACAGTTGTACGACGAATTTTAAGATACCTCAAAGGCACGGTGAATCTAGGCCTTTGGTATCCCAAGCATTCAGGCTTTGATCTAGTCGGATACTCGGATGCTGACTTTGCTGGTTGCCGGATGGACCGCAAAAGTACATCGGGAGCCGTCCAATTCTTGGGCGAGAAGCTAGTCTGCTGGTCTTCCAAAAAGCAAAATTGTGTGTCAACATCTACAACTGAGGTCGTATACGTCGCGGCTGCTAGTTGTTGTTCACAAATATTATGGATGAAGACTCAGCTCCAGGACTACGGTTACACATTCCGCCACATCCCGATCTACAGTGACTCTCAAAGCGCCATCGCCATCACAAGCAATCCTGTTCACCACTCCCGCACCAAACACATTGATCTGCGCTATCATTTCATCAAGGATCACGTGGAGAAAGGAGACATAGATATGTACTTTGTAAGCTCAGAGCTTCAACTGGCTGACTTGTTCACTAAGGCATTGGATGAAAAAAGATTCCAGTTCCTGGTCTCCAAGTTGGGCATGTTGAACCTCGAGCCTGTTTAATTTTTGTCTCCACTGGTCTGAAAAGTGTGTGTGTGCGGGACTTGTAAAAAGTGTGTGTGAGTGTGATCTGTAAATAGTGTGTGTGCGTTGCATGTGTTGAGGGGGAGAAAACCAGAAAAATAACAAAAAAGAGTGTGCGTGCGTCGCATGTGTTGAGGGGGAGAAAACCAGAAAAATAACAAAAAAAATAGTGTGCGTGTGTTGCATGTGTTGCGGGGGAGAAAACCAGAAAAATAACAAAAAAATAGTGTGCGTGTGTTGCATGTGTTGAGTGAGTGAAAAATAAAAAAGAACAAAAAATAGTGTGTGTGCGTTGCATTTGTACATATTGTTTGTTGCAATTTTTTGGGGGGAGAAAATTTTCACTGATTGAGGGGGAGCTCTCTATTTTTACTGGTATTGGGCCTCGAAAATCTTTTAATAAGGCATTGTGAGCCAGCCCAATCATTTGGGCTCAACTGTTACGGAGGAGGTCCAAAATTTTCTCGCGTATAAAACCTTCGCGAAAAACCCTTCTCTCCATTCTGATTTTTCACAAAGGCCAGAAACTCTCGCACTTCAGAGCTCTCAAACCGTTCTTCTTCTTCCCAAACTTCCGATTTCGCAATCTCCTTCCCTCGTTTCTTTTTCTTGACATCCTTAAGAAGGTAGTTTCTCTTTGTTTGTGTTCAAAACCCAAAAACGAACGATCGATCTCGAAAACCCGTTTAAATTTGTTCGTGTTCGACATCCAAAAACGAACGATTGATTTCGCAAAACCCTTGAAATTTCTCAAAATCAAAATCAAATTAGAGTTTTTCGTTTGAATGTATGTCGTAATCTCGCTTGTTATCATTTTGGTATATCATATCTTTGTTTTTGCAGGTGGTTTAATCTCTTCGAAATCGTCGATTCATCTTCTCGAAATCAAGATCTCGAGATGGGCACCTCGACATCTTGATCTCGAGATTTGAATCTCGAAATCAAGATCTCGAGATCTGTATCTTGACATCTTGTTCTCGAGATTTGAATCTCGAAATCAAGATCTCGAGATCTGCATCTCGACATCAAGATCTCGAGATCTGCATCTCGACATCTTGATCTCGAGATTTGAATCTCGAAATCAAGATCTCGAGATCTACATCTCGACATCTTGATCTCGAGATTTGAATCTCGAAATCAAGATCTCGAGATTTGAATCTCGAAATCAAGATCTCGAGATTTGAATCTCGAAATCATGATCTCGAGATTCAGATCTCAAGATTTGAACTTTGCAATTTTTTCAAAATTCCACCTGCATAAACTTATCTGAAACCTTCAAATCAAACTCATTCAATCTAATCAAACAGTTGAATTTCTTATGCTGACCCCCTGCTTCTACAGTTTAAAATGGCAGGAACCACTCAAACGCAGATCGATGATGCCATCTACCCCAAAGGGAAATGGATCAAGGTGCTGGACAACAATTTCCAGCTAGACCTTGCGGTGTTCAAGTGCCAGAACCCCGTAGTTCCAGCAATCATGAACGGTCACTATCTCTGGCCTGCACTTCACAACTCAAAACCGGTGCCAGAGATATACCTACAACAGTTCTGGGGTCATATGCATACGGATTCACTGAAGGATAGCTCAAAGATAAAGACCAAGCTGAACGGCATGCGGGTGATTCTTACACCATCGACTCTACGGGCTACTCTATCGCTGCCAATCCATGACGAGTACGATGCGCTGCCGTCCATCCCAGATCTACTAAAAGACGTGGCATCCTTAGGCTACACCTCATTACTGCCACAGCTCTCCAACTTCAACGGAGCATATCTTCACCATCCGTGGAAGAATCTCTTCGGGCTGGTGAACAAGTGTCTGTCACCTAAGCATGCCGGATTCGACAAGTGCAACAAGCAGATCCTGCTAGTCTTTCATGGCATCGCTTTCAACAAGAACTACGACCTGGCACAGCTCTTCTTCTCAGAGCTAATGGACCTGGTCAAAGCCAAAGAAAAGAACAGGCCAGGTACCATCCCATACGCAAGGTGGCTCGGGCTAATCATAAACGACTGCATGGCAGAGCACTCCTCAATACCAAAACGGAGCTCAGAACCACACTTCACTGCACCGAAGCTGGAATACTTCAAAGCAGACAAGAATCCTGTCTTCGGTCTAAGGATCCCTGGATTTCTGCTCAAGCTTGTCAAATCTTCAAATCCAGCGGTCCAGCAGTACAAGGAAGCCACTGAGAGAACTGTCCCTATGGTTCAGCAAAACCCAGCTGGACCTACCCCGGGGACAAAGCCGAGTGTTGGTAAGGGTCCAAAGAGAGCCCAAAAGCCACAGAAACCAGTGGCCGGTTCGCCCAATGAAGGAAAGTCTGACGACTCTCTAGAGACGAGTCAGGCGGCTGAGGGCACCAAAACAGACGCTGAGGAAACAGCCAATGAATCGTCAAGTGAAGCTCAAACAAACACTGACGACGAGGCATCCGAGAGCGTGGGCACAGATAGCAAGGAATCTGGCTCGGATGATGATAATGACGACAACGACAGTGAAGATGTTGAGCACACATATGCCCTGATAAAAAAAGGGAAGCTCCCAGTCGAATCTCCACAGAAGAAAGGAATCACTGCTGAAGATGCAGCACCGATAATAGCTGGCAGACCCAAAGTCTTGACTATCAAGGAGATAGCTAAACCGAGAGCCGATCCCAGCGAGACAAACTGCTCCAAGGACGACTATGATGAGACAGCTCATCAAATTAAGAATTCTAAAGAAGTCGTCATCCGGGAGAAAAGGGCCAAGGTTAAGAATGACAAGGCTGCTAAGGCAAAGCCCCAACCCCGAGTCAGAAAGAGCCTGATTGATAAGGCAGACGAGCACATCTTCGCTGGCTGCGATACCTTTATCCAGATAAGCCAAGCTGAATCCTTAAGCACAGGAGCCGATCTTTTCGGTTCCCGGGTAGAAGTCGCAGCATCTGGCTCAAATGCGCAAGCACAGCCCTCTCCCAGCCACTCGATAGCCTCTCAACAGGTTATTGTTTCAAAAGAACGGGACTCCGCCCCCTCACTGGTTCCTTCCGAATCAGTTGAGCGTACAACTGACCTATCGCCCAAGGTCAAAACCCCTTCTTCTCACACATCGAGTCTATGTGTCACATTCCCAACATTTTCTTCATTTTTTAGGACACCTACACTATTCACTGCACATACAAGTGCACACACCCTGAACGCAACAACCAGAGCGCAAGCTATGACGGTTGGAAGCCCTGCTACGCCCACAATGATTCCATCATTGCACGCAGGCCACACATCAGCAATCTTCACTGATGCTGTGTCAACAGTTACAACCCCCGTAACTGGTCACCCAACCTTTGAAGATGTAAACGTTCTACTAAATCGCTTCCTAGATTCCACCATTAAATAATGGGTGCAAGATGCAATGACCGCTCTAGCACAGGAATTTAGGACCACCCAAGCGGTTCGGTCTGAACAAACCCCACCCCAACCTTCACCTGAACCGTTCATCTCCCATACACAACCAATTCCCTTCAACCCCTCTATCCCACCAATCCATCAATCAAATACCCATTCCCTCACTTTCTCGGGGAACCCAGGATACAGAACAAGTATTCTCCCCACACCCGACCACACCCTCCATCGATCTCTCCTCACTATCCATCGACACCCTTGCCTCGGCTTTGCTGGACAACCTTCTTAACATCCCCGAAGCCAAACTTACCCGTCACCAGCAAGCCATACTCGAAGCCCTCCTTTCTTCACCGGAAACCAAGAGCAAGTGCAAGGAGAGTCCTCGTGGTCGCAAACGTTCCCATGAGGACCCCGATGATTCGGATCCTCATGAGGGGGAGAACAAGCGACCTCGATCACTTGAGCAAACTGCTTTACCAAGCCAAAATCCACAGCCCATCCAACCCGAAACCTCCACAAACCAACAGCCACCACCCACAGCCAAAATATCTAGCATGGTCGAGCTAGACGTAACATCCCGAGGCGTATCTCCCTGAGATACCAACCGAGGAGGGGATGGAAGTCCCGATGATGTTACCACTGGTACATCTTTTACATCAGGCCATCAGTTGGAACCTAGTTCTAAACTGATGTCAACGGGCAATCCAAGTGAACCCGGTTGTGCTACCCAGGAACAATCACCGCCTCAAAAGCAGCAAAGAGTTCCATACATTTCCCCAGGCAAGGACATCCACGGTGCACTGGAGGAGGCGGTGATATATGATAAATGGCCAAGACAATGCAGAGAAATTGGTGGCTACGAGAGCTAATCAACAAATGTTCTGAAGATATCATCAGGCTCGAGGATGATGAACGCAAGGAAGGGGAGAACTACAAGGAATCCCAGAAAACTCTTGAATTCGTCGTAAGACAATCAGCGGGAAGACTTCCCAAGACAGAGAAACCCTGGGACAACGTTCGAATCAAAGCCCCCTTCCAAGAGGAAATCAGAGAGCATATCTGGCGTAGACCAGACAAAGTCAAACCACTGAATGAACTGAAGCTAAGAGGCCTTACTCATCTAAAAGGAAAGCAGGCTGGAGGTCATCTGCATATGCTATTACAGAGGTCAAACGGTACTCAGAGAGAGCTAATGGAACAAGATTTGAAGTCCAATATTCTCCCAATTCATCAAATTCTACAAGTGAAGGCTGAGGATTATCATGGAGTGACGTTCTATACTTACAGGCTTCAATGCACTGACGGGAGTGAATTTAATTGCCAAGAGAATGACTTCATCATGCTTAAACCCGACGACATCTATCAAATGTTCATGGCCTATAGATACCTTCCAGTCAGGCAGAGCAAAACATACAGCGAAGGTCTTGCAGCAATCAAGAGATTCATGCTCAGACAGATCAGAGTACATTCTTCACATGACCTACAGATGGCTATTGAGTGCAACCTGACAAAGACAAATCTGACAAAGCCAAGACTGTATGGTCCAAAACTCGAAGACTTCCCAGCTTACCACATCTTCTTCACACCGCCAGCAGTCACTTATCTGAACCACAAGAACGAAAAACGTCTGATGGTAGTCAATGAAATTGAGAAATACTGTGACGGAATGCTGAAGATAATCAAAGAACAGCTTCTAAAGATGAAGGCAGAGCTAGATGAAAATCTTCAAGAGGCATCGTCTTATGTTCAAAAGGAACACTCTATTGTTATTATCATTATTATTAGTATTATCATTGTTATTATTAACATTGTTATTATTATCATTGTTATTATTATCATTGTTATTATTATCATTGTTATTATTATCATTATTATTATTATCGTTATTATTATTATCATTATTATTATTATCATTATTATTATCATTATTATTATTATCATCATTATTATTATCATTATTATTATTATTATCATTATTATTATCATCATTATTATCATCATCATCATCATTATTATTATTATTATTATTATTATTATTATTATTATTATTATTATTATTATTATTATTATTATTATTATTATTATTATTATTATTATTATTATTATAATTATTATTATTATTATTATTATTATTATTTTTATTATTATTATTATTATTATTATTATTATTATTATTATTCATATTATTATTATTGTTATTATTATTATTGTTATTATTATTTTTATTACTATTACTATTATTATTATTATTACTATTATTATTATTACTATTATTATTATTACTATTATTATTATTACTATTATTATTATTACTATTATTATTATTACTATTAATATTATTTATATTATTATTATGATTATTATTATCATCATCATCATTACTATTATTATTATTATTAGGGGTATTATTATTATTGTTATTTTATTATTATTATTATTATTATTATTATTATTATTATTATTATTATACAGTGCATTTTAGTAATTAGGCAATCATCCCTTGATATTTTTAAACCAGTGCCAAAAGACAAGTTTTAGAACTCGGTACGATCGTTCCAACGAGATATTAAACGCTTTCAACGGCAGAAAATAGAGCAAGATATGATCACATCAAATTCTACAAGAGTTCGGAGTGAAATCAGAAACATTTGTGAATATCTGGTTAATCTGTAACTTTTAATTAATGCATTGTAAATGAAGTTAGAATAATAGCTTTAGAGCTCCGATCTATATTTCCAACGAGATATAATACGCTCGAAACGGATAAACACACAGCAAGATATGAGTGTCACAAATACTTAGCCTTATCTCTATGATTTAGCGTTTCAGCGAAAATAGAGCACTTTTAGCGTAAATACAGTGTATTTTAGTAATTAGGCAATCATCCCTTGATATTTTGAAACCAGCGCCTGAAGACATGTTTTAGAAATCGGTAAGAGCTTTCCAACGAGATATTAAACACTTTCAACGGCACAAAATAGAGCAAGATATGATCGCATAATATTCTACACGAGTTCGGAGTGAAATCAGAAACATTTGTGAATATATGGTTAATCTGTAACATTTAATTAATGCATTGTAAATTAAGTTGGAACAATAGCTTTAGAGCTCCGATCTATCTTTCCAACGAGATATAATACGCTCCAAATGGATCAACACACAGCAAGATATGAGTGTCACACATACTTAGCCTTATCTCTATGATTTTGCGTTTTCAGCGAAAATAGAGCACTTTTAGCGTAAATACAGTGTATTTTAGTAATTAGGCAATCATACCTTGATATTTTGAAACCAGCGCCAAAAGACAAGTTTTAGAACTCGGTAAGATCGTTCCAACGAGATATTAAACGCTTTCCACGGCACAAAATAGAGCAAGATATGATCGCATCAAATTCTACACGAGTTCGGAGTGAAATCAGAAACATTTGTGAATATATGGTTAATCTGTAACTTTTAATTAATGCATTGTAAATTAAGTTGGAAAAATAGCTTTAGAGCTCTGATCTATATTTCCAACGAGATATAATACGCTCGAAACGGATAAACACCCAGCAAGATATGAGTGTCACAAATACTTAGCCTAATCTCTATGATTTAGCGTTTTCAGCGACAATAGAGCACTTTTAGCGTAAATACTGTGTATTTTTGAAATTAGGCAATCATCCCTTGATATTTTGAAACCAGCGCCTGAATACATGTTTTAGAACTCGATAATATCTTTCTAGCGAGATATTAAACGCTTTCAACGGCACAAAATAGAGCAAGATATGATCGCATCAAATTCTACACCAGTTCGGAGTGAAATCAGAAACATTTTTCAATATATGGTTAATCTGTAACTTTTAATTAATGCATTGTAAATTAAGTTGGAACAATTGCTTTAGAGCTCCGATCTATCTTTCCAACGAGATATAATACGCTCCAAACGGATAAACACACAGCTAGATATGAGTGTCACAAATACATAGCCTTATCTCTATGATTTAGCATTTTCAACGAAAATAGAGCACTTTTAGCGTAAATACAGTGTACTTTAGTAATTAGGCAATCATCCCTTGATATTTTGAAACCGGAGCCTGAAGCAAATTTTAGAACTCGTAAAGATCTTTCCAACGAGATATTAAACGCTTTCAACGGCACAAAATAGAGAAGGATATGATCGCATCAAATTCTACACGAGTTCGGTGTGAAATCAGAAACATTTGTGAATATATGGTTAATCCGTAACTTTTAATTAATGCATTGTAATTGAAGTTGGAAAAATATCTTTAGAGCTCCGATCTATCTTTCCAAAGAGATATAATACGCTCCAAACGGATAAACCCACAGCAAGATATGAGTGTCACAAATACTTAGCCTTATCTCTATGATTTAGCGTTTTCAGCGAAAATAGAGCACATTTAGCGTAAATACAGTGTATTTTAGTAATTAGGCAATCATCCCTTGATATTCTGAAACCCGAGCCTGAAGACAAGTTTTAGAACTCGGTAAGATCTTTCAACTAGATATTAAATGCTTTCAACAGCACAAAATAGAGCAATTTATGATCACATTTAATTTTACACGAGTTCGGAGTGAAATCAGAAACATTTGTGAATATATGGTTAATCTGTAACTTTTAATTAATGCATTGTAAATGAAGTTGGAACAATAGCTTTAGAGCTTCGATCTATCTTTCCAACGAGATATAATACACTCGAAACGGATAAACACACAGCAAGATATGAGTGTCATAAATACTTAGCCTTATCTTTATGATTTAGCGTTTTCAGCAAAAATAGAGCACTTTTAGCGTAAATATAGTGTATTTAAGTAATTAGGCAATCGTCCCTTGATATGTTGAAACCAGCGCCTGAAGACATGTTTTAGAACTCGGTAAGAAATTTCCAACGAGATATTAAACGCTTTCAACGGCACAAAATAGAGCAAGATGTGATCGCCTCAAATTCTACACGAGTTCGGAGTGAAATCAGAAACATTTGTGAATATATGGTTAATCTGTAACTTTTATTTAATGCATTGTAAATGAAGTTGGAACAATAGCTTTAGAGCTCCGATCTATCTTTCCAACGAGATATAATACGATCCAAACGGATAAACACACAGCAAGATATGAGTGACACAAATACTTAGCCTTATCTCTATGATTTAGCGTTTTCAGCGAAAATAGAGCACTTTTAGCGTAAATACAGTGCATTTTAGTAATTAGGCAATCATCCCTTGATATTTTGAAACCAGCGCCTGAAGACAAGTTCTAGAACTCGGTAAGATCTTTCCAACGAGATATTAAACACTTTCAGCGGCACAAAATAGAGCAAGATATGATCGCATCAAATTCTACACGAGTTCGGAGTGAAATCAGAAAGATTTGTGAATATATGGTTAATCTGTAACTTTTAAATAATTCATTGTAAATGAAGTTGGAACAATAGCTTTACAGATCCGATCTATCTTTCCAACGAGATATAAAACGCCCAAAACGGATAAACACACAGCAGGATATGAGTGTCACAAATACTTAGCCTTATCTCTATGATTTAGCGTTTTCAGCGAAAATAGAGCACTCTTAGCGTAAATACAGTGTATATTAGTAATTAGGCAATCATCCCTTGATATTTAAAAAACCAGCGCCAAAAGACAAGTTTTAGAACTCGGTAAGATCGTTCCAACGAGATATTAAACGCTTTCAACGGCACAAAATAGAGCAAGATATGATCGCATCAAATTCTACACGAGTTCGGAGTGAAATCAGAAACATTTGTGAATATATGGTTAATCTATAACTTTTAATTAATGCATTGTAAATTAAGTTGGAACAATAGCTTTAGAGCTCCGATCTATCTTTCCAACGAGATATATTACGCTCCAAATGGATCAACACACAGCAAGATATTAGTGTCACACATACTTAGCCTTATCTCTATGATTTAGCGTTTTCAGCGAAAACAGAGCACTTTTAGCGTAAATACAGTGTGTTTTAGTAATTAAGCAATCATCCCTTGATACTTTGAAACCAGCTCCAAAAGACAAGTTTTAGAACTCAGTAATATCGTTCCAACGAGATATTAAACGCTTTCAACGGCACAAAATAGAGCAAGATATGATCGCATCAAATTCTACACGAGTTCGGAGTCAAATCAGAAACATTTGTGAATATATGGTTAATCTGTAACTTTTAATTAATGCATTGTAAATGAAGTTGGAACAATAGCTTTAGAGCTCCGATCTATCTTTCCAACGAGATATAATACGATCCAAACGGATAAACACACAGCAAGATATGAGTGACACAAATACTTAGCCTTATCTCTATGATTTAGCGTTTTCAGCGACAATAGAGCACTTTTAGCGTAAATACTGTGTATTTTTGAAATTAGGCAATCATCCCTTGATATTTTGAAACCAGCGCCTGAAGACATGTTTTAGAACTCGATAATATCTTTCTAACGAGATATTAAACGCTTTCAACGGCACAAAATAGAGCAAGATATGATCGCATCAAATTCTACACCAGTTCGGAGAGAATTCAGAAACATTTGTCAATATATGGTTAATCTGTAACTTTTAATTAATGCATTGTAAATTAAGTTGGAACAATAGCTTTAGAGCTCCGATCTATCTTTCCAACGAGATATAATACGCTCCAAACGGATAAACACACAGCTAGATATGAGTGTCACAAATACATAGCCTTATCTCTATGATTTAGCGTTTTCAGCGAAAATAGAGCACTCTTAGCGTAAATACAGTGTATTTTAGTAATTAGGAAATCATCCCTTGATATTCTGAAACCAGAGCCTGAAGACAAGTTTTAGAACTCGGTAAGATCTTTCAACGAGATATTAAACGCTTTCAACAGCACAAAATAGAGCAATTTATGATCGCATTTAATTTTACACGAGTTCGGAGTGAAATCAGAAACATTTGTGAATATATGGTTAATCTGTAACTTTTAATTAATGCATTGTAAATGAAGTTGGAACAATAGCTTTAGAGCTCCGATCTATATTTCCAACGAGATATAATACGCTCGAAACGGATAAACACACAGCAAGATATGAGTGTCATAAATAGTTAGCCTTATCTTTATGATTTAGCGTTTTCAGCAAAAATAGAGCACTTTTAGCGTGAATACAGTGTATTTTAGTAATTAGGCAATCGTCCTTTGATATGTAAACCAGCGCCTGAAGACATGTTTTAGAACTCGGTAAGAACTTTCCAACGAGATATTAAATGCTTTCAACGGCACAAAATAGAGCAAGATGTGATCGCCTCAAATTCTACACGAGTTCGGAGTGAAATCAGAAACATTTGTGAATATATGGTAAATCTGTAACTTTTAAATAATGCATTGTAAATGAAGTTGGAACAATAGCTTTCGAGCCGCGATCTATCTTTCCAACGAGA